>RJVU01007700.1:731140-763999 GCA_003731715.1 Anabarilius grahami | reverse complement strand
TATCTATCTTATCTATCTTATCTATCTTATCTATCTTATCTATCTATCTTATCTATCTTATCTATCTTATCTATCTTATCTATCTTATCTATCTTATCTATCTTATCTATCTTATCTATCTTATCTATCTATCTATCTATCTACTTTTTATTTTTAGTAGCCATTAAATAAGCCAGATAATGTACAGTCAGCTGTTGATAATGACAAAAGTCTTTTCATGGTGATACATCATCCTGGCATTATTATATTATTAGTATCAAATGTTTATATTGTTAAATCCAAAATTAACATTAATACTTACAGTCTGTGTCTCTTCCATTTCTCACATACAGGGATCTACCTGCTGGACATGATTTACATCGACTCGGCCTATCCAGCCTCTGACAGCATCATTGAGACTCAGCAAAGAACCAATCAGATGAACAACATCCTCCGGGTGATCTCTGACCTCCAGATGTCCTGTACATACGGTCAGTTCATTTACTTTGTTAGTTTTGCTGAATATTAAGTCGTGAAATCTGTGGGGGGATTTCAGATTGATATACATGTGTGTTTTTTTACATGCACACGTCTGACCCTCAACCTCCTCACAGACCACCTCGTGACCCTCCCGCATGTGCAGAAATACTTGATGTCTGTTCGCTACATCGAGGAGCTTCAAAAGTTCGTGGAAGACGACAATTTCAAGTAAGTGAGGAGCTGGTGGTCTCAAAGGTAAAATGCGAAGGGATTTTACATGCAGCGGTGCTCCTTCAAACGGCATGATGACTTTAGCAGGACACGTGGCACCGGCAGCAGCCCAGAGTGAGGGCGACATGTGATTTAAGGCAAAGCATCAGGAAATAGCGGATGATTGCATTTGTTTTTTTTCTAGGCGGGCATCCCAAGGCATTTGACACTGGGAATTCACGGGTCACTGCTTTTATAGGCAAACAACACCGTGATTAGATTTTTGGGTGGTCAGCACAGTAAGAAGCAAAGTCATCACATAAATGTGGTGAAACTGTAACCGCCTTTAGACATTTTCATTGTACCATTAAATAGTGTTTTACACAAATGCAATGTGTTTTTATTAAAACACTGGGTGTTCTGTGAGTTTCAGCAACATGAAATTGCATTGCTTAAGCTCAGCAGGGTTTAGGCCGAGTGAGTCCAAACACATGGAGGAAACAACAATGAGATATAAATCCTCATATGCAATTGTTCCAAATCATATAATTTGGTTAAAGGTAAAGCATGTACTTTTTTGCACAAAAGCCGGGGTTGTGTTTAAAGGATTAGTTCACTTTAGAATTAAAATTTCCTGATAATTTACTCACCCCCATGTCATCCAAGATGTTTCTGTCTTTCCTTCTTCAGTTGAAAAGGAATTAAGGTTTCTGAGGAAAACATTCCAGGATTTTTCTCCATATAGTGGACTTCACTGGGGTTCAACGGGTTGAAGGTCAAAATTGCAGTTTCACTGCAGCTTCAAAGGGCTCTACATGATCCCAGACGAGAAATAAGGGTCTTATCTAGAGAAACGATCAGTCATTTTCAAAAAAATAAAAATGTATATACTTTTTAACCACAAATGCTCATCTTGCACTGCTCTGTCATGCGCCACGCATTAAGTAATCATGTTGTAAAGGTCACGCAAAAAGTACAAAAAGTATTCCAGTCGCATCATAATATTAAGGTTGAACCACTGTAGTCACGTTGACTATTTTAACTATGTTTTTACTACTTTTCTGGACCTTGAATGTGGTAATTTCTTTGCTTTCAATGGAGGATAAAAAAACCTCAAAATATCTTAATTTGTTTTCCGAAGATGAACGAAGGTCTTACGGGTGTGGAATGACACAAGGGTGAGTAATTAATGACAGAAATTTCATGTTTGGATGAACTAACCTTTTAATGTCATTTAAAAAAGAATGCAGTAATTCTGTTTTTGTTTTAGTGTGAACTTTTGAAGTTCTCCTTTCGACCTCATTCCATCATGAACAGCTGCAAAGTAAATTTGTAAATTAGCAATTCATCAGAGAGAGTTAAAAGAGCCTCTGATTATGCTGGATTTAAATGTTTATCCTGCGGGATAAGTGATTGTCTTTGGACCGCTCGTCTCAACATTGTGAAGAGGCTGTTATCATTGGCACGCACTGTATCATAAGTACATTACTGATATTGATGTCTCAACATGGGAGGGGAAATGAGATACTGAGTCCAATATCCTGATATTACCCATGCTGAAAAACATTCATCTGTTGAAGCAATCATATTAGCACAAAATTATGGAATATTATCTTGTGTTGTGTTTATAAAATTCAAATATCCTTTAACAGTCATCTTTAGCAGATGTAAAACAAAATACTTTTGTACCTGTCTGAGAAGCAAATGTATTTTTTCTCCATTTCCTGTGGACGGTCATCCGTGAAAGGCTCAGACATAAACACATCCCAATATCACTCTTTCATTTAGCTCATTTGAAATGATTGTTTTCTTAGCTTGGACCGAATCCTGTGCTGACGACGGACAATCAGTAAATGTCAGAGTTAATCAGAGTTCTTCAGTTTCAAGTATGCAGTATCAGGGAATACATCCATCACACATCACATGCCTTAAACACAGGTTTGTGGAGAAAGAGACTAAAAATGGTGTTATGTAACCAGGAAACAAAAAATGAAACTCAAGGCTCAACAATAAGGATTTTTTTCCTCTGACCTGCTCATTTTTACTTGCCTGACCAACATTTTCTCTGGCCCCACGGCAAATATATTAAATGTCTATTTTTGTGTAAAATTTTGATTGAAAAATCAAATATTTGCATATTTTTGAAAATATACACTCACTGGCCACTTTATTAGGTACACCATGCTAGTATCAGGTTGGACCCCCTTTTGCCTTCAAAACTGCCTTAATTCCTCTTGTCATAGATTCAACAAGGTGCTGGAAACATTCCTCAGAGATTTTGGTCCATATTGTCATGACAGCATCACACAGTTGCTGCAGATTTGACGGCTGTACATCCATGATGTGAATCTCCCTTTACTCCACATCCCAAAGCTGCTCTATTGGATTGACATCTGGTGACTTTGGAGGACATTTGAGTCTAGTGAACTCACTGTCATGTTCAAGAATCCAGTTTGAGATGATTTGAGCTTTGTGACATGGTGTGTGTGACGAGCAGGGCGGGCGAGAGCCGTGAGGGAACGGCGCGAGGCCGGTGACGCAAGTGTTAATGATCGTCACCTGTGAGGCGCACCGGCCTCGAGTCCCTCACGGAGGAGCTCCGGGAGCATAAAAGGAGGAGCGACGACAGTTAAGGACGAGAGAGGACCAGGCCTGGATTTTATTTTATGTTTTATTATGTTTGTGTGGCCGGCAGACGTCCGCGAGGGTCTGCCGGCGTTACTTTCGTTTTGTTGGTTTATTTTGGATTAAAGTTTGGTTTGAATGTTCGCCGGTTCCCGCCTCCTTCTTCCCGTATTTACGAACTGTGTTACAGTGTGTTATCCTGCTGGAAATATCCATCAGAAGATGGTTCACTGTGGTCATGAAGGGATGGACATGGTCAGCAATAATACTCAGGTAGACTGTGGTGTTTAAACGATGCTCAGTTGGTACTAAGAGGCCCAAAGTGTGCCAACAAAATCTCCTTCACACCATCACCCCACCAGCAGCCTGAACCGCTGATACAAGGCAGGATAAATCCATGCTTTCATGTTGTTTACACCAAATTCTGACCCTAACATCTGAATGTTGCAGCAGAAATCCAGACTCATCAGACCAGGCAACGTTTCTCCAGTCTTCTGTTGTTCAGTTTTGGTGAGTTCGTGAGAATTGTATCCTCAGTTTTCTGTTCTCAGCTGACAGGAGTGTCACCGGTGTGTCTTCTGCTGCTGTAGATCATCTGCTTCAAGGTTTGACATGTGTTGTGTGTTCAGAGATGCTCTTCATTTTCACCCACAGAACTGCCTCTCACTGGATGTTTTGTCTTTTTTGGATCATTCTCTGTAAACGATAGAGATGGTTGAGTGTGAAAATCCCAGTAGATCAGGAGTTTCTGAAATACTCAGACCAGCCCGTCTGGCACCAACAACCATGCCATGTTCAAAGTCACTCAGATCACCTTTCTTCCCCATTCTGATGCTCAGTTTGAACTTAAGCAGATCTTCTTGACCGTGTCTACATGCCTAAATGCATTGAGTTGCATATGATGATGATTAGATTTTTGCATTAACGAGCTGCAGGTGTACCTTATAAAGTGATTGGTGAGTGTATGTATTTTTATATTTTATACGAGTGGGAAACAATACTGATTTTTCTGTATTTTTCAACCTATTTTAACTATCACAAGTCATTCTTGTAATTTCAACAAAACCTCATCAGCAACATAGCATTACTGTACTTTGATGACTTATTTAACTTGAACAACTTGCCACAACAATGTTCAATACATTGCAAAAAAATAAAATAAATAAAAATAAATCTAAATGTTTTGTTTAGTTGTGGGTTGTTTGAAGTTTAGGCATCAAAAATCATACAAGTGCTGGTCATATAATTAGAATATCATCAAAAAGTTAATTTATTTCACTAATTCCATTCAAAAAGAAAAACCTGTATATTATATTCATTCATTACACACAGACTGATATATTTCAAATGTTTATTTCTTTTAATTTTGATGATTATAACTGACAACTAAGGAAAATCCCAAATTCAGTATCTCAGAAAATTAGAATATTGTGAAAAGGTTCAATATCGAAGACACCTGGTGCCACACTCTAATCACCAATTAACTCAAAACACTTGCAAAGGCCTTTAAATGGTCTCTCAGTCTAGTTGTGTAGGCTACACTATCATGGGGAAGACTGCTGACTTGACAGTTGTCCAAAAGACGACCATTGACACCTTGCACAAGGAGGGCAAGACACAAAAGGTCATTGCAAAAGAGGCTGGCTGTTCACAGAGCTCTCTGTCCAAGCACATTAATAGAGAGGCGAAGGGAAGGAAAAGATGTGGTAGAAAAAAGTGTACAAGCAATAGGGATAACCCCACCCTGGAGAGGATTGTGGAACAAAACCCATTCAAAAATGTGGGGGAGATTCACAAAGAGTGGACTGCAGCTGGAGTCAGTGCTTCAAGAACCACTACGCACAGACGTATGCAAGACATGGGTTTCAGCTGTCGCATTCCTTGTGTCAAGCCACTCTTGAACAACAGACAGCCTCAGAAGCGTCTCGCCTAGCTAAAGACAAAAAGGACTGGACTGCTGCTGAGTGGTCCAAAGTCATGTTCTCTGATGAAAGTAAATTTCGCATTTCCTTTGGAAATCAGGGTCCCAGAGTCTGGAGGAAGAGAGGAGAGGCACACAATCCACGTTGCTTGAGGTCCAGTGTAAAGTTTCCACAGTCAGTGATGGTTTGGGGTGCCATGTCATCTGAAGGTGTTGGTCCACTGTGTTTTCTGAGGTCCAAGGTCAACGCAGCCGTATACCAGGAAGTTTTAGAGCACTTCATGCTTCCTGCTGCTGACCAACTTTATGGAGATGCAGATTTCATTTTCCAACAGGACTTGGCACCTGCACACAGTGCCAAAGCTACCAGTACCTTGTTTAAGGACCATGGTATCCCTGTTCTTAATTGGCCATCAAACTCGCCTGACCTTAACCCCATAGAAAATCTATGGGGTATTGTGAAGAGGAAGATGCAATATGCCAGACCCAACAATGCAGAAGAGCTGAAGGCCACTATCAGAGCAACCTGGGCTCTCATAACACCTGAGCAGTGCCACAGACAGATCGACTCCATGCCACGCCGCATTGCTGCAGTAATTCAGGCAAAAGGAGCCCCAATTAAGTATTGAGCGCTGTACATGCTCATACTTTTCATGTTCATACTTTTCAGTTGGCCAAGATTTCTAAAAATCCTTTCTTTGTATTAGTCTTAAGTAATGTTCTAATTTTCTGAGATACTGAATTTGGGATTTTCCTTAGTTGTCAGTTATAATCATCAAAATTAAAAGAAATAAACATTTGAAATATATCAGTCTGTGTGTAATGAATGAATATAATATACAAGTTTCACTTTTTGAATGGAATTAGTGAAACAAATCAACTTTTTGATGAGATTCTAATTATATGACCAGCACCTGTACATATTTAACAAATATGACCCTTCTGTCATCTGACCTGATTTAAGCCATCAGGTCTTCCTTATTGTTGAGCCCTGTAACTGTATTCTGCTAAAGTCACATTTAAAAATACATATAATAATACTCTTTGTAAAAATAACAGAGATTTTGTTGTGAATCAAGTCTGTTTTCAGTCAGGAGTTTGTGTCATCTGTCATTTTTTAGCTGATCCATCATTGTTTATATAGCGAAGGAACTCTGAGCATCTGTCATGAGTGTTACTTGTGGTTTGCCGTATCTGAAATCTCCAGGGTGTTTTCTGCACAGCTCAAGGCTTTATTGCGAATGATATGGGCTGAAGTCCAAATCTCTAGAAAGAGATAAATAAGAGCTAGTGGATCATGATGATAGTCGGCAGTTGTCATGTGGTCTCCATGGTGACGTTTCGTCTGTGACCCCGTTATGACCTCTCATGGCTGCAAATGCATGGAAACCTTAGGGCGGGCTATTGAAGTTCATCCAGAATTGACATCATCCTGCTGGCTGTATCCTGGCCCGACAAACCCCAGCCTCCCTCATCACCACTGGCCATCTCACTTTCTGTTCCATTGCCAGTATTCTGGATGGGTTGTGAACATGAAAGGCTCTAGGTCTTTTGCACTGCAGGTCCAGCAGTCTGGAAACACTACACACTCACCAGGGTGGAAAATTAACTTCACCCACCAGACACAGAAGCTGCTGAATGAGCAGTTCTAAATTATGTCAAATGTCGAAGTTTTGCATATTTACCATGTAAATGTACACTCTTATATATAAAGCTTCCAAAATGGGGTTTTCGCAGCGATTCCATAGAAGAAGCGTTTTTAGTGAATATTCTTAAAAGAACAATTTTTCTTAGTGTGAAGAACCCTTTTCCACTATAAAGAACCTTTGGTGCAATGTAAGATTCAATGGATGTTAAAGATTCTTCATGAAACCATCAATTCCAATAAAATAACTTTAAAAGAGTATTTGTAAATGCTTATAGATTTCCCTTTAATACAGGCAGGGCTTGACATTAACACCCGCCAAATGTGGGTGGATTTCAGCAGTGGTGTGTATTGAGATATATATATATATATTATATAAATTGTAGTCTTTTAAAAAGGCATCTGAAATAGTAAACTAAGTGCAATGTAGTGTTGTTAAAAATAAAAAAAATTCTATACATATCGATACTGAAATATCTGAAATGCTTCCAATACTCATTTTCCACAGAATAGATGCACGATACCAGCTGCACTTTCTCTCTTTCTCATCTCTTTGACAGTGAGTTGACACACAAACCCTCCTCCCCTCACTCACTCGTTTCATTTGCTCTGGATGAATAATGTTGGAGTTACATGGCTTGAATTTTGGCGTAGGATTGCGTGTATTGCCGATCATTTTACTCATTCCCGCAGATTTTGTGCTCATGCCCAAAGTGTGTGCACATAAAGCCACCTCAGTTCTAAATTGAGTTGTTTTCTCTGCTTATAGTGCTTAAACAGTCAAATACACACAAAATAATGTCAACATTCCGGTCTTGGTGAGTATTCACGTAAACACAATCAGTTATGTTTTAAGTGAATGTAAACGGCTGAGAAAGTGCATTAGGTCTTAAAGTGACAGCAGCCTAATATACTTGCTGCCAAATTATGAGATAACATTAAAAATATCTATATGGCAGTTTTCCCCATTGTATCTATGTCAAAATTGTGTCCAGTGAAAATGCTGAGTGTCTAGTAACTTTGGAAAACCACTAGCCACAGTGGCTGGTGAGCAAAAAAGTTGTCAAGCCCTGAATACAGGCTAAATGTGTGATTGCTTTAGAATGGTTTAAAGAAATGTCTTGTATTCTTGCTATGAAAAAAAAAAAAAGACATTTAATTAAAGGAATCAATAAGATCCCTATTTATGCAATTTGTAGATAAGTAGATAATGTGGGAAGTTAAATAAGGATGACTGTGAACAAATCACTTATCTGAAGTTTATTTATTTTGTTAATAAACAATAACAGATAATGTACTGATAACTGTAACTGTAAATTTAAGTAATTTTCTTATGTTAAATCATACACTTAAAACATTATATAATAATAATAATTATTATTATTATTTTAAGTTAATTATGTATGTTGTGGTGAGAAAGTATAAAAGTATATACAAATATAAGTGTAATTGCTCCTGTCGATATATATAACATCAGTATAACAAAATTAGAATTTAAAAAAGTGTATAGACGTACATTTTCATTTTTAGTGCTGTATGTTTTAAAGCAAAGCTTTATGAACATTAATTGTTTAATACTATGCATAAATAATTATTAGGTTGTGTAAAGGCGATGCAAGTGTATATATTTTTTTTAATGAATATCCACTGGTGGCTTTTGGCTTCTTCCATATTTTGTTTCTGACGTGAATGCATGGCAAATCATAATCGAGAAGCTTCTCAGGTGCACTTACTGTTGATGTTGCTAAACAAAGTAACAATAAGCCCAAAAATACATTGCACACAAAAATTGGTTGAAAAATCCCTTTTTAAAATTAGACATGTTTAGTTGGCATTAGCTCATTTTAGTGCTGAATTTCCCACTGAGCTTGTTGCAGTGCACTCTGTGATTGGCTTATCTGCAGCAGATACATGTGGTGCTGCTTTAGAACTTGTCGAGGCAGCGCCATTTTGACTACCGTTTGGAAACAGCCATTGCATCTGAAGCTCGTCTTTGAGGCCTAAAAATGTAGTCTTTTTAAGGTTTGGAATAGTTTTACAGTACGTTATCTGGTTTCTGAACTCTCAACCTCTGTTAAGTCACTCCAATCTCATTTTTGTTTTCGTTACTGAGAAATGCTGTTATGTGCAAATTACAACAGAATGATTGATTGCTGTCATTAGAGCTTCTCCAGGGAATTCTCCACACCCAACGTTATCTGACTAAATATTTCAACTTCCCTAAAAACAGTGTGTTATCCTAAAAGAATCTGATCTTTTCTTTCACAAATCCCCAGGACACTGTTCCAGGTTGTTGAGTTGCTGTTTTTGGCGGTTTCATTTTGTTCTTTGGCTATCAATAGATGCAATCTGTTTTGTGTTATTTATTTTTAGTGTGCCCATTGTGTTAATTCAGTTTCATTTTCCTGGACGGAGGTTATGGATGTCATTTCTGCAGATGTGTTAGGGTGATCAAAGCCGTCTGAACATATTCAATAATTAGATTATTACAGACCTGCAGTAATTGATCTCTTGTTCGGTCATAAACATAAAAAAATGTCCAATGGCTGCATTAGAGACGAGTAAACTGATCATGCCACACCTTTTGTTTGTTAACAAGTTGATAATAAAAGGGGTCATGACATGAGAAATCAAACTTGCCTTGATCTTTTGACATATAAGAGGTGTTTAAAACATCCTGCAAATTTCATAGCAAACATCCTTCTCATTATAAACAAAGCATTTATTTAATCAAGCTACAAAAATGGCTCGTTTTCATATTGCAGGATCTGTGATGCCACACAGGGAAATACATCTGCATATGACTGCCTCCAGTGCAAGACATCGACGAATAGTTGTCGTCATCACACCATAGGCCCCGCCCACTGGCATTCAGTCACTTAACGGCTGACATTTGCCTACACTGGATGTGAGCGTCACGTAAAAAGCAAATAGAACCCATTCAATTCCTGACACTGTCTACACTGGATACTTGGGGTGTGATGAGACACTAAGCTCACGAGACAAGACACGAGATTGGGTTCACGAGAAAGAGACAAGACAAGATTTTTGCACAGTATTTTTAAGATATCCTCATTGAGTGCAAACAATAAGTGCAACCATAATCAAAGTACTCTCAATATATTTAAAGTGCAAACAGAGACCAGAGTAACAAAGTGGGTACAACTACACAGCCCAGCCTAAGATAGGTTTGATATTGGGAGACAGGCTATTGTATGTAGCCTAATTTGCGCGCATCAGGGAGCTTGCGTTTTACTTTCGCTTTCGAATACATGATCGCACATAGGGAGTGGTAGTGCTGAGCGCACATTCTACAAGATAAGACATTTATCAGATGCTTAGGCTCTGTTGCACAATGAATCCTCCACCATGGTCTTGTCAGTCATCTCGCCTTGCACTCTTGTCACATGATCAGTAAACTGTGATTCCTGCTGCACTGTGTGCAACTCTGCAGCTCGTGCTGGATGAGCAGAGCAGATATTTACAATAGTTTGCAATTGAAGTGACTGTTATCCAACTGAATTTAAATGGTTTTTATTTCTATAAAAAAAAGCAAAATGACGTGGTGGGCACCGTAATGTAATGTAAATGTAGCTGTGGCAGATTCTATGCTAATTTCACCCTCATGCGCCGTCATGGTGATATCGCAAGACAGAAATCTCGTCACATTTTAATTTTGCAAGATTGTGGCACGAGATCTTGTCACACCCCTACTGGATACAGTATACAGAGCAACACTAATATTTTATTTTTTTCTTTTCAGTTCATGCATTCACTGGGAATCGAATCCATGACCTTAGCATTGCTATAGTGCCATGCTCTACTGTTTGAGCTACAGAAACTTATTGGCTGCATGGTGTTTATTTTGAACATTCCTTTCAAAAGCTGCCTTTACATTATGCCAAAACACTATTAAAAAGACTACTTTTGCATATTCTGTGAATCATAGTTGATGGTGTGGTAATAAGAGATTACAGTTCAGTTTATTGGATTGTTAACAATGAGTCCCTTCTGTTCCCCTATAAAAACGTGAAATATTATCGGCCCAGCAGATCCCATTTGGGTTTCTCAATGTCTCAATGTCATGACTTGTAAAGTCAAATGTGAGCGTGTACCGTGTGGGGAGTTACTTCACCTCAGAGGCCTGTTAGAGCCGTTTATAGGAGAGTGCTTTTGAAAGGTGAAGTGGTGTTAGATTTGTTCGTAGATTTGAAATCGGACATACATTGCCACTCATTAGGACATGTCATGTAGCTGAACACTGAATCGGTGTTAATATGTAAATGTGAGTGGTCATATGTTAATGTTACAATCATGATGATTTCTGAGCCTTTTTTCCATTTCTTTAGAAAAAAAGTGCACTGGTAGACATTTTTTTGTGATGACGTTTTACATCAAAAATTGTCATCATTTAGAAATAAAAGGCATTTTTCCTACCCTGATTTTAGCCCTCTGATTTGAACACTCTGTTTGAAGGGGCGTGTCTGCTGTGAGACTTCAGTGTAAACGCCTACTGCTGTGATTGCCTGAAATCTTTGCCTATAAAATTACTCTCAAAAACTTTTTAGCACGCTTTTACTATTACAGCTCTCAAGGTTAACTAATCGTGAAAAGTGTTGATTATAGCATTACATTTAGATCTATGGCATTATATTTAGATCGTGGCATGAAAGGCTGCAGTGATGAACATTGTAGCCGATCACACACATGTTGTTGAGCACATGAAAGCAGTGATCTCGTCATTGCAACTCAATTTCTGCACACTAACGAATGCTTTCATCATAACTAACACTGCAAATCCAATGTAACTAAGAGATTTGTTGAACCAATCACTTAAAATTGCCGAAATGCAATCGATTTACCAAAGAATCCACAGTGAAATGTACCGAATACAAATAAATAAAGCTCAGCTGAGACATTCACATTATTGAAAATAAATAACAAGGAAGTTTTCAGTTTTGAAACTTGGGATATTCTTATAGTACGATGGCCTCTTATATATCAAAAGCTCAAGGAACAGTTGATTTCTCAATTCATGACCCCTTTGAACTCTTTAATATAAAAGAGCAAGAAAAATCCTGTTTTCCATGATATGCTTTCTTTAAATTCAAAGTGACATCTCTTACAGTTAAATAAATCTGAGTGCTCAAGGTTGCGCTGTTTTTTGAGGGTAAAATGATGTTATGATTTCACGTACGTGTCTTATTTTGGGTTTATAGCAGATCTTATTCAACTAAATTCATGCTCAAAGCCTGTACCTTCAGCCAGACATAAGTTGGTTTTGAAATATTAAATGCACCACCCTGTAGCTTCATGGAACTTGTGGACCGTTTTGCTTGAGACTTTTGCTTGTTCTTTCCATTACAGACTGTCTCTGAAAATTGAACCAGGGAACAGCTCCCCACGCATGGCCACATCCAAAGAAGATCTTGCAGGTAAGAGAGCTGGTGGTGTCTAAATGTGATCATTCCTACAGTTTATATATACTTTTATTTTAATTTTTTTCTTGAGGCCCAACTTACATGCACAGTGTGGGCCTTTACTGACTCCAAACTTTTGAACGGTAGCCTATGTAACAGAAGACATCCTAATCTTTTCCCCCCAGCATCCGTTATGTTGTCCCACCTGAATGCTCTAGCTGAATGAGGTCACTGGTCCCTGATGTTTGAGTTAATGAAGGGCTTTGAGGGGCCGAAGGGGGCCCGTCCTCTTTGACTCATTGACTTATTGAAAGGGCAAAGGGAACTGGAATGGCCTCTAATGTGGGCTGAGAAAACAAACAGCACATAATGGCTCTCAACGGATCCCTCGTAATTTCAATATAGCAAATCAACATCACACCACCACATGGAGGCATCGGTCACTGAGCCCAGAAAACACAAAGATGAACTCTAGTCTTTGAGCAAGACTTTGAACAGCTGGTTCAACGACCTTCTCAAGCTCCATCGCCAGAGTTTTAGTACTGGACCAAACTATTCAGTATCATTTTGATACTGTTATAAAATCAACCAATATCTTGAATACTGCTTATATTTCTAGATTTTATTTTTTAGCTTTTTACTTGATAACATTTCCTACAAACCGTGCCGATAGGTGTTTTGATCCCACTCTTGTATCAAAGCTCTGAGAACGAGATATTTTTAATAGCATATCTGATTGGAAATAAAATGCTGATGGAGTTGGGAAGTTTGATTCATTTCTGTAAATCAGTTCAAGTTTCAGTTCATCCGTTTCAGTGAATTAATTCAACAAAATATAACGTTGTTCTAAAGGTTTTTGGAAATTTTAATCCAAACAATCATATTGTGTCTTTAAATGTATGCCAGAAGTGTTTTTTTTTTTTAAGAATTAAAAATTAAAAGTAAGTAGGCATATAATATAATAAATATTAGTAGCCTCATATATAAATAAAATATAAGTCAAATATAATTAGAATAAATGTAAGTATAATAAAAATATAAGTAATCTTTAAAAATTAAGTTAAAATGCAAATTGATGTCTTTAACAAACGCATAGCCATAGACTATCGATTAACAGCCTCAGATAGTTACAGTAGGTGTACTTACTGTATGTCTGTCTTTAACAGTTTATACGTTTTCACTAAAAATACATTTCCCTGTGGAGAAAATGAAATATTATGAAAATAGTTTCAGTTGTGACTTTTTTTCACTTAGTTTAGTCTAGTTAATTTTGTATCAAACACAATGTAATTTTCATTGATCGAGATCTGGCAGCAGCAGCAGCACATTTTTCCTCTTGGGCAAGTGATCCACTCACAGCTTTCCCTGTGCATTAAATCCCCCATAGGCCAGCAAACCAATGAGAACGCGGGACAATGATAATGATACATAACAACAGAGTGAAGGTGCAAAAGCTGCTGTATATGCCTCCATAACTGGCAGATTTAAAGAAATTCACCGTCGTTTGGCAAATAAATAAATTACGGACAGCTACATACGCATTACCAACATTTTATCATGTAGGCTTTATGGTACACCTCAAACAAGGGATTTATAGTAATTTATAGTGTTAATGTTAATCAGCCAGTCCACGAATGGCTTGGGTATGCAGAGCATTCGCTGCTTATATGGATCGCACGCCACTGATATATACAGTGGTATGCGAATGTTTGGGAACCCCTTGCAGAATCTGTGAAAATGTGAATAATTTTAACAAAATAAGAGAGATCATACAAAATGCATGTTGTTTTTTTATTTAGTACTGTCCTGAGTAAGATATTTTACATAAAAGATGTTTACATATAATCCACAAGACAAAAAAGTAGCTGAATTTATTAAAATATCTCCATTCAAAAGTTGGGGAACCCTTGATTCTTAATACTGTTTGTGGTTACCTGGATGATCTACGACTGTTTTTTTGTTTTGTGATGGTTGTTCATGAGTCCCTTGTTTGTTCTGAGCAGTTAAACTGAACTCTGTTCTTCAGAAAAATCCTCCAGTCCTGCAGATTCTTCAGTCTTCGAGGATTTTTTGCATATTTTAACCCTTTCCAGCAGTGACTGTATGATTTTGAGATTCATCTTTTCACACTGAGGACAATTGAGGGACTCAAACACAACTATTATAAAAGGTTCAAACATTCACTGATGCTCCAGAAGGAAACACGGTGCATTAAGAGCCGGGGGGTGAAAACTTTTTGAATTTAAAGATCAAGGTAAATTGTACTTAATTTGTCTTCCAGGAAACATGCAAGTATCTTCCGTTGCTTGAAATGAAAAAAAAATAATATTTCAACAAAATAAGAAAAATTTGGACTTCTTCATCCTGTTCAAAAGTTTTCACCCCCCGACTCTTAATGCATCATGTTTTCTTCTGGAGCATCAGTGAATGTTTGAACCTTTTATAATAGTTGTGTTTGAGTCCCTCAATTGTCCTCAGTGTGAAAAGATGAATCTCAAAATCATACAGTCACTGCTGGAAAGGGTTCAAATATGCAAAAAATCCTCGAAAACTGAAGAATCTGCAGGACTGGAGGATTTTTCTGAAGAACAGAGTTCAGTTTAACTGCTCAGAACAAACAAGGGACTCATGAACAACCATCACAAAACACAAAAATAGTCATGGATCATCCAGGTAACCACACACAGCATTAAGAATCAAGGGTTCCCAAACTTTTAAACGGAGATATTTTAATAAATTCAGCTACTTTTTTGTCTTGTGGATTATATGTAAACATCTTTTATGTAAAATATCTTACTCAGGACAGTACTAAATAAAACATAACATGCATTTGTATGATCTCTCTTATTTGTTAAAATTATTCACGTTTTCACAGATTCTGCAAGGGGTTCCCAAACTTTCGCATACCACTGTGTGTATATATATATATATATATAGAGAGAGAGAGAGAGAGAGAGAAATTGACTAAAGTGACATTTAAAGCTGCAGTTCGTAACTTTTTTTGGTTAAAAATTATTCAAAATCAATTATTGAGCAAGTACATAACCAGCCAGTGATCAAAACGATCTCCTTACCCTAGCCCGATTCACAAAGGTAAGCTTGTAATAATGTTTTATAATTCGGGTGGTACTGGTGGTTTTTCGCAGAAAATTTGAGCATGCCACCGTTTGTCTTTGCGTCATTACGTCACGTCTGTAAACAGAAAGGAAGGAGTCACAGCTAACTAGGCTATATCACATGTGAGGCGGATCATTTATAGCCTTTTCTCACAGCGGCCGCAATAATTAAAATTATCATTTTGATGGCGGATTGTATGGTATGACAAATTAATGTTACAGATTAGACTGTACAGAAATTGAAATCTACAGGTAACGCTAATACACACTAAATACACATAGTCACGCAATGCTAATGTTCTTAACATTAACAATTTGAGAAACAAAGTATAACAGTAATAATAATTTGTACGGTTTGATGGGATATGAGCTAAGCGATCATTAGATTTAATAACCATTGGCAACACAATTTATTGTAATGCTTTTTTCCCCCTCAGTTGGTCAGAACAAAAGTGGCAGATTTGTTACTTGCTTGTTCAGATGACATTTTCCGGTGAAAATTCTTGTTTTGGTCATACTTCAAGACGTAGATCTGTGATTCCGAAGTACAGTATCCACACCGATGCGGTGACTGACAGAAAACATTAGATTCATCCGCGCTGAGGAGCCGTGCCGATGCACAAACCATATAAAGATGATAATTCCACAAATAATTGCAATTGCAGGTTTCAAACAGAGATGGCGACGAAGACTCAACTTACGGACTGCAGCTTTAAGGACTTAATTGACTAAAGTTACATTTTTGAAAATAAGGCATTTCAATAACTGATTAATAACCTTTTCATTGCCATTAAAGTGAAAATTACTGAACCTAAACATAGGAGCTTGATAAAAATAAATACTCATTTAAATATATATATATAGGGTGAATTCAGGTTGATTCAGGTTTTTTCCCAGTCATCTCAATGGCAAAAAGTGTCCCAGTCACCCTGAATTCACCATATATAATACACATGTCACACATCATACACATCTTACAATAATAACTTTGAATCCTCTCGTCATCAGTGGCTGTTTGGATTGGTGTTTCCTCTGAAAAAATAAGCCTTTAAATAATTTCAATAATTTCAGCTTTAAAAATATTCAGAATTGCCCAGTGCTACACTATATTAATTTCTCTTTATCAGTCATTTTTGGGGTTGAAATGCCTTGAATTTATCCTGATGTGCATTGTGGAAAATATTTCATCAGAGATAATAAAATTTCGGATCATATGATGTTATGCTTAGGGGTTTAATTTACCATTAATTTACTGTGGTTTATCATAATTTTACGCTTAATTTTAACTTGATTAAGCTAAAGTGTGTGTTTCATATGAGCACATTTGTGCTGAAATTGAACAAACAATAGTAGATTAATTTAATGGATTAAATCGTTACATAATCATTAACTCCTCTAATTAAGGTATGATTTGGTTTATTCACTGCCAACAACAGTTGTGAAATTATTTTATGATACTTAAAACAAAAGTTCAAACAGTCTGAGAGCACTTTCATGGTCTGTTGTGAATATTAGCCACATAATGAACATATGGGTGTGAATTTCTCATCCTCTTTGAACTGCTCATTGTAAATGCTGCATGTTGAACTATATGCTCACATTGTAAAACGCTGCCTGGCTGTTGCCCTGTAAGATCTAGTAACGCAACACGGCGGGCCAACTGAGGTTTTCCAGTAATAATGGTAGTTGGCTGTGTGTATCATTTCTAAAGCATTTAGTCCTGAGCCGGGTAACAAAATCTATAGGTTTTCCATGTTCGTTAAACTTAATCTGGATGTTGTTTGTGGGGTTTCCAAGACAATCTGTAACCGTTCAGCCTCTCTTGCCGTTTAATAACACGTTTATTCTCAATCCAAGGCCAGAGGTTAACATCTACAACAGTTGTAGTGATTACAGTCCTAAAGTTTTTGATTGTTAAAAAAGACGTCATATGCTCTAGACATATTTCCCCCATGAAGCATCATGCCCATCTGAATATCACCACCAGATGATCTGACCGAGAGTGATATAACACAGCGGTCTTGGGATATTAGTACCATTTGGCTTTTCATTTGTCATTGTTTCCACAGAGACCTCTTCATTTTATTGTCAAATGCCAATGTGTGACATAAAGCAATGTTTAAATGTTCATTTATTGAATGAGATGCCTGTGGCCACATGGTTACATCACATCAAGTATTGGGCGGACAAGGTCTTTCCTAGAGTCTCAGGGTGACTGGCTGTTACGTAACCCGGTAGATGTGTTTGTCAAGACGTCCAGCCGAGGAAATGAGATCTATCCACAAAACTCAGGCCAGAAAACACATAAAAACACAGACACACCTCTTTCTTTATTATGAATATTTTCCACATTCGAGAATAACAGTCATCAAAACTATGAAATAACAGAAATTGAAGTATGATGTAGTGCCTAAAACATGTTAAAGAGGGCTTTTTTTTTTTTTTAATTTTCAACTGTGTAATGTTTGAGCATGAAAAAGGTCTCCAAAGTCCCTCCAGTGGGAGTTATTCTCTATATCAGTGTACACTTTTTCTGAACTCCCTGAAGTGCGTCCATTGTAGTTTTCTTCTGGGAACGAACGCGTCTCAAAATTCCTCATTTTAATAATTCCCGCCCACTGCAAAATAAAGGGGCGGGGCCTGGTTGAGTTTGTTAGTAGTGTGTTGACACTCGCAGTTATGGTAAGGGGCGGGACATTTCCCAAACATGCTCAAAGCAGTTGACCAATCACAACACACTGGTCCAGCTGACCAATCAGAGCACATTGTGCTTTTCAGAAGGAGGGGCTTCATAGAGACAGGCCGTTACTGAAAGACTGAGAAGAGAGGAGCTGCAACAATGTCAAAAATGAGAAAAATTATGTTTTTTTTGAATGTGCAAGCATGAAAAACAATTCTAGTAGAGCCCAAAAACTAAATCAAGACTTTGAAAAGGAGCATAATATGATACCTTTAAAGTTGCAGTCCATAAGTTTTTGCCTCTTTGTCGCCATCTCTGTTTGAAACCTGCAATTGCAGTTATTTGCGGAATTATCTTTACGTGGGTTGTGCATCTGCACGGCTCCTCTGCGCGGATGAATCTAATGTTTTGAGGAGAATGTTTGGCAGTCAGTCACCATACCGATGGATACTGTATTTTGGAATCACAGATTGCAGTCTTGGAAGTATGATCAAAATAAGATCTAGCCTACTATGCTGGGACTCGTTCTTTATGTAAACAGTGACGTAATGATGCACAGACAACCAGCGGCATGCTCAAATTTCCCGTGGAAACCTACTAATACCACTCGAATTAGAAAACATTATTACAAGCTTATCGTTGTGAATCAAGCGAGGGTAAGGAGGTAATTTTTTTTAAACACTAGCTGGTTATGTACTTGCATTAACCCAAAAAAGTTACGCACTGCAGCTTAAAACAAATCAACAGTTGTCTAGATTCCAGCTCTGCTCATTGTACACTGAAAAAAAATTGATGTAGAAACAGTTTTCACTCTGAAATTGCTTGTAGATTTCACAAACAGTTACAAAGAAATGCCATTGAATGAAACATGAATTTTTGAAGTAGAAATATTTTAATGTACTTATTCCTGGGATGCTTTTTAAAAACTATTGAATGAGTGATTTTCATCCACTATCTGTACTGTAAACATGCAGAAAGAAACATTTGATTGTATTATAAATGTGTTTACATGGGAAAGTACAGGGTGTGCATGAACATACCTATCACTCTGTGTCACGCGCAGAACACAGATGCACAATATTTCTCAAATAAATTACTGCCAAACTGTTAATAGCTATAAGCAGCCGGTTACATTCATGTTCGTAACGGCAGGTCTTAATCACAGACAGATGGAAGGCAGAAACGTCTCAGTGCTTTGGATGTTATTCTTAGCTTTGCACATTGTGCTTTCCCTGTCATCATTTAGGTTTTTTTTTTGTGTGTGCACTATATCGTTTGTTTGTTTTTTAAAGAAATTAATATTTTTATTCAGTAAGGATGCATATATGAAGCAGCACAACTGTTTTCAACTCTGATAATAATCAGAAATATATCTTAAGCAGCAAATCAGCATATTAGAATGATTTCTGAAGGATCATGTGACACTGAAGAAAATTCAGCTTTGATCACAGGAATTTAAGGGCAACCCTTAAAGAAATAGTTAGTTCAATTAGATTTCTAACTTTCAAACTAAGCTACTTTTTTGAAGTATTTCTTTAAACTAAGCTAGGAGATGTTCATCTATCCTGTGGACATCCACAACATAATTAGAAGTGCAGAGTTATATGAAGGTTCTAAAGTCACCTAAATCTATCTTTTATTAAACACATGCTGCTACATGAGTTATGTTTTCTGTACAGTTTGACCCCCACACTGCACATTTGAGGACAAAACACATTAATCGCTAACATGTTAGGCTAAACTCAAGGCATGTGTCTACCATCTAATTTACTTTTAATAGGAGATGAAGAGAGATTTGGAGTCAGCAGGTACAGATTTATCATTTTATACAGATTATAATTTTTAAATGAATGACTGCTTCACAGTGGCATTTTTTAAAAAAAATTTATTAAATTTGATTAAATCCATTCTATTCATATGTGGAAATCTAAAGATCATTAATAGAATTAGATCTCCTATATTCTGAATAATCATTTCAATATCAATGCATCAATCAGCTTCTCAGTTGTATTATATCTTGTATGAAATTGAATTAACCTCTAAAAAGATACTGGGAATGTCAAAACGTTTAGTAATTTAATTTACTTTTATTTAATACAGAAAATGTTGTATGTTTAATAAATAATGCATTTCTTTTTTACATTTAATATATCTTGTTCCTAGATATAGTATTAAACGGTTAGTTCACCCAAAATTTCTGCCATTAATTACTCATCCTCATGTCGCTCTAAACCTATCAGACCTTCAATCATCTTCAGAACACAAATTAACATATTTTTGATGAAATACAAGAGGTATCTGTCTCCTCAATAGACAGCAATTTAACCAACACTTTCAAGGTCCAGAAAGGTACTAAAGACATCATTAAAACAGTCGACGTGACTGCAGTGGTTCAACCTTAATTCAAGTGACGAGAATACTTTTTGTGCTCTTGCGTAAAATGTAATAAAAGCTCACGAGACGATACCGAGATAATACAGTTCTCACACTATTCTTCTAGCATGATCATTTTATTAGCAAAATATCCTACCACTCACTGTCGTGTCCAGATCGCATTCATAATCGTATGGTCTAAAACGCAATTGTCATGTTTTGCCACAGGACGGCAGAAATGTCATTGCAGAAATGTAATATGAAGATTCTACAAAGGAAGATTTCTCTTTAGCAATGCTATGAAAGTAAAGAGCAGGGACAACAGTGCCGGTATAACCATTGATTTCTGTGGGTACAATAGGAGTCACATGACTAAACACCGTTTTCACAGTCCATACTACAATGCAAAAACTGTGTTTTCAAATGTATCCACTTCGGAGAGCGTCTTCAAAACGCTCCATCTCGGTGTAGATGTAAGGCCAAAACGGGGACAAAAAGATGCGTTTTCAAACAAAAACATGTTAGTGTGGACAAAAATGCTGGGTTAAAAACAACCCAAGTTGGGTTAAATATGGACAGCGGTTGGGTTAAATGTTTGCCCATTGTGCTTGGGAGTTTTATTTAACTCAATTGATTAAATGACTGTATTTCTTGCTTAAAATTAATCCAAAATAGGTTGGAAATTAAAAATAAGACACATAATTACTAGAGGCAACAATAATAATCAAAAGGTGAACATTTTTTATTTATTAATAAGCAATTTAATAAACGTTTATTATTTAATTATTATTTATTAGGCTTATTAATAAATAATAATTTATTAAACATGTTAATAAATATTATTTCCAATCTATTTTGGGTTCATTTTAAGCAAGCAATACAGTCATTTTTAAACAATAGTTTGTTTAAATTAAACTACCCAGCGGGTTGGGTCAAACATTTAACCCAACCGCTGGTTTAAAACGACCCAATCACTGGGTTTGTCCATTTTTAACCCAACTTGGGTTATTTTTAACCCAGCATTTATGAGCTGGTAGTCAGACTCATTAATTAAGTTTTTAACAAGAACCATGTGAAGATCATTTCCTGAACATCCCACTGTGCCGTTAGGTATTTTGCTGTTAGAAACATGGTGTGAAGTATTCGTCTGACCCAGACTGGAAGAGGCTGATCACTGTTTAAGGCTCCAGTCGCTCCATTAATTCTGTCCATTAAATGCATCTTATGGTGTGTAAGTGTCTCAGCATGCTGTCTGACATTGTTTCCACTTTCCCTTTTTTGTCCACTGTGGAAAACTTGGTTACGAGCCCTTGAGTCTGAGACACTCTGACCGCCTGTTTTGATTGTTTCATGAGATAATGAAGTTTAAAGGAGTAGTTCACCCAAACATTTGCTCGCTCATAATGCGGTTCCAAACTATGACTTTCTTTCTTGTGTGAAACACAAAATATTTTGAAATAAAGTACAGGTTTGTAACAACACGGGGGCGAGAATTTTCCTTTTTTGGATGAGCTATCCCTTTAAAAAAACATTTGTGAACATGTAAACCATTCAGACATGCTCTTTTTCCTCTATTTTAGAAAATGAATACAAATGACAAAATTACATAACAAAATGAATAAAACTTAAGATTAAAATAAACTGAAAATATAAAAATTACTTTACAATAAGGTTTCTTTAGTTAACTACATTACAATAGTTAATGTGAACTCAAATATGAACTTACAATAAACAATACTACTACAGCATTTATTAATCTTTATTTATCAACAATTACTAATACATAGTAGGATCAAAAGTTGTATCTGTTAACATTAGTTAGTGCACTGTGAACTAACTTGAATATGAACATTTTTTAACTAACTAACAACAACAACAAAGGTATACAACATAAATGCTGTAAAAATATATTGCTCATTGTTAGTTCATGTTAGTGAATACAAATGAGACCTTATTGTAAAGTGTTACCTAAAAGCTAATTCAAAATATAAAAAAATCCCATACTAGTATATAAAATAACACTGGTTCAGTAGTAATGCCTCTAAAGTTATAGAGCTAGTAGAAGAAAAACACGAGACGGGAAGCAGCATTACTGACTCACTGTGCTGTGGCGTTACTCTGGAGATCCTCTCTGTTTTCCTCTCTCAGGACTGAATAATCATTGCAACGTTGTATCTGTCTCCCTCAAGAGGCCCAGAGAATGTTAACATTTATGTTGTGGCTTTGATTGCTAAAGCAGAGCCCGCTGACAGAGTCTCCGGGTGTTTTCTTTCATTATGTTTCACTGAGTGTGATGCTGACAGCAATCAGGCATGTGAAGAGCAAAACTCATTCTTCTTTTCCCTTTCTCTCCTTCTCCAGGTCCGTCTGAGGTGTCTCTCTTGGTGAGGTATAATCGACGGCCCACTTGCCCTGATGCCACTGTGGGGGTCCATATTCCCACCCCACCACCCTCACGGCACAGAAAGAGCCACAGCCTCGGCAACGCGTGAGTTTTGTCTCTTCTTACGTTTACTTACATACTGTATTTAGATTTGCATGAAATGTAAACTTTTATTCAGCAACTACACGTTAAATTAATCAAAAGTTACAGTAAAGATATTTATAATGTAACAAAAATTCTATTTCTAATAAATGCTGTTCTTTTGAACTTTCTATTCAAAAAATCCTGAAAAAAAGTATCTTGGTTTCCACAAAAATATGAAGCTGCACGACTGTTTTCAACATTGATAATAAAGAAGAAGAGCAGTAAATCATCATATTAGAATGATTTCTGAAGGATCATGTGACACTGAAGACTGGAGTAATAATGCTGAAAATTCAGCTTTGATCACAGAAATAAATTATATTTTATGTATTACAATGGAAAACAGTTCTTTTAAATTGTAAAAATATTTCACAATATTACTGTATTTTTGATTCTTTCAAAAACATTAACCTCAAACTTGAGCGCTAGTGTAAACATCTAATATCCAGCCCTTTTGCTTTTATTCTGCCAATTTTACCTCGCACTGGAAACTTACGCCTGGTTAAGACAGTGTTGTGAACCTCATGCCTCATGATGGTTTTCTGACTCTCTCTCTTGCAGTATGATGTGGCATTTCGGTGTGGTGGAGAGTAAAAGTGCGACGTTCCCCACAGAGAAACCACGTCACCTGCTGGATGACAGCTTCTTAGAGGCCCAGAGTCCGGCCCGGATCTATCCACACAACTCATCCGTGTCCAACGGCATCTCTATAGGTATCACAACAACCAGTTGCACTTTACCAAAGCACTACACATCTTATTTAAAAAGAAAAAAAAAAAATGTGCTGGGTTTGATGCACCTTAAGCATTTGTGGAATAATGTTGATTATGGCAGAAAAATTATTTTGAATTATTTATTTCAATTAAATAAATAAATTCGAACAAACATACAGCATAAACCATGTAGTAATCATGTCTTGAACATTGGGGGGGACCATTTTTTTCCTGGGGCGGGGGAGTCATTGCGTATTGTTTTTTTTAAAAGGCATCAATTACATTATTAAATGGGATTTAAGGGGGGGAAAAGGGATTTAAGGGAATGATAAAAAAGAAAAACTGTAAAAGTTCCAGGTCTGTTGTAGTTAATAAGTAATCAATTTAAACTATTTGCAAATAATATATTTTTTTAAATATATTCACTCTTATTTTTATGTCTAATATGTCAAAAACGCAAAACGTTTCTTGTCTCGTCATTAATGTTATAAATTACATTAATCATATTAATCAAATAATAGCATGTTTTCCATTCAAAACAGTGAAATTTCATAAAAATGTTGAGTAGTTTGCATCACTGAATATAACTTTCAGTCGTTGAATATTTCAGTCATAAAACTATTAATTGTTTAGCTACTTACTCGCCACATACTCTTTCGCATGTCCAGATATTGCTGAGTTAGATGCGTTCCTGGGTCAACATATTTTGTTGATCCTGGAACAACATTCCAGTCTGAAAATTTAGTCTTAAACCTATTCCTATTCCTACCCCTAAACCTAACCCTACCCATAAGTTATCCCAAAAATCAGAGGGAAATGATAGATGAATAACACTGATGTAGAAGCACCAATTCATGATTTTAAGGCTAAACTTGACATAATCTGTAAACTTGTCCCTCAAATCTGATTGGTTGATTTGAATGTTGTTCCAGGATCAACAAAAATGTTGACCCAGGAACATGTTGAACTCAGCAAAATCAGGTTATGCTACTCTTTCAGTGCTAAAACTAAAGCATCGCATTGGAATTCGCACTCCTCTTCTGTGAACAGTAAGCCCCGCCTCCTTTGATTTGATTGGCCAGCTCACTCATTCTGACAGTGATGAGCGCTGTTAGACCGCTGAGGCAGACCAGCCTAAAAATGTAACTTTTAAAACATTTTTTTTTTGTTATCCTAACAACAAACAGAGTGTGCATAATGGAGTACAGCAGAGCAGCATCAATAATATCAAATATTGGGTGGGACAGTTTTGCCATTTATATTTATTTGGGGGTGGGGGAACTTGTCAATGGTGGTTACGGCCCTGAGTTAAAGTACCTGCATGAATTATTCTGTAAAACTCTCTTTATAATTTGATCTGTAAAGCATCTAAATACTC
Source organism: Anabarilius grahami (assembly GCA_003731715.1). Classification (NCBI taxonomy): domain Eukaryota; kingdom Metazoa; phylum Chordata; class Actinopteri; order Cypriniformes; family Xenocyprididae; genus Anabarilius; species Anabarilius grahami. The sequence goes on along the minus strand of RJVU01007700.1, from coordinate 738,932 downwards.
ATTTTTGAGGTGGGACTACTTTACTTGGTGGATGAACTTCTGGTTGTGTGTTTCCAATGTAATTCCTGAGGGCAGATTTCAGGTATAATTGCAAAAGGTACTGTCACAATTGAAAAACTAAATATAACTTAACACAGAGAAAATAAGTAAGTGATTCTACCACACAAATCACATGCAACATGTACAGTAATGTACAGTAATGTTTTTAATGCCTGAACCCATTTACTTCCATTGTAAGGTCTTTTATTCTACATGCTGATTGGTCAATAAAGTGTGCATCACTGTAGAGACCAACTATTAACCTTAGTTATAGTATCAACGTTATTCCACAACTTAAAAAAAACCTAGAATGTTTCAGTAAGGTCATGATGTACTGCTTTTGAACCTTCATTACCACTGTCAGAGATGAAAGAATGTCTGATTTGTACTCAAATGGAAACGGTAGTGAGGTTTGTTTGCTTTGTTTATCAGGCAGCAGTCAGAGTTCGTTCTGTGATGATCTTTCCCCGGGGCTCGAGAGGTGAGAATCTGTCAATATCATCTGCTCACATCGCAGCTTTATTATGGCTTACTCAGATCATTCTAGAGAAAAACTGAACTATAATGGAAAAGAAAAGGTTTTTTGGCCCAGCAGTCTGATTACTAATGAGAGGTTATCTAACCGTAGGTCCCATTAACTAATAATGAGCAATACATTAATCACAGTGTTCATTATCCTTATTGTAAAGTGGTACCATAAAACCTTCATATGATCAACTGCAATGTAACTTTTTCATACTGTAGTTTAAAATGAAAGTTCTAGAAAGAATTACTCTTATTTCATTTTTCATTCAAATTTTAATACTGTTTTTGTTGTTGTTTATTTGTTGTTTTCCGTTATGAATGTTTAACATCCATTTATGTCCATTCCACAGGAAAATGCGTAGATACTGTATACATACAGCAAAACACAACAACACAACTAAAACCGAAACAAAAACTGGTCTCAGAACAGTTATTAAGGTTTAAAGGGATAGTTCACCTGAAAAAGAAAAGTCATTTATTCACCCTCACATCGTATTACTTTCTTTCTTCTGTGAAACACAAAAGGAAGTGTTTAGCAGATGTTCACGCAGCTCTTTTCCATGCAATAAAGCTCCAGAAAACACCATGAAAGCATCATAACAGTAGTTTGTGCAACTTTTGCACTAGTCTTAAGTTTGCACAGGAACATATGAATTCAGAAGACTTGATATAGTTGATATATAGTGCACACGTCGAATGAACTGTTAAATGATGCTGTTTGGAAGTTGAAAGCAATCACTGTACTGCATGTTTTAATTGCATGGAAAAGAGAAAGTGAGTAAATGATGAGAAAATGTAATTGTTGGGTGTACTATCCTTTTAACATTTGCACAGGTTCAATCATTTTATTCAGTTTTCATTAGTCAGTGAGACTCCGTGTATATCGGCTCAAATTTGACGTTAAACTCATTGTGCCGAATGTGCAAACAGGGGCCGCATGTACGCAACTCTGGGCCCTAACTGGAGGGTCCCTCTTCGCAACTCCCCCAGAGGCCGCAGCCATGCCCACAGGTACCAACGTCCACCTGGGTCAAAGGTCACCTTCTCCATTCCTCTGGGGCATCGGGTTCACCTGTCTTGGCATGCAGCGTCTCTTCTCTAACATCCCAGTTTTCCCTCTCTTTCTGGTTTAGACCAAAGACTGTCACGTCTGTCATCTGTTTTTTCTTTTTCCAGATGTCAGATTGTCATCATCTCAGGATGTTTATTGACCAGAATTACTATATTTATAGAAGAGAAAAGCTCTGTTCCGAAACCTAATGAGCTGGCCTGCGGTTCACTGTCCTCTCTGTCTACCTAGACGGCTTCCTGATGCAGCATCTTTGTGCATCATTCAAATAGAGCTTCTCACATTTACAGTAACTGTACATTCAGTCATTTAACACAGGGGAGGCAAGGCAGTGCTGGGGGTAAAAATAAATAAATTCAAAAAAATACAATTAAACTAAATAAATAGATAAACAATAACAATTATTCATTTCAATTCACATTTATTTGTATAGCGCTTTTCACAATACATATCGTTTTAAAGCAGCTTCACAGGGGAGTGCATGTCAACATTACAATTTAGGGTAATCTGTTATCAGAGTTGACTGTCCAAATTATGTCACTTCAGAAATGTACATACACAAATGACTCAGTTTGCTAACAATGTAATAATTTAGGCAATTTAATTTACTGTCACCGTTAGCAAATTAATTTAAGGTAGAAACAATGAGCTCATTGAAGTAACGAATACATGTTAACAATAATTAGGATATATAGCAATATTTGGAATGTGCATGTTGATCCAGATGTTGCGTCATCTGAAGTCCTCCCAGGAGTTGGTCATCTGAAGTCCTTATAAGAGGCTGGATCCAAACTGAAGCTAATGTACTCTCTAGTCACCTCGGGAAGGGCGTCTTGAGATAAAACAGAAAAGCAAATGGAGAATAATTAGCGTAGCTGCTGTTCATAACATTAAGCAAAGATAGTCATGTGCAATTGATCTGATATGTGATGCATTATGTGAATGCTTGACTAAAGAGATGTGTCTTTAATCTGGATTTAAACTGAGAGATTGAGTCTGAGCCCCGAACAATATCAGGAAGGCTATTCCAGAGTTTAGGAGCCAGATGTGAAAAAGCTCTCCCTACTTTAGTGGACTTAGATATCCTAGGTACAACAAGTAGGTTTAAATAAATAAATAAAAACCAATAAATAAATAAATAAACAATAACAATTATGCTAAAATAAATAAAAAGATTAAATAAGATTAATTAGATTGCGTAATATTTTAAATAAATAATAATTAATTTAAATATGTAATACATCTAACAGTACATTACTATAGTGAGTAGAAAAATACATAATATAATGTAATAGAAACTAAATATTTTCTAAATATTTTACACATTTATTCTATTAATTTTACACAATATAAATTGGGTCTTTGTTCATGATGAAAATATGTAGCTGTCTTTTCAATTTTAGGATGGGGCCCCTCACGTCTTGGCATCTAAAAGATTGAAAACCCCTGATTTAGTAGATACTTTTATCCAAAGCAATGCCAAGTTTAAGTGCCTTTGATTGTGGTTTATTTAAGTGAAGATTCTAGAAGCAATGCAAGTGTGATACAGTTACAGACTCGACTGGACACTGACTGTCCAATGATGGCATAATAGAAAATGACTGATTTCTAGTTGTTCATAATGTACAAAAACAATCTATTTAAGTTCATTGTAAAATAGATCCAGATACAGTAGTGGCGGAAAAGAGATGATTGTTTTTATGACCATCCAAGTTAAATGAAACGATCAAAATATGGGAAAAATATTTCATTTTTAAATATTCCAAATATGAAGGAAGAACAAAACACTAAACTTGGTTAAGGTATCTTGACAACATTATTTGGCAAAAAAAAGGCAAACTACAGCTATAGTTTTTTTTTTTTTTTTTTTAACTATATGCAAAAAATGCATAGAAAAACAAAAACCTCACAGGAAAAAGCATTTATACAACATAATCAGTTATTAATATTTCTTTGGTTCTCTCTTGTTTTTGCATGTGTTCCTAATTTCTTTGCTTTCCAACAATTATCGGCACAATTTGGCACGTTTCATGGCATTATCACAAAATACAATCAACTCCAATTGAGATTTGACTACGCAATATCCTTTTTACATTTACATTTTAATAATATTTAAATAAAGGGTCAAGATGTCCATTTTCCTAAGTTGGACATCACTTTTTGGCCGCTACTATGCAAATGAAATATATCAGTAGTTTGAGAGAGTAAAGAAATGGCTAGTGTAGTCTTCACTGGAAATTAAGATATGAAATGGTATTTTAAATATTTAAAGTCAAATATTGGATTAAATAGCCCAGTTTTCCATTTTTGCATTGTTAATTAAAACTTGAAGTATTCATCCAGAATGGAGTCCTTAGGAGGCTGAATATTTATGCTGTTTACCTTTTGGAACAGTGTTTAATCTGCAAATGATTCCTGAAGTTAAAAGGCTTCCTGTGTTGGCAGCTCACTAGGTTTTGAAACAGAGCCCATATCTTTTGAGTGGGGTTTTGCCGGGTGGAGGGGAACCTTTCTGTCCTTTTTACACTCTCACGTGGCTCATCTTTACTCCATCACATCCTCAGATCAGATGTGAACTGTAACTTCTGCTCTCTTAGGGCTCATTACATGGTTAGAGAAGCAACAATCACCATATGTCCACCGAACGCTCCAGGCTCTACAGCCACACACACACACACACACACAGGTTGGTTGTTGTTTTAAAGGTGTTCAGCTAATGTGATTTCCCACCATGCAGTCCGTCAGTAGCAGAGCCCAGTCTGAGTCACGGAGAGGCGGGTGGTGTCACAATGGAAGGGCCGTTGAAGAGGAAAACCCTGCTGAAGGAGGGCAGGAAGCCTAAGGTGAACAAAAATTAGAATGGGATGATAGTTAAAAACAAAAAAAGTAACAAAATTTAAAGGGGACATATTATGCAAAATTCAGTTTATAAGGTGTTTGAACACAGATGTGTGTCTACAACCAGCCTATTATGGTAAAAATCCACCCACTCCTTTTTTATAATCCCCATAAATTTGCATTTAAAGGGACACACACAAAAACTGCGTGATTTTGCTCACACTCAAATAGGGGCAAATTTGACAAGCTATAATAAATGATCTGTGGGGTATTTTGAGCTGAAACTTCACAGACACATTCTGGAGAGACCAGAGACTTATATTACATCTTGTGAAAGTGGCATGATAGGTCCCCTTTAAATAATGAGCGAGTACTTCATAAAACCATCTTCCAAACTGTGTTTTTGCCTTACCCTAAACGACTAACCCTATACTAATTATTTATATTTTAGAGTTGTTGGGACGGATTTCCTGGGAAACTGCATATTTTCATCATTTGTCCAAGCATGTTTACGTAATATCCATAAATAAAGGAAAGAAAGGATGGCTATATGAATGCAGATCGCATGCTTCTATAAGGGATGAAAGTACAAACGGATGATAGCTCTTGAGATGTTGATTTGCTGATCATACTTTACAAAGAGAAATGATGCAACAGGGGCAAGTTTTTAGCTTCAGCTTTATTGGGTTAAAGGTTGCATGATGTTTCAAGGCCTTCAGCAGACATCAAGAACATCTTGAACAAACAATGTTTAAGAAAACATTCAGAATTACTAAAAGGTGTGTGTCTGTGGCTTTGAATGGGCTGAATAGTTGACACAACCACTCCATCTAGTGACCAGAAAAAAAACATGTCATAATCTATTTCTGCATCAAGTCTTGGAAACAATGTATCTAAAAAGAATATCCAAAAGGTTTCCCTTGATATAAAAATAATCAAGGCATATTTTCTAATGACAGCTTTGTGCTCATTTAAAGTATTGATATTGCCAAACAGTCATAGACAGTATTGCTCAGCTCTGTGCAGTTGTATAGTTATGTACTGTTCAGTTTGCATCATTAGGGTCTGTAATATTTGTAATGTTTTTGAAAGAAGTCTCTTATGCTCACCAAGACTGATTTTTTTTTTTTTTTATCAAAATGCAGTAATATTGTGAAATATTATTACAATTTTAAAAAACTGTTTTTTAGGTAAATATATTAAAATATAATTTATTCCTGTGATCAAATCTGAATTTTCAGCATCATTACTCCAGTCTTCAGTGTCACATGATCCTTCAGAAATCATTCTAATTTGATGATTTGCTGCTCAAGAATNTCCAAAGCGACTTACATTGCATTATACTATACATTTGTATCAGAGTATGTGCAATCCCTGGGATCGAACCCATGACCTTGGCATTGCTAGTGCCATGCTCTAACCACTGAGCTACAGGAAACCATCATTACTCCAGTCTTCAGTGTCACATGATCCTTCAGAAATCATTCTAATTTGATGATTTGCTGCTCAAGAATTATTATTATTATTATTATTATTATCATGTTGAAAACAGTTTTTGCTGCTTAAAATTTTTATGGAAACCATGATAATTGTTTTCAGGATTTCTTTTTNTTTTTTTTTTTTTGATGATGAATAGAAAGGTCAGAAGAACAGCATTTATTTGAAATAGAAATCTTTTGTAACACTATAAAAATCTTTACTGTCATATTTGAACAAATGAACGCATTCTTGCTGAATATAAGTATCAATTAAATTTTTTTAAATGTTTAAGGTTTTTATTGACATTGATGATTCCATGAAGAAACTTTAACATTCATGGAACCTTTTCATTCCACAAAAGGATCTTTATAGTAGAAAATGTTCTTCACACTGAGAAAAAAAAAAGGTTCTTCTAAGAACTGTTGCAATTTGATTGGTTCTTCAATGTCATTGCCTTGAGAGAAAAAAAAAACCCTTTTGGAACTTTTATTTTTAAGAGTGTATGTGGATTATGTGTAATGTTTTATTTAATTTTTTAGCTTGCCTCATGGACACGGTATTGGATCTCACTGTCTGGTTCTACACTGATATTCTACAGATCCAAAGCCCTGCGAGCCACTGAGAGGAAACATGTGAGTGCTTTCGCATATGGCTTGTTCCATGATACGTGCTTAAAATAATGTCCGAGCAGTTCCACATTTCAAAAATAAATAAATTGTCAAAACATTGATGTAGATTTATGCAATTCTTTTAAAAAGACAAAAATAATCATTTGAAATGAAACATTTGGTGAAATCTTACTCCACAAAACAGTACAAGTCTGCACCGTGTAAGAAAGTGTCGGTTCTGGGCTGGATGGTGGTTCTTCCGGATGATCCGGCCCAACCCAACATCTTTCAGCTCAACGATCCTGACAAAGGTACATCTCTTCCACAGTAGTTTTATGTGTCACTCGTGACAAATGACCTTGACATGAATGACAGTGAATTATATACAGTCAAACCAAAATGTATTCAGACACCTTGAACATTTCATTCATTAATTCAGTGTATTCACTATAGTTTAAAAAAAATGGTAATAAAATATGACAAGATCTCAGAGTTAAACTGTGTCAGAAAAAATGTATCTTAATTATGTCAGATTAAGCAAAACATGGTCAGGTCAAAGTGTCTGAATAATTTTTTATCAATTTCACTGGTAGTCCACTGTATGAAGAATTTTTGGGTATAATATGTCACAGTTTACTTTATTTTGCTATCCTCACTTGCATAAATGAACTATAGTGTCCTGCACACACTAGTAAAAATATATCAAAAATATAATTTTTTTTGGCTTTGACTGTATTTGTTAACATTTTTTATATACATAACTTGAGCAGAATCTCTGTTTCTTAGGGAATGTTTACAAGTTTCAGACTGGAGATCGGTTCTCTGCGATCATATGGCACAAACGCCTGGAGGAGGCGTGTCGGAGAAGACGACCTCAGGTATCCAGAAATGTGTATTGATTCACAGATTTATTTACCCTAGCAATAAAATCATTTTGCGATAGCACTGGATGCTATGACCTAAATTGTCATGGTATAGTAATTTTATATCACAATAATATTACAGTATAGTTATTTTTGATGGGAGTTCAAAGGAAAAAAAAATTGGACACATTTTGTTATTTTTAATAACAAAAAAAAAGTCTTGTATTAATGCAAAAACAGTCACATAATGTTACACTCAAGTTCAAATCAAAAGTTGTAATATTATTTTTTATATTATGTTTTAAAATTGTAATATAAATATATTGTTATTATTTTTAATGAATAATATTGAGTAATTTTATATCACAATA
>RJVU01007700.1:708708-731030 GCA_003731715.1 Anabarilius grahami | reverse complement strand
TTTTAATATGTATTATATTTATATATTGATAATTTAATTTAAAAATTATATTCATTTAATTTATTATATAAAATATTGTATTAATTTAAATTTTTTAATTTATATAAAATACATTAAAACATAAAATGTATATATATATACACAGTACACACACACATTTTTAAGACTCTGAATTAATGCATTCTATAGTAATGCAGAAAGTTGTGACATTGTTCGGCAACTGTGATCATCTTAACTCCAGCATCATACTGTCCAGCCCTAATCTATTATCTCCAAATTGTAATTGCATAATGCCATAATTGCTCTTTCCACTCTTTTAGATACCAGCAAATCTCATGTCCTTTGAGTAAATGGACTTGTGTGGCTCTCGCCTGAAGATGTTTATAATGTGCCAAAGGCCCACAGAGATTGAGAAGAACGTGTTTGGTTCAACAAAAGGATGAAGAAAGAGCAAAAAAAAAAAAAAAAANAAAAAAAAAAAAAAAAACACTTCAACATTGAAGAGTCACTGAGCCAAAAGACTCGTTCTGTTCCACCGGCCCTCCGTGAGCCCCGACGTCCACATCTAAGATCAAGATGTTTGTTACAGACCTGGACGCTTTTGGACGTGGAGGATTGCGCACTAGTTCTGGTAAAGGATGTGGTCGGAAAGGAGGTAAATTTCCCCCTGTTTCAGCTCCATCGTGTGTTCTCTATGGAGACTTTTGGATCTCGAGGTGTTGCCGAGACATTTTGGAAATTAAATTAAACACAGAAGCTTGAGATGAGCATTGTTGTGCTGATGTAGATGAGTTTTAGGGGGAAAGAGAAAACCGTGCCACCCGTCTTGAAGTGTCCCCATTGGAAATGATCTGTAGCCTAAGACTAAAAAGCCAAACTAACAGGCATTTGCTCCCACAAAGAGCCGTAACAAACAAAACACAAGTGGATCAGCACAATTCCTCAAGCTGAAGACTGATGATGCTGTTTAAACCAGATAATGACTCGCACAGGTTCATGGTTTAGTTACAGACACATAATGGTTGCCAAGATCTCTTTTTAGCACACTGATTTTTATTTTTGGTTAACGTTATGATGTGAAAGTGATCTGGTTGAAGCATATTTGTGAGTGTGACTTGTTTACATCAGGGATTCTGAATCCACTTTCAGTTTTAGCCATTTTATACTCGCAAAAGCTAGTTTTGGGCTTTAAGTATTAACAAATTCTAGTGACTTTTCTGTCATATGAAGGTTTTGCCTGATTTTAAATAGGTTTTGCTCACATCTCACAACTTAAACCGGCAAAGTTTGCGTTTGTCACATTTATTTTTCTTTGAAAGGGTTCCTTATAACAGTTTTATATCATGATCACTCAAAAACACAACAGGATAACAGACTTTTCTTCCATTTAGCTCATCTCACAAATACAAGAACTGCTTCTTTTGAACCGTGAGATCATTATCATTGAAAGCGCTTACATTCACTTACTGGATGAATCACACAAAACCCTTCAAAAACATGTCCACGTCATACATATCTCACCCCTAAATTAATAGAAATAAGTGGTTTTGATATTTTGCTTAAAGATTTGTTGCATTGTGACGGTATTTTCATGACAATTAAGCACATTTAACCCTCAAATTCTCATTACTGTAAGGGAAAAAACCACTGATATATTATTTAAATTTAAGTATTTATACATCATGGTCNCAAGAACTGCTTCTTTTGAACCGTGAGATCATTATCATTGAAAGCGCTTACATTCACTTACTGGATGAATCACACAAAACCCTTCAAAAACATGTCCACGTCATACATATCTCACCCCTAAATTAATAGAAATAAGTGGTTTTGATATTTTGCTTAAAGATTTGTTGCATTGTGACTGTATTTTCATGACAATTAAGCACATTTAACCCTCAAATTCTCATTACTGTAAGGGAAAAAAAAACTGATATATTATTTAAATTTAAGTATTTATACATCATGGTCATATTTATTATACTGCCTTTAATTTATGCTTATTGATTATTTTTTTTTTATTATTAAAATGCTTTTTATACTGTAATGCAATTAAGTTGTGCTTAAAATAATGTACTTGATTGTCATGAAAAGGATTAAAAAAAAGATGAAGTATAGACTCTTTATGCAAAGCATAATTCATTTTGAGTTTGGGTGTGAAATGTGACCTGGACATGTCTTGGTGGGATTTATCAACGGAGCAGCCGAATGCTCGAATACACGCAATGATGTGCGGATACGACAGCTGTAATTAACTGAAAAGAGTTTTGATTTTGAACAGATATCTATTCTTTTATGTCTGATAATATCAGTTTAATTAAGAATGTGAACCATCTGACGGCAGCCAACGATGTCAGGAGATGCTGTTTTAGTATTGATTTGAGATCAATTCATATCGAGTGAAAGAACAGCACTGGTTAATAATGTAGTTGTCTGTACGTTTATTTCTCATGTTTCATTCTGTGCAGGACTGATGATTGTAATGAAGTGTGTGTGTGTGTGTGTGTTTTATAAGCATGTTTGAATGAAGCTGAAGGAGAAACACTGGACACACAATCCACAATAAAACATCTCTGAGTACATTCATATCAGCTTCAGAAATCTGACACGAAGCAGAATCAGAGGAATAATTCTGTCATTATTTACTCCTCATGTTGTTCGCTCCAGTATGCTGATTTATTGTCTGTGGGACAAAAGAAAAGGACATTAAAAAATACCATTAAAGTGCTCAATGTGCATCATGATCTGTATTTTTGAGTCATACGATTTAGAATAGAGAGCTAGATGCACATAGAGTACTTTTAATGTGTTTTTTTAAATCATTTTGAGGGGTCTAATTGTCAGTGTATGGAATAAGTTGCATAAATAAGGATTTTGTATACTTGTACTTGGAATATAGTGTACAATTCTATGAGACTAGTGTACTTTTGTGGAGCTTGATAGTGAATCACAATGATCTGTAACATGGAAAGAGCTCATCAAAAATGTCTAATTTTGTGTTCTACGTAAAGAAAAAAACATACAGGTTTGGAACACCATGAGGGTGAGTAAATAATGACAATAATTTCCTTTTGGTACAAACTTATTCCTTTTTTTTACAGTGAATTGTCAGATTTATTTAAAACATTCTGAGTCTAATAATATCGCTGCACACAGCAAACTGACTCTTGATGGTGATTACTAGTTATTTGTTGCGAGTATTATTTATCTAGCATCAGTTTTGCCTTTCTGTGTATGATATAAACTGTTTTTGTTGAAGAGACACGTTTTTATTTCTGTATGTCTGAGCGACCGCTTTCATAAACACACAGACACACATGTACAGCATGTACGTTATGACTGTGGATTAACTCTTGTTGTGTTGCCATGTAAATAATATGTTGCTAAATTATTTCTTGTTTGCCATCGTGGTACATTGCGGTTTATCAGCTAAAAGGCTGATTCTTCTGGACAACCATTAAATGCAGTGAACACAGCTTTGTTTTGGTCATTTTTCACTTGATTTCTGGAGGAAGTTAACATTGACCGTTTGTGGTTTGAGAGGATTGGAATGGGATTGGAAGGGTCTGTGGTTGTTGGATATATTGGTGGTTACTGCACTCTAGTGGCATGTAGGTGCAAACCCATCTGCTAAAGATTTCACTCATAGTATGAGATTGTATATACACTGAAAAAAGCACAATGACAAGGTTAAATAGCTTTGAATAATTCATCATAATGCATAAAAAAATGCATTTGTTGTTATTTATAAGCCTGAATCATGAAACGAGAGGTAATTTAAGAAAAGGAGGAAAACATAGAGGAGATTTAAGCCACTTTTGCTTGTGAATGAAACATTTTGCATATAAAATAAAGTAATTAACGACACATTCAAGAGATAACGATTTTGGGTTTTCGTAATAAAAAAATTATATCTTTAAGGATAAAACTTTGGGTCACATTAACCAAATTTATACTACTGTCACAAAATAAATGGGCAGCAAGACCATAAAATGTTTCATCAATATCAAGGTATTTACAGATAGATGAATTAACCCTGTCGCCCATATCTAAATTGTTGCGCTTGTGATAATGTCAAAATCATCTTCCAGGCTATTTTAGTGCTCGTTAAGTAAGTACTTGTTGAAATTAAGTACCCTGCCTACTCAGAGAGTATGCCTATGCGATTTCGGACGCAGCCTGGACAAAGAGCTTAGAACCCAAGAGGAGAAACTCTTATCCTTTTTGGGTAACAGCCACTAGATGGCGCTCCAGTAGCGCGGCCGCCATTATGGGGTGAAAATACTAACTGGACCATTGAATCCTTCACATTACGCACCCAAAATCGGCGAATTTCACTGCCAAATCAGAAACGCAATAGAACATTTTTCAAATTAAGTCACCAGTAAATTGTATGGCTCCCACAGTAAATGTTGTATTGTCTTATATATGTTTTATTTTACCAGTTGTGGAATCCAACCATTCAACCATCTGAGATAACGTTCTTAGCCTACTTTATTGAGTATTTCCATTTTATGCAACTTTACACATTTATTAATAGTAAATTAATAAATTTAAGATCATCATGTTTGCAGCGAACAATATATTTCAGACCTAGTGTGGAGCAATAATACTGTGTCCGTTATCGCATAATTCCCACTTTTGGACACTTTTGCTTTAACAGACATTAGATGGTCATCCCAAACGTCTTCCATTTAAGGATTATGGAGGCCACTGTGCTCTTAGGAACCTTAAGTGCAGCAGAAATGTTTTTGTAACCTTGGCCAGATCTGTGCCTTTCCANAGGAGAAACTCTTATCCTTTTTGGGTAACAGCCACTAGATGGCGCTCCAGTAGCGCGGCCGCCATTATGGGGTGAAAATACTAACTGGACCATTGAATCCTTCACATTACGCACCCAAAATCGGCGAATTTCACTGCCAAATCAGAAACGCAATAGAACATTTTTCAAATTAAGTCACCAGTAAATTGTATGGTTCCCACAGTACATGTTGTATTGTCTTATATATGTTTTATTTTACCAGTTGTGGAATCCAACCATTCAACCATCTGAGATAACGTAGTTAGCCTACTTTATTGAGTATTTCCATTTTATGCAACTTTACACATTTATTAATAGTAAATTAATAAATTTAAGATCATCATGTTTGCAGCGAACAATATATTTCAGACCTAGTGTGGATCAATAATACTGTGTCCGTTATCGCATAATTCCCACTTTTGGACACTTTTGCTTTAACAGACATTAGATGGTCGTCCCAAACGTCTTCCATTTAAGGATTATGGAGGCCACTGTGCTCTTAGGAACCTTAAGTGCAGCAGAAATGTTTTTGTAACCTTGGCCAGATCTGTGCCTTGCCACAATTCTGTCTATGAGCTCTTCAGGCAGGTCCTTTGACCTCATGATTCTCATTTGCTCTGACATGCACTGTGAGCTGTAAGGTCTTATATAGACAGGTGTGTGGCTTTCCTAATCAAGTCCAATCAGTATAATCAAACACAGCTGGACTCAAATGAAGGTGTAGAACCATCTCAAGGATGATCAGAAGAAATGGACAGCACCTGAGTTAAATATATGAGTGTCACAGCAAAGGGTCTGAATACTTAGGACCATGTGATATTTCAGTTTTTCTTTTTTAATAAATCTGCAAAAATGTCAACAATTCTGTGTTTTTCTGTCAATATGGGGTGTTGTGTGTACATTAATGAGGAAAAAAAAGGAACTTAAATGATTTTAGCAAATGGCTGCAATATAACAAAGAGTGAAAAATTTAAGGGGGTCTGAATACTTTCCGTACCCACTGTATGCTCTTTGGCCTGGATCAGAGCCGTTGAAAAATATTTAACGGCTCTGGCCTGGATCTCTTGTCTACGGTTCTTCGAGGATCCTCTCGCAGGGTGCGCGCACAGCGCCACGGGCCGGCGCGGATGATCTTTCAAACTTTTCGCAGCCAAAACATTTAATTTCTATTTTTAGGGGCCGTAAAACACCTTATAGCAACTATAAACATAAATTAACAGCACTTTAAAAATATTTTTTTTTTAGTTTTGTAATTTCACTTTTCTTTTAAGCTTTTTCTAGGATTGTTTTTTTTTTATTGAAATTAAATATCGTGACGCTGATTATATTGTTGGCTCCTTATAAATTGCTTCTGTTTTAACTCATTTGTTTGTAGGTCACTTTGGATAAAAACGACTGCTAAATGAATACATGTAAATATGCATATATATTATTATTATTTTATTTTTTTAAATGGAGTCAACTCTCTACATTGGCCTAGTTTTGTGTTTTTCCGCGTTTCAGTGTCCAGGCGACGGATTAACTCATGAATATTCAGTAGGTTAAGAAAGTGATTGGCAGCTTCATGAAGTTTACGAAGCACGTCTCCTTTACCTAATTAATATTCATGAACATCAACGTATTGGCGTCCAGGCAACGCGGCGACGCGCTCCAGTGACTGAAAGACGCTTCACTGCTCTCACAATGTTTCATTAGTTAGTTAAACAAGTTTCATCGATGTACAATATAAATAATTAATCAACATGTATGATCGAGCTCCCAGGTTCACACATTTGACATTAAGCGGCACCACGACTGAAATTGGACCAGGATCTTATAATATCAGCAGGTCTCTGAGCGGCAAATACAGTAAGTTTCATTTTGACAAGAAATAAAGTCATTTTTTAAAGCCTAAGACCAGTGGCCGTCAAGTCTTGAAAGTTAGTCATTAAATTTTGGTCATAACTTTTTAAGGGCAGTTACATAAAAAATTTGAATTGGAAAAGCGAGATGGAAATGAACCCTTTGGTTAACTGCTAGTTGGTCAAACGCTAAGTTTAGGTAACTGGCCCCAAAATTGACCATGGTTTTACTACAAATAAAACCCTAAAAACTATTGTTATTGTAGTTAAACCATGGTAACCACAAATTAACCATAGCTTTGCTTCACTAACCATAGTTTAACTATGGTATTTGTAGTAAAACTCTGTTTATACAAATGATAATAAGAAAAAAAACATGTTTACTACACTTTTACTATAATAAAACCATGGTAAATTTTCGTAAGGAAGTTCTAAACCTAAACCAAGAAGCATATTACATAATAAATGGTTCTTTGCAGACATCTCTTCTTACCAACAACCATTTCTCTGTATAGTTTTGTTGGGTTGCAATAGTTCTTGATGTTAAATCACAGGTTCTTCAGACCAGTATATTGTTTAATTTTAAGTTTTCTAAAGAACTAGACTAGAGAATAAAAAGTTTCTCATATGGCATTAGGGTTGTGCAACCCTTTTTAGTTATTATTTGAACCTCTATTTTAATAGTTTAGGCACCTGTGATCAATCTGTATTTGTATTAATACTAATATAATAATAATAGTTCTTATTATTATTTGAAAGAGTAATTGTCGATGTATTTCTGCAGATTCGTATGCCCCGTTCCTCTCGCTGTCCAGAAGAGAGTCTGGGTTCCTGGGGTCGGGCAGTGGTCTCCTCTCTCCTGGACCAGGACGGTATAACAGTGCCATTACCAGGGTACGTTATGGTTTTAACATCACTGTGCAATCAGTTAACATGTCAGTGATGAGTGCAAAATTACTGGAATATTGCAGAATCATATTCTGGGAGGAAACAGTCTGCAGAATCGATCCAGGCGGTTTGATGACGTGGTGTCAGATGTTCCAGGGCCGGGAGCGTACAATGTTATGAGCAATGTTTCACCTTCAGGGAAAACAACAACCAATCCAGAGAAGAGTGTGAAGGTGAGACATTAGTTTGGATTATCATATGGACTATAATTTAGTTTTATTGTTATGCATTTTAAAGATCATATAAAGTGTTGTTATTAAGGCAAGACGCAAATGTCAGGATCGTATTTCAACCCAAAATCAAAAGGAAAAAATATATATGTATATATATTTTGCATAAAGATAATAAAGCTTGTTTGTAGGATCATTGCATCTTTTTAATGTTTTTGAATCTAAAATACAGAAAAAACAGTAATATTGTGAAATATTATTAGAATTTAAAATAATGGTTTTCTATTTTAATATACTTTAAAGTATAATTTATTTCTGTGATGCAAAGCTGAATTTTCAGCATCATTACTCCAGTCTTCAGTGTCACATGATCCTTCAGAAATCATTCTAATATGCTGATTTGATATTCAGTTATAAAATGTAAATGCTGCTGTGATACTTTTTTCAGGATTCATTGATGAATAAAAAGTAAAAAAGAACAGCATTTATTCAAAATAGAAATCTTTTCTAACAATATAAATCAATTCTTATCAGTTTAACACATCCTTGCTGAATAAAAAGTATTAATTTCTTTCAAAAAAAGAAAGAAAAAAATTACTGACCCCAAACTTTTGAACAGTAGTGTATATATTATTACAAAAGATTTCTATTTTGAATAAATGCTGATATTTTTAACTTTTTATTCATCAAAGAATCCTGAAAAAAATATCACAGGTTATAAAAACATATATATGTAGTCGTGGCCTAATGGATAGAGAGTCGGACTTGTAACCCAAAGGTCATGGGTTCGAGTCTCAGGTCCGGCAGGGATTGTCGGTGAGGGGAGTGAATATCCAGCGCTCTCCCCACCCTCAATACCACGACTGAGGTGAGACCCTTGAGCAAGGCACCGTACCCCCAACTGCTCCCCGGGCGCCGCAGCAATGGCTGCCCACTGCTCCGGGTGTGTGTTCACGGTGTGTGTGTTCACTGCTGTGTGTGTGCACTTGGATGGGTTAAATGCAGAGCACAAATTCCGAGTATGGGTCACCATACTTGGCCACATGTCACTTCACTTCACTTCACTTCATTAAGCAACTGTTTCAAACATTGATAATAAATCAGCATTTTAGTATGATTTCTGAAGGATCATGTGACACTGGAGTAATGATGCTGAAAATTCAGCTTTGATCACAAGAATACATTTTTTTTTTTAAATATATATATATAAATAGAAAACCATTATTTTAAATTGTAATAATATTTCATAATTTTACTGTTTTTTTTCTGTATTTTTGATTAAATAAATGCAGGCTTGATGAGCAGAAGAGACTTCCTTTAAAAACATTAAAAATAGTAATGTTTCCAAACTTTTGTCCGGTACTGTACTGTAGGATCATTGCATCTTTTTAAATTGTGACATTTTCACACCAATTATGTACATTTATCAACAACATTTATTCTCTGTAAAGCTGCTTTGAAATGATATGTATCATGAAAAGCGCTATACAAATAAATTTGAATTGAACATTTAGACAGCGTGTTCAATAAAAACACAAAATATAGCTAAAGATCAGATGAGATTTTATAGGCAACTAATGCAGAATTCTAGTTAAATCCACAGCGTTCACAAACTTTCCCCCTGCCGCTGTAATGAATCTCTCTCTGTTAATGCTCTGATTTGTTATTCAAGTAAATGTCTTCATCAATCCTGCAGGCCGTCTTTAAAGTGGTGAAGATGCTGCTGAATCCTGATGCTCCAGCCATCCCGTCTCCCGGACAGGCGTTCGGATATGAAGAGGATGCTCAAGGCGTCCTACACAGACACAAACCCCCCACCAGAGACCAGACCCTCGGCCCGGCCTTCTACAACCTCGTACCGGTCAGACAGATTTCGAGCAGTATGTGTAAATGGATGTGCACTCAGTGAAAAAGATACAGGTCTAATGGAGCGGTTTGAGTGTGCATGCTTGAGTTAGTGTGTGTGTGTGTGTGTGAGGTCAGATGTGTCCATTAACAGAAGACCATCTAATGCCCCTCCGCTCTGCATCATTAGTGCCGAGGCTATTTCCATTACTAATGATCGCTGCATTATTTTAAAAAGTCACAAAGCGCAGCACTCATCCATTTTACTGTCAGGACCGAAAACCCTGGGTAATTATTCTTTACGTTATATTTCAATATTCACTTTCAATAATGCAGCAGATGCTGGACTCAGCTTTAATCAAATCATCTTTCATTGGCCATTGAGCTGCCAACTTCCTCTAGAGGGGGAAGAACTCTTTATCAAAGCGCAGGGCCATCCGTCATGGTGCATCTCTGTTTCTCTCTCGTCTTGTTGATTACACACATTCTGCCCATTTTTATGTGTTTTTCTAAATTAAAATGGTCATATTCTACACTTTTGTAACATTTTATGTTTGTTATCAGCTCTGTTTCAAGACCTAGTGAGCCATAATGTACGTGACACATGCAGCTCAGTGAGGTTCATCAACCATCAAGGTTTCATTATCAGCGCATATCAATCATATTGAAAATTTGGCTGATACATATTATGATTTATTATGATTAATAGCCAATATTATGGCTGATTTTTACTGTACAAACTGTATATTCTATCCCCTAACCCTAAACCGATAAAGCATAGTTGCTTCTACATCCCTTAATCCTACCCCATAACTAAACTTAAACGCTACAACAACTATCTTACTAACTATTAATAAATCAAGAATTTATTGAGGCAAAGGTCATCGTTAAAGGATTAGTTCACTTTTAAATAAACTTTTCCTGATAATTTACTCACCCCCATGTCATCCAAGATGTCCATGTCTTTCTTTCTTCAGTCGAAAAGAAATTAAAGTTTTTGATGAAAACATTCCAGGATTTTTCTCCTTATAGTAGACTTCAATGGGCACCAAACAGTTGAAGGTCAAAATTAGTTTCACTGCAGCTTCAAATTGTTCAACACGATCCCAGATGAGAAATAAGGGTCTTATCTAGTGAAACCATCACTCATTTTCTGAAAAAAATTGAAAATTATATGTTTTAACAATAAATGCTCATCTTGAACTAGCTCTCTTCTTCTTCTCCTCTATTAGAATTCCAGCAGTGTATACGCTGCTAAGCGTAATACTGCCCTCCACAGGTCAAAGTTTTGAACAAATTTTTAATGCTATATGCTAGTATATAACAATTAATTTTTTTTCAGAAAATGAGCGATGGTTTCACTAGATAAGACTCTTATTTCTCATCTGGGATCGTGTAGAACAATTTGAAGCTGCAGTGAAACTAATTTTGACCTTTAACCGTTTGGTGCCCATTCAAGTCTACTATAAGGAGAAAAATCCTGGAATGTTTTCATCAAAAACTTTAATTTCTTTTCGACTGAAGAAAGAAAGACATGGACATCTTGGATGACATGGGGGTGAGTAAATTATCAGGAAAAGTTTATTTAAAAGTGAACTAATCCTTTAATACTGAATCTGTGTTCCCATAATGATGTGTTACCATATATATGTCTTTGATGTTTTGCAGGAGGAGCTGTCGTCCTCTCAGAAGTATAAAGGTGTACAGTTCGGGAAGATGTCAGGCCGGAGAGAGCAGATGTCAGGCCGGAGAGAGCAGGTAAAGGGTGGAGACGGACCTGGACCAGGACAGTATGAACTACAGGAGTGAGTTTGATTGATGCACATGTTCTCAGCTGCAACACAACATCATTTGCATCGTCTTGCAAACTTTATTCTGAAGCATCTGGACCTTGTTTGTCATATGTAGATGCTTCAGAATAAATTTCACATGGTCTCAGCCTCAGACACACGCACAGTCTGTTCACTGACCGTCTGATGCATTCTGCACACAAAACTCGAAAGCACTTCCTTGATCTATTAAAATGTAATCGACTGACTTTTCTGCAAATTATGGGTGTAAGTCACACTTACATGGCACTGGGTTGATATAATAAGCTTTCTGAGGAAGAACTAATCACTGGATTTGCCAATTTTTGAGAGTTAGATTGTTTTGTTTGAGGCAGTGATGACATTTTTTTGTAGGCCAACCTGGAAGTCACCCTGGTTCCCTCAACAAAAACCCAATAAGATTGTTCTACTGGCTTTTGGATTATTGCAGAAAAAAAGCTCTGTGACCAACAAAAGTTTATGATTCACACACATATTGTCCGTCATGATAATCTTCACAAATACACTTTTGAAGTCTAAATACAATCGCCAGAAGTAAAAAGCTAAACATAAGCTAGAAACAAACTACACCACGGTCACATAACTTCACTAAGCTTCTCTAACTCTTTATTTCAAAAATATTTTCCCTGAAAGTTGAGTTATAATAGTTTGGAAGAGTGTGATTATAGCATTTATGAGGTTGTGAAAGCGACTATTGAGTAGATGAGTTTCCCTGTTGGTTGTGAAGATGTTCCCGTCAACCTCTGTAGTCCCATTTAGACATTTGTTAGAAACCACCTTTTTCAACACAAGTAAAAACTTTAAAAAATAAAAAATAAAATCATAATTACTGATGTATTTTATGTCATAGAATAAAAAATGAAAATATCTTGAGCTTGTGTTCACCACAGACCTTTTTTTCCAGGCTTTTAACCAAAAAAGCCATTGACTTCAGGCTGTTGGAACTGGAAGTGCTAAAATGCTAACTTGTTTCTGGGTTTTGGTCTACAAAACATCTCATCCCTGCAGCACTATGGTGTTTCCCTGTGTGTGTTTGTGTGTGTGCCAGGGACAACACGGTCCACTATGAGAATTTGAATCTCATGCGAGAGCAGAGAGGCCGTTCAGAGCTGGTCATCCCTCGATATCATGAGCTGGTGGCTCTGCAGGAGGAGAAGAAGGTTAAAACCTCATAATATCATTTTGTCTTTAGTCTCGGTTTAGTCTCTGTTCTATAAGCGTAGCTATTTTTGGATCACTTGTTCTGGACAATTTTTTAAGACAATTGACAGCGCTAAAGCTGCAAATTAAAGCTAAATGTAAATTAAAGCTATTGTTAAAAAATATATAAATAAATAATGAGATTAAAATAAGTAAATAAATACACTGGCTTAAAATAAATAAGATTAAAATAAAAACAAAACTAGTTATTAATCTATTAAATAGATTAAATTAGATTTAAAATAAATAACATTTTGATTAATATAAATACAAAATAAATTAAAATGAACTAAATAAATAAATAATACATGTAAAAGTACATTAATATAGTGAGTAGAAAAAATATGTAATAATGTAACTTAAAGGATTAGTCCACTTTTAAATACACTTTTCCTGATAAATTTACTCACCCCCAAAATGACAGTTTCAGTGCAGCTTCAAGGGCTTTAAACGATACCAGACGAGTAATAAGGGTCTTATCTAGCGAAACGATCGGTCATTTTCAAAAAAAATACAACCGTTTATGCTTTATAAACAAAATATCGCCTTGAACGTACTTTCCGCTTCCGCATTCTTCATAACGCTTACGCTGAATGTCCTACGCCTTCCCTATTCTACTTACGGAAAAAAACTAAACTGGCGCCGCGTTCGTTCCGTAAGTAGAATAGGGAAGGCGTAGGACATTCAGCGTAAGCGTTATGAAGAATGCGGAAGCGGAAAGTAAGTTCAAGGCGATATTTTGTTTATAAAGCATAAACGGTTGTATTTTTTTTGAAAATGACCGATCGTTTCGCTAGATAAGACCCTTATTACTCGTCTGGTATCGTTTAAAGCCCTTGAAGCTGCACTGAAACTGTAATTTTGACCTTCAACCTGTTGGTAGCCATTGAAATCCACTATATGGAGAATAATCCTGGAATGTTTTCCTCAAAAACCTTCATTTCTTTTCGACTGACGAAAGAAAGACATGAACATCTTGGATGACATGGGGGTGAGTACATTTATCAGGAAAAGTGTATTTAAAAGTGGACTAATCCTTTAATAGAAAGAGTTTATAATATTCATTTTTAGTGTATAAATTGGGTGTTTATCAAATTTAGGATTGGGTCCCTCACACGAGGATGATCGTATTTGGGGGTCTGTGGCATCTAAAAGATTGAAAACCCCTGTCCTAACACACTGACGTGTGTAAATTTGACATGTAGAAGCTGTGTTTAGTCTGTAGAGGGCACTATTGCAACAAGACTTGAGCTCAAGGTTAGATGCATTTCTGCATGAATGCTTTTGTTTTCTGTTTTCTTATGTGTGCATCTTTGTGTATGTGTGTATTTATAGGGTGTCCCGGGTCCAGGGCAATACCACATAAAGAGTCAATTTGCAACGCCCGGTAAACCACATGGTCCTGTGTTGAGCCCACCCTTCCTGTCTCAAGCTCAGGCAACAACACTCTGCTTTATTTTTGGACATTCATACGTAAGGAATAACGTACATCCGGCCTGATGTTATCGCAAAATAAACTCAAGACAGGGTGATCAGGACCCCGACGTGAAGTGAAGGGATCTTGTTTTGAAGGTTTTTTTGTGATAACATCAGGTCGGATGTACATTATCCCGCTTATTACACGGCTACTTGTCACAGAAGTAAATAATTAGACAAAAAATATGGATTTGAGTTTAAATATTTTATTAGCTTACTAAACGCAAAGCTTCCACAAAGAAAAACAGTTCCTAGTAAGCAGCTTTGAGTCTAGATGAATGAACAAGTTCACACAAGATGGACATTTAAGGGAAAATGTACTGTGTGATATCACTTATTTCACAGCTTTTCACCAAATAAATAAAGACAGGGACATTAAATATTGATTTGAGAAGAAGCCGTTTTAAAAGCTGTACTTGTTTATTATCTTATAATCTATTGCATTTCATTCTAGCCACAAACAAAACACTTCAACAATATTACCATAGACCTACTATTAACACTGAAGTCCTCCTCCTTTTACAGTAAATACAGTTGATAACTGCGGCACAAGATGCCACCAACATGTCCGCTGGAATAACTTATTTCAGAATGTTGTTACTGACCAATCAGAATCAAGCATTTCAGAGAGCCGTGTAATAAGTGCTAATAACAGCTGCTCTGGAGTAGTCACACGACATCAGAATGGACTTCATTTACTTGCCTAATACAGGTTTCTGGTCTTGTGTACAATTCATCAGGGCACATTATAGTCTTCATAATCTTTTAGTAAAATGTAAACCAGTCAAATAAGTTACACAGGTTGTGAATGATGCCTGATCTCAGTATTGTGCTGGTTCTTGCAGCGGTTCAGTCCGGTCAAGGATGAAACGCCCCCTGTAGGTGCGTACGATGACCCGCGCTGTGCTCTGGAGATCCTGAAGAAAGGAAGAAAGGTGAAGAAGAATCCGTTTGGCTTGACAGCTGTGCGCTTCCTGCCAGAAAACAAATCGAAAGCTACGCCAGGTGTGTTTTTCTGTGTGTATGTGAATCTGGGCCACATTCTGAATGCAAAATATCTTGAATCTGTGGAGTGCAGTCAGAGGTCAGATTTGGACTGTGCTTGCTAGAGGGACAAACATGAGGTTGGCAAAGATTGCACTAGATTTCATACTACTACACAAATGCTTTACAACAGCAGCCAATCAGATTTCAAACCTCTCTCAAAACAACCAGCCAGTCAGATTCTATGCCACTTTAAGATACTCATGAAACATGCATTCTAATTTGCATATTGCCTGTCCTAAATAGTGTGCAAGATTAGAGTTAGTGCATGCCGAATCAAAGTACGTTGAAAATAGTATGTCAAAGGTGCCCGGATAGTGTACTATTTTATGTCAGGGTGGTCTCAAAATGCTATTTTGCCTTCCATTGAAGAGTTTCAATTTTCTTTAGCAGTAATTACATTCAAGTCACATTTATTTTAATAGCACTGTATACAACAGAAATTGTTTCAAAGCGGCTTTGCAATAATAAACAGGAAAGTACAGAATTATGATGCAAACTTTATCAAATAAGAGACAGAAGTGCAATGAACTACACTGGAAAAAGTTGCAAACTGCGATTGTTACCTTAAAAAGCTATTTCTATGTGATTTCACCATTTTTTTTTAGTATGAATTAATGTATTCAGGTTGATTCAGCAATATTAAATAATATTTGACTTGACTAAAACCAGTTAATTTAAGTTATCATTTTTTATTGTTAATAATTCAATGTGTCTTCAGACTGTCAAATCAGTTTTCTTTATCAGTCTTAACATGCAAAGTGGTCCAAATGCAATTAACTATTTTTAAGGCAGCAATTAAACTTATACACATACATATAAATATAACATAAAAAATAAATATTTCAGTGTAGTACTTCCCACTCCTGGCATACTTCTAGTATTACTGTAGCAAACCACATGGACTGCATAAGTACACTACCATTCAATCAGTAAGATTTTTTTTAAAGAAATTAATACTTTTATTCAGCAAGGATGCATTAAATTAATTAAAAGTGACAGACATTTATAATGTAACAAAATATTTCTATTTCAAATAAATTATTTTCTTTTGAACTTTCTATTCATGAAAGAGCTTTACAATTTTTTTTTACGTTTCCTCAAAAAAAAAAAAAAATGTTTCTTGAGCAGCAAATCAGCATATTAGAATGATTTCTGAAGGATCATGTGACACTGAAGACTGGAGTAATGATGCTGAAAATTCAGATTTGACATCATAGAAATAAATTATATTTGAATATTTATTCAAATAGAAAACCATTATTTTAAATTGCAATAATATTTCAGAATATTACAGTTTTTTTTACTGTATTTCTGATTAAATAAATGCAGCCTTGGTGAGCACAAGAGACTTCTTTCAAAAAACATTTTACCGATCCAAAACTGTTGAACGGTAGTGTATGTAAATTAGGCAAAGCCACAGTTATCAATACCAAACGGACCTAGTTAGTAGTACAACAATAGTAACTAAATGTCTTTCTCATGCATGTATTTGCTGCAGAACCTGATTTCACCAAATGCAACATGTTCCTGGATCAACATCTTTGTTCATCCTGGAACAACATTCCAATCAACCAATCAGATATGAGGGACAAGTTTACAGTTTCTGTCAAGTTTAGGCTAAAAAACAGGTTTAGGTGCTTCTACATCAGTGCTATTCACCTATCATTTCACTCTGATTTTAGGGATAACTTATGGGTAGGGTTAGGTTTAGGGGGGGTTATATGGTTTGCATTACATTTTTGGAAAGGAATGTTGTTCCAGGATCAACAAAATATGTTGATCCAGGAACTCAGCAAAATCAGGACGTGCTGTATTTGCTAGGTCCTGGTGCCTATAATGTGTTTGACCATGGCCTGGCTCAGGAGAGTTTGAAGAAAGCCTCTCAGAAGAGCGCAAGGAAGGGCGCCTTTGGCTCTGTTGCACCACGCCGGCTTTTTCTCCCCAGCAAAGAGGAAATGAGCACCCCGGGGCCAGCTCAGTACAAGGTGAGCAGCTCTTCAACCCAGAAAGTGTGCCCTCATTGTCTATTGTCTATTGTACACTAATCTGCCAGCGCCCTTGGGAGCTTATTCAGACTTTTCAGAGGGCTTCATCCAATGAATCGAATAAATCTTCCATAAATCCCCTTGAACTAAATATTTCTCAGCATTCACTAAATGTCAGTTTGTCCTGGAGTTTACAACCTAGAGCCTATTTTTTCAAAATTAACCACGGAAACCATGGTTTCAGTTAAAATGCTGCAGTTTCCTTATTTCATGGGAACACCATTAATTACTGTTACTCATACTCAGGTGAGGTATTTGAATGAAGTATCAATCATTCATGCTACAGATGTAAATGCAACCTTGAATTGTTTGTTGAGGAGAAGTGTGCTTTTAAGTGATCAGACATTTGCCTGTTGAATGTTAAAACAGGCAAAAGCATACACACTTATACTGGTCTTTTTGCAAACACTGCGGTTACCATGGTACATATTTGTCAGAATAACAGATTTAAATTTATAACAGTATGTAGCTAGCAAATCCCTCCCTCCCTGTGAAGTATTTCACAGAAAACTTGGGACATTGAGATCTGCTGTTTTTTTTTTTTTATTGAAAACATCCATTATTTCCAGTGTGAGTGTCCAGCTGGCCTGCTTCCTGAACCAAACTGTCCACAGTGGAGATCTTTTATGGATGCTCCTCTCCTTCTGTTCCTTGTACATGGTCCCAGCCTGCATAGATATGAGCAGTGAATGTGTCCTACTAGACCTCGAGATTCACTGAGACTTTCGCTGCTCACTTTTTAATGTTTTTGAAAGAAGTCTCTCACTAAGGCTGCATTTATTTGATAAAAAAAAAAAAATGTAAACAGTAATATTGTGAAATATTATTACAATTCAAAAGAACTGTTTTCTATATGAATAAACTTTAAAATGTAATTCATTCTTGTGATTCAAAGCTGAATTTTCAGCATCATTCCTCCAGTCTTCAGTGTCACATGATCCTTCAGAAATCCTTCTAATATGAGTTGCTGCTCAATAAACATTTCTGATTATTATCTATGTTGAAAACAGTTGTGCTGCTTCATATTTTTGTGGAAACCGTGATGCATTTTTTTTTTGATACTTTAATGAATAGAAGGTTCAAAAGAACAGCATTTATTTGAAATAGAAATCTTTTGTAACATTATAAATGACATCTTTACTGTCACTTTTGATCAACTGGATGTATCCATGCTGAATAATAATAAGTATTAATTTCTTTAAAAATATCTTACTGAACAGTAGTGTACATTAAGTGCAATATGTGCACGCAGATGACCTACTGCATTTGCCAAAATTTGCACTATGCAAACAATGCAATGCACTTGATTACAACTGACAAATGTAACAGCAAACACAAATCTCCTCCTTGATTCATTGTATATGATGTCAAATGCTATTTTTACACAACATTGGACTACACCGGCAAAATAACCACTTCAGTTTCATTTCAATGTAGTGAAGTTTTATTAAAGAAAATAGTATGCTGTATACAGTATATATTGTGTAAAAGGCTAGTATTTCATTCTGAACATAACCTGCAGTCTGAAATGAGGACCTGGTGCATCTTATCTCTAGCGTCACGATAGTAGAGATTATGATTTTTCATTATAAGTAGAACCAGAGAGGAGTTTTTTCTGTCAACAGAGACCACACAGGCACCTCAGAGCTGCTAAAACTACACCAACACATAATTAAAAGAAATAGTTCACACAAAAGCCATTTATTCACCTTCATATTGTTCTAAACTAATATAATTCATTTTCTTCTGTGGAAGAGATGTTTTGGAGAATTTCTAACCTGCTTTTTTTTCATACAATGAAAGTAGAAGGTGATCAGTGGCTTTCATGCAGCTAGTGTGTTCTTGTGTACTATATTCTAATTATGAGAAGAACAGGCTAATTATTTGAATCTCATTAATATGAATCAGTCATTCATTACACATCAATATTTGACTTGCAGAATGCTCTGATTGACCAGTCAGAATCAAGTGTACCATGAGGTAATATTAATCTTGTATATTGTCTATCTTTTGTGTTTGCTGCAGGTGGAGAAGACTAATGAAGCATCATATAAGAAACGGAGTACAGCTGCTTTTAAATCAGCCTCTGACAGACTTGTGGGTTCACTGTTCGCCAAAGTAAGACACACCCAACACTCAAATTTCATCTTTAGACTGTCACTGGGAAGAAAAATCACAAATGACTCATATATTGACTTATATATAGGAAAAACATCTTGATATTTTAAAGGGGACCTATAATGCCTCTTTCACAAAATGTAATATAAGTCTCTGGTGTCCCCAGAATGTGTCTGTGAAGTTTCAGCTCAAAATACCCCACAGATCATTTATTATAGCTTGTCAAATTTGCCCCTATTTGGGTGTGAGCAAAAACACGCCATTATTGTGTGTGTCCCTTTAAATGCAAATGAGCTGCTGCTCCCGGCCTCCTTTCCAGAAGAGGGCGGAGCTTTAACAGCTCGCGCTTCGGTTGCTCAACAACAACAAAGCTGGAGAATCTCACGCAGCCAAAATGAGGATTGTCAGTAACGGTGTTCAGCCTTACATTGTTCAAACCGGAGTCGACACTGATGGAGAGATTCAGGAAGAAGTTACAACTTTTAGAATGAAACTGAATGTTTCTGAATGGTTTTAGTGGATAAATTTATGTAGTTGCTGTGGAGTTGATTCAACTCATCGACTAGCATGTGCCGTCATGTTAATCTTTTGTGTAAATCCAGTGTTGAATTGACCCTCGATTGTGAAGCAGTCCAGCGTAAAATGACAGCATGGTATCAACACTCTACTACAACAACCCTTCCTCTTCTCTAAAGCAGCCCAACATGGCCTCACCCCCTTTGTTGCGTGTTCTCGGGGGCGGGGTTTATGTAAATTTTAGGGTTAGTGATGTCACCAACCTGGGAAGAAGCTCGCTGTAGTCCCTACCAGCCGTTTGTTGTAGTCCTTAAAAATTTTACTTGTTTTGAGCTGTGAAAGAGCAAAGTCTGTGGAGTCTCAGCTCAGTCTCAGGTGTTTTCAGCTCCATGATGTGTAATGACAGGAACTTTTAAGCTCAGTATTCAGAGTCAAACACAGCCTGTTCTAGAAATTCAGGTTTTTAGTGTGTATTTGTATAAGCTTGAATTCAATGGGAAAGGCCTGATATTTGTTTCACTCCATGGAGAGTTTAGATTAAATCCTGTCCATATCTAAAATCAGTAATTATACTCTGCAAGATATGAGAATTCAGAAGTGTCCGCATGTGGAGAGTGTGTATCATAGAGAGTGTTTGAGTCAGACGCTCTGATGCAGATGCTGCACATATTTTATTATGAGCTCAGCACCTCGCCTCACGTCTGCTCCGCTCCTTTATTAGACACGTCTGCTCCTTCACAAATAACACACAATACACATGTCTGCGGGAATCTCACCGAATCACATTTCAACCCAAAATCAAAATAAATAAAACATTTTCTGTCAAATGACGAAAATGAAACTTAATTTTAGCACCATTATGATGTTTTGCATTGTGACATTATTTTCATGACATTTACCACGATGCATCTGATTTTTGTTTTGTTTTTGTCATTATTACTGATGATTTAAACATTGTTTAATTTTATACATAATAATTTGTTTTATAATAGTTGAAAGAAGTAAACTGAAACTGAAAAGATTTACAACTGTATTAAATTATTATTACATGTTCTGACATGTGAAGAACTTTGGGCTACATTTTATTGTATGTATGAAAGAATATACAAATAAAATGTTTTTTTTTATTTTTTTTATTAATACGTTTCAATTTATTGTTATTTTTTAAATTAAATTTAACCAATAAAGATGTATAAATATTGTAGAATGTAAATAATGTAATTTTTTTTGCATGACAGCCCTAGTAAAAAATAAATATACCAACATATATTTGAAATACTTTTATTTTATGCCAAGTATACTACAAATACATTTACATGTTTATGTACTTAATATAAATACTCTGCAATTGTACTTTTGGTATAGTAAATTGATATACTTAAAGTCTGCTAAATCGAAACAACTAATTTTGTACTACTAAAAATTCACTTTAGAAATCGTAAGTAGAGCTGAGGTCCACCTAAACATATATTGAAGTATATTTAATTGTGCTAAATTGGAGCTATTGCAAGTATACTTCAGTACGACTGATATTATCTGATCATACACTCCTTACTAATAGTGATATTAAAACACTTTTTAGGTATAATATTAAGAAATGTGCATTGTGCAATAAAGAAGTATACAAATAATGTTTCATTACAATATTTATTCCAGTAAGTATAAAGCGAAATGCCAGTAAATATATGAATGGATTTGTATTATACATAGTATGAAGTAAATGTATTTTAAATCCATTTTGGTCACTAGGGAGTAATGGAAATTTGTGCCTAATTGTCATGACAATAATGTCACAATACAAAACATCTTCCTAAGAATAGTCTTGTTCCTGATAGGTTTGGTGAGATTCACCCATCTAGATGTTTCTATCTCTCTTTCTGATGTCTATTTACAGATTCAATTACACATATAGCTGGTTAGTATTGCAAAAGGCAAGTGTTACATATATAAATACGTCTAAAAAATTAGATTGATTCTATACAGTTTAATTTCAATGTACAGCATCTGTAGCATCCTGGCGGTTAACACAACTAAAATAATTTTGACTCATTCATTTTGTGAAAACAAGCAAAAATTGTGTTTGCAATAACACTCCTACAGCTCACACACATATACGACCCCCTGGCTCATTTGTACCTGCTGTAAATCCATTGTGCAGATGATGTTTATGATGCTGTGGTTAGATATTAGTTTGCTCTTGGCAGGATACTCCTCCGCCAGGCTCATATAACGTGAGCGAATCTTTCAAGAAGACACACGGTCTCCATCGCTACAGCGAGCCACGGAACGAGAAAGCACGCGAGCGACAGAGCTGCTTCCTGTCTGCCGCCCCCAGAGACCCCGCCTTCCTCCACTATGACCCTGAAATCCCAGGTGACTCACGCTTACTTGATCTCTATGTTCGGCATTTGCGGCCTGCTGTTGATTATCTGTCCAGTTTGTAAAAATAAACAATACAATTTACATTGGAAGTCAATGGGGCAAGA
>RJVU01007700.1:690122-708469 GCA_003731715.1 Anabarilius grahami | reverse complement strand
AGACTTTTTAGAGACTTTTTAATTTGTTTAAAAGCAGAAATGCAAAGCTTGTATATTTGTTGTTGTACTATAATTTAGCAATGCTTTAAAAGTTGTTTAAATCATCCTTAAGTTGGGACTAATATTGTTGGCCTAGGAACTTGCTTTACCAACATAATGGTGGAATTTGCTCCATAAAGAAAGTGTTTTTAGGGAGTTATGTTCAAGTATTCCAGCTAAACTAGTTGTTTCTTATTTGTGGTTTTGCAGGTCCGACTCATTATAGTCCAGATGTTAAGACTGGCTCTAAACTTGCACTGATTGTCTCAAAGGAAGATCGCTTCAAAAGCCCTAAAGACATGACCCCTGCACCCACAGCATATGAGGTATATACCTTATTAATTTATAAAAATGTGTATATGTGCGGTTGTATTAAACATTTTTACTTGTTACAAGTATATTTCAAAAATAATTTAAGAAATATATATGTTAAACATTTCTATTACTATTATTATTTATAAATATCGGCCACTTTATTAGGTATACCTGTTCCACTGCTTGTTAAACAAATATCTAACCAGCCAATCACATGACAGCAACTCAATGCATGTAAGCATGTAGACACAGTCAAGATGATCTGCTGAAGTTCAAACTGAGCATCAGAATGGAGAAGAAAGCTGATTTAAGTGACTTTGAACATGGCATGGTTGTTGGTGCCAGACGGGCTGGTCTGAGTATTTCAGAAACTGCTGATCTACTGGGATTTTAACACACAACCATCTCTAGGGTTTACAGAGAATGGTCTGAAAAAGAGAAAATATCCAGTAAGCGGCAGTTCTGTGGGTGAAGATGACTAACCAGACTGGTTCAAGCTGATGGAAAGGCAACAGTAACTCAAATAAACTTGTTACAACCGAGAAGAGCATCTCTGAACACACAACACATCCAACCTTGAAGCAGACGATCTACAGCAGCAGAAGACACACCGGTGCCACTCCTGACAGCTGAGAACAGCAAACTGAGGATAAAATTCACACGGGCTCAGCAAAACTGGACAATAGAAGATTGGAATAGTGTTGTGTGGTCTAATGAGTCTCGATTTCTGATGCTACATTCAGATGTTAGGGTCAGAATTTGAACCAGAAACATGAAAGTATGGATCCATCCTTCCTTGTATCAGCGGTTCAGGCTGCTGCTGGTGTAATGGTGTGAGGGAGATTTTCTTGCCACACTTTGGGCCTCTTAGTACCAACTGAGCATCATTTAAACTCCACAGTCTACCTGAGTATTATTGATGACCATGTCCATCCCTTCATGACCACAGTGTACTCATCTTCTGATCTACTTCCAGCAGGATAACACACCATGTCACAATGTTCAAATCATCTCAAACTGGTTTCTTGAACATGACAGTGAGTTCGCTAGACTCAAATGTCCTCCACAGTCACCAGATCTCAATCCAATAGAGCAGCTTTGGGATGTGGAGGAACGGGAGATTCACATCATGGATGTACAGCCAGCAAATCTGCAGCAATTGTGTGATGCTGTCATGACAATATGGACCAAAATCTCTGAGGAATGTTTCCATGTTCTGTGTGTGTGTGTTGTAGTTGAGTCCAGTCATCATGGACACCGTTCTGAAAGGCACCTTCAATGTGACGCTCCATGATCCTTTGATGTCCAGCACAAGATCTTTATCTTCACGCAAGTCTTTGAGAAAACCCCCTGCCCACAGCAGTGCCTAACTCGGGTCAAAGGTCAGTGACCCCTCACATTATATTTGACACTTATTATGGATGTTTAGTTTCAGTAATAGAGGCTTTCATGAGGTTTTCAGAGGTCTACTCTACTCAGTAAAGAGATAAGACGGCTCTCTCCAGTCTGTCATATTAAAACTAATCGCTCTGTTACACACACACAGATATTCCATAGGAGCAGCATGAGCTCTGATATTATATTCCCTCTGAATGGCTGATTCATCTCCTAAAACCAAATAAAACATTCAATGTATTTTCTGATTTACATAAACTAATTAGATGACTCATTAATGGCACGTGAGTCTGCTCACTGCATGACGAGTAACAGGAGATCTGGCTTTTAATTTAGCGTGCTTTATTGGTGTGACATTTTCATTTCTACATAAATTGTACTTTTTTGTGTTGTAAAAGCATTAGCTCACCTGAAAATATGTTTGTTGCTCAGAGATTGTGCATTTGTCGTTCAGGAGGAGATCATTGACATACAGTGTACGAGTAAAGCCATAAGGCAGCGGCCATTTACACTAAGTGAAAATAGCAATATATTCTATTTACACTGTGACAATAGCAGCATTTTCTTAGCGATATGCTATTTAGACTAGGTGAAAATAGTGATAGATTCTATTTACAACATTTAAAAGTATCAGTTCTTTGCAATAAGAGTAAATAGTAATTAAATGCTATCTATACTTTATATTGGCAGATACTATTTGCACCTCTAGCCCTACCCAATAAACACTTTTAATAAACACTCATTTGCAGTTTATTTCCACTTTTAGAACGTTATTTAAATTTTTATTGAAAATAAATGCGAGCTCTGCAAAAGGCGGATTCGAACCCGCGACGATCGTGTTAAAAGCGACGTCTGCGAGCCTTACTCGCTACTGCTGCACCACTGGAGATGTTGAATTTCGCGCATCTTTTTTAAAACTTGGCCCAACCAAACATGGGTGGGCGGAGCTAGTGTAAATAGCTTTTGCCAATAAGGGATGCTATATGCAATTAGTGTAAATAGACACTCCGTAAACGGCAAGTGGTTGGAAGCCCAAATCATTTGCTTTTGGGAGAATTTGATGACAAATGTTGATTGCAGACTTTGATATCACAGGCATAATTTGAGATGTTGTTGAGAAAGTCTAGCAATTAAAACACATCAGCTTTTTTGGGCAAAATTCTTCTTTTGCTCTCCATTTGATCTTATTGCTGTATAGAGATATTAAAGAAATCACATTTGTGTTTTTGTGTTTTACAAGAAAATACTATTTCAGTCTTTCTAAATGTCATATTTAATTAAAATGTGTTACTTGCCATTTCTTTGCAATTACTTTACTAGCAATTTCTGAGTGAAAATTGTTTCAAAGTAAGTCATAATGAAGTTATTACATTTTAGCACAAAATAAACTAATATAATTAACATAAAAATAAAAGTAGCAATCTATGATTTGAACCAATTAAAAAGTAAAGAAGTCTTGTAATTACTGTACTATATAAATAATCTCTAAATCTAGTGGCAAAGTGTCTCATTGTACACAGTAAAATAAATTAAAAGTATAAGAAAGTAATATTAATAAGAAACATGTGAAATATCAGTAAGGCTAAACTAAAACAAGAATACTAAAAGTATTGTAATGTGAAATATATGACCATTTTTAGTGGCAGGTTGTTAAATATTTTTAGGAAATTTGGATCAGTCGTCCTTGCATGCAATTTTAATATTTTTCTGCTATATCATGTCTTATGGTTTCCTTCTGTATTCTAATTTGTTTTTCAGGTCACACACTTTCAAAAAGACCTCGGCTAAGCCTCTCCTATTAAACACATGCTTCCCAGGAGTTCCTGTCACACACACACACACCTCTTTATGGGTGATATATTTCCCCAGTGCTCACAGAGAATAAATCAGGATTCTTTAATGGGTTTGATGTTTCAGGGTTTTTGTGCATCATAAATTCTCAGCCCTGCCCACAATAACACAGCGCTAATGTAGAGAGATCTGACGTACACACACACACACAACATCTTGATATCGTTATACACACCCTTTTAATCTAATTAAGCATTTACACACTCTCATTATTCAGCAGAGAGGGGGAGGTCGAGGGAGGAAGGGTGAGAGACGTCGAAGAAGAGAACGAACGGAAGAAAGAGAGGATTTAGCTCTTTATTGAACTGACTTGTTTTACATTTGCAAGCTAATTGAATCAGATAAATCACTGTGGCGGCTCTCTCCCCGCGCGTGTGTTTTTGTCTCGTGGAGTTTACGGATGTTAGAGAGTTTTAAAGTCAATGTGAAATCAAAATTGAACCCATTTACTTTCTTAATGCACATTCCTGGCCTTATTGTGAACAATTCATCTGTGCAGGTTACTCCAGAGAGTTACATTTTGGTTTAATCTTCAATCGAAAAACTTTTAGGTTAACATCACTTAGGCTGTGCAGACTATTGGATAGTGTTAACCAGCAGTCGGGTTCCAGAAGTAAAAATCCCATTCATTTTCTCCATAGGGAAAGTGATTTTAATGATAACTTATGAGGTCATTAATCTATGGTACTGCAGTGCTTTAGTTGAAGCCATCCATTCGCATTAATAATTGTGATTAACTGGTGAAAAACTACATTACCCATGATTCTGCAAATAAATCTCCACCAATCAGAGAATAGAAATGAGTAAATTACACCAGAAGAACTCTTGAGCTCCGCCCACTCTAATGAAGCACTGATTAAACCGAGTCAGTTTCCCTACGCTCTCATAATACTTAAATATTTGTATTTATATGTGCATATATTGTTTCTGTATAATCAACATCTTTAACCCTCTGGTGCTGCTCACGTGGCAGACAAAAATGACTTTTTTATTATTATTTCAATTAAATGAATGCAATATATTTTAGTTTTTATAAACTTTTTTTANGTGGTGACGCAGGGACCTCGATGGGCGATGAGAGATCCGATGAGTCGTGACTGGTGAAGTGTGTCCGTGAAGCAGTGCCGTGTAATCCGTGGGTGAAAACCAGAGAACGATCCAACGAGGAAACAGGTAACAGGAAACAACGACGAGAAATCCAATCCAAGGAACATGTAACACGAGCAAACACGGGACACAACACCAAGACTCCAAACAACGATCTGACAAACATGAGACGAAAGACAAGGCGTTAAATAGGCAGGTGTAATTGCGCACAGCTGCCGCTGATCAGACGATCAGCGGCGACGCCCACACGAACAATCAGGTGACACACCACAGAACCACACAGACACCAGAATGAGACAGCGGATTCATGAACCGTGACAGATATCTCAAAAAATGAGCTTTCAGTAAGATTTTGTTTGGGCGCAGTACCACAAATTTCCACTAGATGAAAATTTGTCTCCTATTCATTTCCAATACGATCATTTTTGACCTTGAGGAGTACAAGTGTGTGGTTTTAGTTTTTTTCCAGGACCATTTAACCTTTTCGAATCATGTCCGTGTCCATGACTGAAGAGCGCCAGAGGGTTAAATCAATAGTTTTATATTTATCTATAGTTTTTAATTCAAATTCTTTTCTCTCATTAAAACTTTTAAGTACACAGTCTTGTACCTTTCTTTGTCTGATTTTCAAATATTTTTTGCTTCAATTCAAATTTTATAATGTTGTGATTCACGTAGCTGGTTGGTTTGGTTTGTTTTTTAATTCCCTGATGGGGAAAATGAATGGAAAAGTACCAGAGCCACAGAAAAAAGTGGGAGGGCACTGTATAGATAAATATAGCTATTTAGTCATTGTTTTATTTTTTACTGTTGTTGTAGGCGATGCAGCCCTTTGCCAATCATTAACACGGTCATTTTATAATCTAAAAATAGTGTATAATTAAGATCGATCTCCCACAATTACCTGAAACCCCCCCGAACCCTGACGTTCAACCATGGCAACCCAAAAATAGTCAGTTTGGTTGAATGTGCGACAGGACTTTTACTGCAGTGAACTCAATTCCAGCTCTCTGTAAGCATATGTTAATGATTATGAGTGGGAGAATGTGTGATAGTTTGTTCTCGGTGGACTTATAGAAACTAAGCTGAAGACTTTGAAAGGTAAACACCATATTGCGAGATGTGTTAATTGGGGAGTTAATTGTCGTTAAGATGTCTTAATTAGTCATTAAGCCAAGCTGTTCCTCCTGCTGAGGTCTGGTTGGCCCCGTGCCCACGACTCTCCCACAGAGGACGAGAACTTCTGCTTCTCCATTATTGTCTTAATGTTGAAGAACTTCCATTTCTCTCAAACACACCCTGAGGAACATTTGATGGCTCAGATGTCTTTCTTTTATATAATAATTCTAAAAGTATTAATTAAATTGTTGATACTAGCATACGTATATAATTATGTTGCATTACACACACGTTTCATTTAATTGCTGTAAAGTGATGCCATTTTGTAGTAAATTTTTATTAGTATTATATTATTAGTATTTATTAATATTTTAAAGTATAGATTTTATTTTTATGTTTTCATTTTTGCTTGTTTGATTTATTTTTTTCTNTTAGTCATATTCATTTGTTTGTTTGTTTTTTAACTTTAAGAATGTTGCCAAGGCAACATTTTTAATTTTAGGTTTTTCCATGAAATATTTATACTTCATTTTATTTTAATTACTGAACATGATTTTTAATAGTTTTAATTAACAATATCAACAATGAATGAGTCAATTGTTGACAAAGTAAAAATATATACCGTTCAAAAGCTGGTGTCAGTAGATGATTCACTGTTTTTGACAGAAGTCTCTTCTGCTCACAGATGCTGCATTTATTTCATCAAAAATACAGTAAAAACTTTGTTGACTTTCTACAACTTTCTCCCATCTCCCGACTGCATCTCTGGAGCTCAGCCACAGTGATCTTTGGGTTCTTCTTTACCTCTCTCACCAAGGCTCTTCTCCCCCGATAGCTCAGTTTGGCCGGACGGCCAGCTCTAGGAAGGGTTCTGGTCGTCCCAAACTTCTTCCATTTAAGGATTATGGAGGCCACTGTGCTCTTAGGAACCTTAAGTGCAGCAGAATTGTTTTTGTAACCTTGGCCAGATCTGTGTCTCTGAGCTCTTCAGGCAGTTCCTTTGACCTCATGATTCTCATTTGCTCTGACATGCACTGTGAGCTGTAAGGTCTTATATAGACAGGTGTGTGGCTTTCCTAATCAAGTCCAATCAGTATAATCAAACACAGCTGGACTCAAATGAAGGTGTAGAACCATCTCAAGGATGATCAGAAGAAATGGACAGCACCTGAGTTAAATATATGAGTGTCACAGCAAAGGGTCTGTGTGACCATGTGATATTTCAGTTTTTCTTTTTTAATAAATCTGCAAAAATGTCAACAATTCTGTGTTTTTCTGTCAATATGGGGTGCTGTGTGTACATTGAGAAAAAATGCAAATGGCTGCAATATAACAAAGAGTGAAAAATTTAAGGGGGTCTGAATACTTTCCATACCCACTGTGTATATATATATATATATGAAACAAATCTTTTGTAACTTTATATAAATGTCTTACTGTCACTTTCGATCAATTTAATGCATCCTTGCTGAATAAAAATGAGATTTAAAAAAAAAAATTACATACCCCAAACTTTGGAGTGGTAGTGATTTTCAACATTAATAATAAATATAGATGTGAGCGGTTCAAGCGTTTCAAAGCCTTTAAGCACATGCGTAAAAAGGTGTAATGTTTTAATCAGCAAGCCTGTAACCATTTCGATCATAGATGGAAAAGACAATTTACAGCAAATACAGGCAATTTTCCACAGGAAATATGTAGTTTTTAAAGCTTTTTAACAATTATCGAGGTTGAGCCAAAAACCTAGGACTAGTTCGCCAAAGTTGGTTTTTGAAAAAATCTCCAATATTTAACAAATGATCCAATGGGACAGTGGCAGTCCTAGAAGCAAAGTTGCTCAGAATGAGCAGTTCTACTATGTGGCATGAATGTTGTGGATGTGAACAAAAAATCACTCGATACACGATCCTTTACGCACATGAAAGGAAGTGTCCGATTTCTTTCGAATTTCTCACATGCTTCTAGGGCCATGAGTCAAACAGGCCCAGTGAGTTTCGTTCCGATCGGCCTCCATTAACCTTGTCTGATAGCTGGTCAAACTTCAGTGGCCAATGGCGGACATGTTTTTCAAGATGTTTCAACGTAGACAGTCGTGGCCCTCGGACGAAGACACTGCACACCAATTTTCAAGTCGATTGGACTCACGGTGAAGGCCGTTTTGGCGGCCCTTAGGGACCGTGAATCAGAATTTAAACTTTTATTTGATAATTATTGACAATCAATCAGACTCCAGAGAATCTCGCTGCACTGGTTTGGTTCTGATTGGGTCAAAAATTCTAGGACTAGTTCACAAAAGTAGGTTTTTCAAAAAATTCAAAATAACTAAAATTTAGCCAGGGCGACAAGGCATGCCACCTTGAGTCAAGGATTCCAACGATATAAGACACTTGAGCCTAGGCCTAACGGTTCAAGAGTTATGAGCCATTTCATACTTTTGACCACTGTAGCGCCCCCGTCAGGCCGATAGGGGAGAGCCTTAGTGACGTTGTAGATGGTGTGAGTACTACCAGCCCTCAATGTTTCAAGTCTCTACAACTTACAGTTTGGTCTGCCCGATCACTATTAGGGGAGAATGCTAAAATAGAAAACGGTTATTTTAAATTCTAATAACATTTCACAATATTACCATTTTTACTGTATTTTTGGTCAAATTAATGCAGCCTTGGTGAGCAGAAGAGACTTCTTTCAAAAACATTATAAAATCATACCGACCCCAAACCTTTGAACGTTAATGTAGATCTA
The DNA here is from genome assembly GCA_003731715.1 of Anabarilius grahami. Taxonomy (NCBI): domain Eukaryota; kingdom Metazoa; phylum Chordata; class Actinopteri; order Cypriniformes; family Xenocyprididae; genus Anabarilius; species Anabarilius grahami. The sequence continues at coordinate 699,901 of RJVU01007700.1, read as the reverse complement.
TAAAATGAATGTGAGTTTATATCTTACAATTTTTACTTTTTTCTTGCAATTTTGAGAAAATAACTCATTGAGAAAAAGGTCTTAATTGTGAGATTAAAAGTCGCAATTGCTTTTTTAAATAATGTGGCGGAAACAAGCTTCCATACAAATCACTAACTCTGAGAAATATTACTAGCAAACAGCATTAAATCCACACTCAAAGACTCGTAAGCGAGCACCTCTGTGGTAACATGGAAGGGTGGGCCGTGGGGTGTTTAAGGGGACGGGGCTTGTGTTATCAGTCCCTCACACTCCCTCCTACTCCAGCAGGGGGTATAATGATCCTCATGCACGTATAATCATGAGACTCCAGTAAGCATGCTTAAATACACCCTCTGCTATCATCATAGAGAGCAGGTATAGAACAGACAGAGAGAGAGACCTGTAGGGTCAGAAGTCCTGTGATTAGACTTTTATCGGCACGCTCATCGTTTCTGTGAGAGAACGGCCCCAATCTGAAGTTTAATTGAGTTGAATGTTGTTATCGGAGTCGGGCTGCAGTATTGCTCTCTCTTTCTGTCTCTGTCTGTGTCTCAGAGGGAGATGTTTTTTTTCCTCTCTCTCTTTCTCGAGGCAGGAGGCTGCTTTATATGGAAATAGGCTGCAGAACGAGAGTTCATACGAAGAAAAAAGCTCAAAGTACTCTGAATGTCACACTCATTTCTGCTCAAGCTCTTTTTGCATTTTTTCTATGCTTCTCTTGCAGTTTCTAAATAATGTGCTTAATGTTTGCTGTTCTGTTCGGTGTCTTTAAATGAAAGAATGAAAAACATGCAATAAGACACTGGCTGTGTGTGAAAGGGAATATACTACGTACTGCCTACTGTTTAGTAAAATAGCAATGAGAAACAGTATGCAACAAGTAAACAGCACTGTTAATTTGGAAATCATTTTGGCTATTTTGCATGCTTTACTAAACGGCAAATTAGCGTGAGAGCACAAAAAAGCGCTGATGGAGTGGAAAGTTCTGCTCATGATGTACTGACGACTCGCAAATTAAAGAACACAGACGCAGACGGATCATTTCCATAATGACCAGCGCAATCTACCAAGAGCAGCGCAAACTAGCGGCTGGTTTAAAGTCGGCATGAAATCAAAATCGACCCTATTTACTTTGTTAGTGCATATTACTAGTCTTGTGGTGAACAATTAATCCGTGCAAGTTACTACACAGAAAAAATGTGTTTGTCGTGGTAATCTTGAATCAAAATCTGAAAAATTACTTCCGGTCTGGAATGGCGTTCCTTCTCAGATGATGTCAGTTTGACGTCTTGGGCTGAAAACGCGTAAACCACTCCCCTCCAACCATTAGTCTGCTATGAGCGAGAGATGGAGAGGAGGAGCGCTAAAGTAAAACTCTGCCCTCTATTCAATATTCCGTTTCGCTTGGAAATATGTCACAACACTGGAGAAAAGTCGTTTGCAACTTCCGGTTCACGGGGACTTTAAGACATGCTTTTTTTTGGCCGGTAAATAATGGCGCAAATACCAGTAAATTGACTAGCGCAAACCTTAGTAAATCACCTTGCATGATTCATTTAAATACTCTCCACCCATAAATTTAGCATCTGAAAGGGAAACTCCTGCAAATGCATATGCAATAAGATCAGCTGCAAAAAGAACTGTCCACACCTTTTCAGCGCAAATTTTTCACTGCGTGTCTTTAGTAAATCCTGACAGTAATTTTTAATGGCAAAATAGGGTTTGTGAGGAAATTATACGATATTGCGTTACTCTCTAAAAAAAAGTTACTAATAGCATTACTTAATTACTTTTTATGGAAAGTAATGTGTTACATTACTTTTGTGTTACTTTTTCTCACACGGGCTGGGCTCATTTGTTTGTTTTTTAATAAAAAAAAGAGCAAGTGTTATATTTTTGGCAAATGTAAAGGCCCTTTCACACAAAAGGGAAATTAATAAATGTCAGGCTGAAGGAAGTACAAATTCACGTCTGTGCGGTTAATAAAGAGATTAAATACATAAAGTATACTGTATGCGTTATATTTTATTATTGCAGCTTTGTGTAGTATTCTGAGTTTCATTTCGCTGTTTTTTTTGGTTTTTTTCCTCGCTGTTTTTATTAATTTTGAGGAATACTAAATCTGTTTTTGTGCAAGTAAGATGAGTAAATGTCTGTTCACACATTTAGTCTAGAAGTACAATAACCATCATGTTTACATACAGTGCACACAAAACGTCTACACATTTCTAACGATTTCTCTCAACATGTGGTCAGGGAGCTGTCAGTCAATAAATGGGAAAATTAAGTAACTTACGTTACTTATTTTAAAAGGTATCTCAGATATTTTGTTTAAAATGTAAAAGTAATGCATTACTTTACTAGTTACTTGAAAAAAGTAATCTGATTACATAACCTGTGTTACTTGTAATGCGTTACCCCAACACTGGTCCCGAACACCAATATTTTAACAATTTATAAAAGATAAATCCCTGTCTGGCCATCTGGGATTTCAGTATATGGAGATAAAAGTCAGATCATGATTTTTCGGTAGTATTTGCTATTTGCTTTTGCATCTGATCACAAGTGGATTGGACTTTTCAATTGGCTTTTGGATCCATGTGGAAAATAAGCTCTGTGACCAACAAACATCAATGAGTCTTACACGTTTTGTTCATCAAGATATTTTTTTTTTTTTACAAATGAACACAACTTTAATGAATTTTGAAGCCTAAAAGCAATCACCAGAAGCTAAAGTTTGGCTATAAACATGGTCACATGACTTCAACATCACCACCACTAAACTTCTGACAACTCTTTAAATCTTTATTTAAAATTTGAAAGTTACAATAGTTTGCAAGAGTACTAGTATAAACACAATGAGACTGTGAAAGCAACTAGTGAGTAGATCAGTTTTCCTGTTCAGAGTGATCATGTTTAATGTTTAATGTGAAATTATTTCAGGCATTTAATCAAAAACTTATTCAAAAAGTCCATGGACTTTAAGACGATGGAACTGGGACTTCTAGAAGTACAAAAATGTGAACTCATTTCTGGGTTTTAGGACTCTTTCCTGTAGCACTGTATACTTTTGGCAGATCAAAAATGTTATAATGATAGCTAAGCAGGCAGTGTTACGTTGGTTCATTTTTTCACTTGAAATGGGAATTGGGTGCATTGCATGATGGGATATGGTATTCAGCACAGAGTGTTCTGATTATATACTTCACTATTTGGTAGATATAATGTATTCCGTGCATATTTTGGATAGGGTGCCAAATGTAACCTGACTAGTAATTATGTGACAAAAAATGCAGTTTCATGGCAAAACAAAGCTTGGTGAATGTTTTCAATAGAAATGTAAAGTCAGCACTTCATTTTTGTCCACAAAATTATAAACCTAAAATTGATTTTGTGCAAAAATAAAATGCAACACAATGCATTTTATTCACAAAATGCTTATTCTGTGAATGAGATATGTATTTCAACCATGAAATGGGTTGTTTAGAAGTGCTGACTGGAATACGACCCAAATACAATGTTTGTTGTTCGTCTTTCTGTGTAAAAAAACTGCATTGTCATGCAATACAGAATTTTGTGTTACATAATTTAAAAATATCCAGCTATTTGAGTTATGAATAGTGTGTTAGTCAGACAAACCAACTTTATCATACTGACAAACAAACCTCTGACTGTCCTTTTTTAAGAGACGAGATTCTGTGTCTGACTTGACATTCACACAAAGGACTATAACTATAACTTTTTAATAATCGTTCTAATTTCATGAGAATAGTAACGATTATATTCCCAGCCGATGAACGAAAAAAACATTGACAGACAATCAGAATCCATCCTGCTTTAAAGAGCGCTCTTTTAATAATAATCAGTACGTTATTGTGCGTTGATGTGGATGCTTTCAGGCCTACAGTTATCGTTCTTGGTGTGAATGGGCCTTAAGCAGTGATAATGACCCTGACATGTGAGGGACACATTGCCAGATCTACCCCTCTAACACAGCACAAGGCCAAGGTCCGTGTGTCAGCCAGCTGGCTCGTCTCTTCTGGCCTGTGGTCCGACAACCCTGGAGAACAGCGACGACACCGCATGAGAAGTGACTAACCTGGCAGTTCACCCGAAACAGTCTCAGCCTGGTTTTGTGTCACCCCTACATGAAAGACGATACGGAGAAGCTACTCGGTTCCTGTGAGTGTTTTGAAAGTTTATTTGTTCCTACTTTCGCATATCTGTCGTCGTGATGGTGTTAAATTGTGTGTTAGGTTTTTTCCCGGGATATCACAGGTGCGTGTTTTCATGTTTCAGATGTAGACTGTCAAAAAGCATCAGCTTTTTATGGTAAAAACAGCTGTCATGAATTACAGGAGGAAGATATGTTCTGGATCGACATGCTTTGTAAACCAAAGACTTTATATATAGAAAGACGGTGCACTCGTATTTTGAATGGGAGAAAGTGCAACGCACAATATGGCGGAATAAGTCCCGTCTTTTAAATAAGAGATTGGTAGAGTCAGGCGCGCGCTTCCTATTTAGGACTGCGCATGCGCATTAGCTGGATCCAGCTTGGAAAATGCAGGGTTTTTTTATGTTATGATTCATTTAGAAACAAAATTCATGAGATATTTGTTGTCAGATTTCACTGGTGATTACAAATATGAAATGTAATCAAAAGCTTGGTGAACAGCTTTGGAGAATTTGATGTTTCTCCATTCAAAGAGATAGGAGCTGCACTTACACTGCCGAGAGGGGTTTCTAAGATGAAATGATTGTCTTGAAGTGACTTTGTTGTAAACAGAAGAAATTGGAGGAAATATTTGTAAAGAGATATTGTAATCAGAAGCGACAATTATGTTGCAATATTTACAGTTCTGTCCATGGATATCTAGGTAGTTTTCTACTACTGTAAGTAGCTCAAACTAAACAATAGATTTCATTCAAAGTTTTGGTGCCTCTAACTTGATAATCTAGTGACTAGTTCTTCCTCAAATGAGCTTATTTTGTCAAGCCAGTGTTTTGTAAACTCCATGATTTAGTGCTGTTGTGAGTCAAGTGCGTTTAGATAAGGATGTTGATCCAGGAACACGTTCTACATCACCCGGATAAACACGAGCTCAGTGAAGGTGAAAAGTTTGTTGAGTGGACAGATGGATGAGCCATCTGAAACCGGCTCCGGTGTGCCTGATTAAACCTCCCTGATCTGTTCCCTTGCCTCCTTATTACTGTTTACTCACCCACTTCCACTTCCTGCTGAGAGAGGAAGTGACACAATCTGTCGGACACAGCGGTGCGCAGCGAGCATGCTCAGTGTGAATCGTCACCTGCCTGCCGTATGACTTACCTGAGATCAGAAGTGTAAAACTACAAAACTAGATGTGCATTTGCTGAAGGAAAAAGCAGAGTTTGCAAGGCAGAAAATTAATCATTTTTGAGTTTTGGGTACATTTTGGGTTTTAGGCTTCAGTTTTGTATAAATGAATATCACCTCAACACTATAAGGCTGGGTGAGATATTGAATAATATTCATGTATTGAACATATTCACAGTGATTTTCCTGAGATAAAAATGAAGCAACATCATGTGCATTTTGTGCGTGTTTTATTTGGCCGTTAAGTTGTCTAAAGTGTAATTGGACTCAATTTTTAATCAACATTTTGGACTCATTGGTATGAGGTGTGTTAAGACAAAGTTGTTTTATAGCATATCTGATTTAAACTTAAAACAAAAACAGCATTTAGAGCTGGTATGTTTGATTCATTTCCATTAATCAGTTTAAACTGTCCATTTCAATGAATTTATTCCAAAGTCTGATTCAGTGGTTTGTTTTGTCATTATTCAGATGTTCTCAGAAGTTTCTGCATTTTTCATAAATTGTATAAATTAAATAAATAAAAAATGTATATAAATATTGCAAATTATTACTAAATCTAAAAATATTTTAAAATATATTTGACCTCAAATAAATGTATTAGTGTAATTGTGCATTCACTTAAAAATGTATCAATTTACTATTACTATTTGCATGTTTGATTTAATTTAAATAACTATTTTCAAAAAACATTTATTCAAATTGCTTAGAATCATAAATAAATCTGTTAATCGTGGAAAAAAATAACATTGGTTTAAATACGATTATCAGTAAACAAGCAAGATTCAATTAGTTAAATNTAAATTGTATAAATTAAATAAATAAAAAATGTATATAAATATTGCAAATTATTACTAAATCTAAAAATATTTTAAAATATATTTGACCTCAAATAAATGTATTAGTGTAATTGTGCATTCACTTAAAAATGTATCAATTTACTATTACTATTTGCATGTTTGATTTCATTTAAATAACTATTTTCAAAAAACATTTATTCAAATTGCTTAGAATCATAAATAAATCTGTTAATCGTGGAAAAAAATAACATTTAATCAGTTAAAGTATGAACATGGTTTAAATACGATTATCAGTAAACAAGCAAGATTCAATTAGTTAAATGTCTAAAATGTATGAGATTGAAACAAATTGGATTTATTGATAAATATATAAACCTGAGTTATTGTGTATAAAAACGCATTCAGTTTATTATTATTACAGATATGGCATTCTTTTTTTATGTATGATGGACAAATATGTATCACATTAAGTTTATCTGTTTATTGTTAAAAATGTATATGCAATTCAAATACTTAAATCTAAAAAATCATTTTTGACTGTATAAATGAAAATGTTAAGTATCATTTTGTTTATTTTAGTGTTGTCAAAAGTACCGAATACCAAGTCGGTACTGACATTTAAAAAATGTGACTCTTTGAGCACTTGAGATGGATTCGTAAACACCTCTGATTGGCCATTGTGTTCACGCACACATCAGATATGTCTGTGATTGGCTATAATGATCAACACTTCAAAAACAGGTTACAAATAGACATCAATGACGCTCTTCACCGAGCGCTTACACATACACACGGGAGCGTTTGAAAGCAGGCATCTGTCAGCGGCCCGGTCCACTGATAGACTCCAGCTTTCAAATGCTCCCGCTTTCAAAATGCTTTCAAATTCAAAAGCTCCCGTGCGTTGACCATTAAAGCCAATCACAGACATATCTGATGAGCACGTGAACACAATGGCCAATCAGAGGTGTTTACGTATCCGCTCAACGGCGCTCAGTGTCACATTTTTAAAAATTCAGTACAGACTTGGTATCGTGGTCGGTACTTTTGACAACACTAGTTAATTTAATTAAAAACAATGAGGAAAACATGCCTTGATTATATTACATTTTTACTGTTTTAGATTTTACTACACCACTGTAAACAGAAATTAGTTGGCAAAGCTCAAAAATATTGAGGTAATCAGTTACATCAATTTTTTTAAGTTAAGAAATTCCAAATTTAAGTAAGGAGAACTGGCAGATTTTAATTTTGTACTCATACATTTTAATTACTCTCAACTTGAATTTGAGTAAATTAATTCATACATTTAACTTAAAATTATCATGTAATCTCAAATTAAATGTTTTTAGTTGTGGAAATTTACACTGTAAACCCTAACACTCAAAATACTTAATTGGTTTGAGTAGGACGAACTTAAATTAAACAAATTAATTCAGTTAAATTAACTGTTATGAGTATTTAGAACTTTTTTTCTTTTGAGTTCACAGCACTAATATATTTTAAGTAAACTGTTTCATTGTTTTGAGTTGTATGAACTAATTTCTTTTAATTTAGACAAACTTAAGTTTAACTGAAACCGGGCTGGGATTTTTTATTTCCCAGCATGCTTTGCTCATGACACTCGAAAGGGAGAGTAAATGCTAAAATGAATGCTAAAATTAAGTGTTATATAATAACTAGCTAATTCAGCAAATGCTAATTGGTAACACAGTGCTTTGATAACCTTAGCATAGCATAGCAATTACTGAAAGAGTACGGCAATATAGAACATTTATCGTATACCTTTTCTCAAACCAAACTCATGCTCCACTCGTCACCATGATGGAAACCCCTCAAAAACCCCACATAATCTCTTGTAAAGTAGCATAGCAAAGCATTAAACACTACTAAATCTCCCACTTAACATTAATCTTGCTCAAAAAACATTATATAACACTTAATTTTAACATTTATTCGAGTGTCATGGAAAAGCATGCTGGGAAATAGAAATCCCAGCCCAGTTTCAGGTAAATTTAAGTTTGTCTAAATTAAAAGAAACGAGTTCATAAAACTCAAAACAATGAAACAATTCAGATACTTAAAATGTGTCAGTTTCATGAACTCAAAAGAAAACTGATGTTTTGGCTCATCAGTGTGTATTAAAAATTGCAAAAAATGCTGCTTACTATGCATGTACCTTGTTTTTTTTATCAGCTATGACAGATATGCATTACATAATGCGTATAAAGCACGCATATATGTAAGACAGAAGACCATTCGTAATTCCGTAAATGTATGCAAATGTTACAATGACGTCATCTAAAAACTTCAGTTTTTCATTGTAGTGTGATATGTTGCCTTGCAAACACTGTAATAATTCACTTTAGGATGCATCCGAGTGAGTGTGAGCGTTCGTTGTGTGTGTAGGTGGAGATGTTAGATGAACCCAGAGAAAACACAGTGTGAAAGTAAGCTGCCTCTCAGCCTGGTGCATTGTGGGATGTCTTGAGTTAATTACACACAGATCTCACTCTCTCTGTGCTTATGGGCTGCAAGAACTGTTGACGACACGCAGCTAAATTACAGGAGTCCATTATACGGTGCGAATATCCCATAATGTGTTGTGGGTGTTTGAATGGGCTTTCAATGGAAACCCGACATGAGGATAAACCGTGACTCCGCTCGCCTCAGACTGCAGAGATCTATACCCCGCAATAAACAATGCCATTCTCACCCTCGTATCGTTCCAAACCTCTGTGGTTTCCTTTCATGCGTGGAGCACAACAGGAGGTTTTGTGTTCTCCTTTTGTTTGTGTAGGCGCCCTAAACCTAATGCCTGTTTCTCACTTATAGGCTCCCTTCCAAAACCTAGTGAGCGCCCACATGCTCCTGATGTTCCTAAAGGTAGGCAGCGTCATTCTAAGATACCTGCTTTTGAACCGATTCTGGTCCTTTTCTTTTTGTTATTTTTCATTTATATACTATTATGGTTTATTATTTTGAGTTAGCTTTTAGTGGCAACACTTTACAATAGGGTCCTTTAGTTAACATTAGTTCATGCATTAACATTACCTAAAAATAGCAATACATTTGATACAATATTTATTTATCTTTGTTAATATAGTTAATAAAATGTTCATTGTCAGTTCATGTTATCTCAGGTCCATTAAATAATATTAACAGACAGGAAATTAATATTGACTAAGATTAATAAATGCCTTAGAAGTATTTTTCACTGATAAACTCCTTTTTATTTTTATTCTTTCAGTTATTATTTTATTTGTAGTTTAATTTTAGTATTTGTGTTATGTGATTTTACATTTTTATAATTTGTTTAAAATATTTTAAATACTTTTAAATAATTATTTTTACAGTTTCAGATTGTTTAATTTTTCTTAGTAATTTTAATAATTCAACTTACATATATTTCAGTTACTTGCTGAGGCCATATTTCTTGTGTTTTTCATCTAACATTTATATTTTATTTCAGTTTCATTTCAATTAAATAATTTTATTTTTTAATATTTTGTTTTTTTATATTTCAAAATAGGATTTATTTATTTTTTATTTCAGTTTTATATTTCATTTAATATAAATTAGTATTTTAATTTAATTAGTAC
>RJVU01007700.1:677154-689284 GCA_003731715.1 Anabarilius grahami | reverse complement strand
GAGTTCTGCTGTGCTCTAAATCACTCACAAATCTTATGATAATTCGATAATCTCCATTCAGTTTCACACAATATTAGTTGTTTTCATGCCTTTTGCACAACATTGCACCATTTCATGCTTTTCATCTTCAGAAAAATCTTTCTTCCTCCCCATATTGCATGAGAACTGTGACTTGCTTAATAATGTGGAACAACCTCTAAGTAGGGTTTCCATAGATCTGGCAAATTATTTTGTCTGAGATTGATACCAGTTATCTAAAAAGACATGGATGGATAAATAAACAAAGATTTTCTTAGAAAAACTAAAATCTGAATGTTTATTGTACTGAAATCTTACTGATGTGTCACTTGCATAATAATTTGGAACGCAGTGTAGAGTGTAGTCTCAATATGTATATATAGCTCAAATTGAGTAAAGACCGTTTTTTACAACTTGCCAGATTGTCCGACCTCCTCACTCACTTTCTTTCAAGAAAGATCCTTTTTATTTCTGTTTCTATAAAAGTATGAAGATGTACAGCGACGATGATTTTGTCCTCCATATTGTTTTCGGGTTTCTGCCTCAGCTAGCTACGTCACGTCACTACTAGAGCAAGCTCCTGATTGGTTAACGAGGCGCGAATTTTCGCAAAAGTTCATATTTTTATAATTGCTCGATTCGCGCGAATCGCTTCATTCACTCCGCCTAATTCGCGCGAATCGCGCCGCAGGATGTCTATTCGCGTCTTTGCATTGACTTAACATGTAAATCACTCGCGCTTAACGCTTCATTCGCGTCTGGTGTGAACGCACCATAAGACCTTCATTCATCTTCAGAACACAAATTAAGATATTTTTGATCAAATCCGATGGCTCAGTGAGGCGTCCATTGACAGCAAGATAATTTACAAAAAAACTAAATAACGACTTTATTCAACAATATCTAGTGATGGGCGATTTCAAAACACTGCTTCATGAAGCTTCGCAGCTTTCCAAATCTTTTGTTTCGAATCAGTGGTTCGGAGCGTGTATCAAACTGCCAAAGTCACGTGATTTCAGTAAATGAGGCTTCGTTACGTCATAAGTGTTTCGAAATGTTTCGAAATTTCAGTGTTTCACCACTGGGGGCAATGATCTCTGTGAAACCATGAAAACATGCTGTAAGTATTGCCGCAAATTTTAAGAAAAGCCACTGTAAGTTCAGTCATTTTAGGCCCCAAAAATCAGAAAAAAGTCCCGCGAAATAATGGAAGGACTGATTTTAGTACATCAACTTAAACAAAATGGAAATGAGATTTAAATTAAATAAACTAAAATCTAAAAATAAAATGTTTTTTTTTTTTAGTTAAAGTTAACAAAAGTTTTTTTTTTAATGATTTTTATTCTTATTTAGTTTTAGTTTACTATAATAACCCTGTTTAGCAGCATGGTAACTCTGTTGAAAGCCATTTTGAGTCGATTCTCTGTTATTTGTATAACAAGTCAATGCAGTTCACAAGGTTTTGGGACAGAGCCTTTATGTAACAAAGGTTTTGTGTGTGTATCTTGTGTGTGTGTTGCCATCACTAAACCCATTTGTAATGTAATTGCATATTAGATTCATTTTGCAATATTTAAATCTGCTGAACTGAATAATGAACATAAGTGAGTTTTAATATAAGCTATAATAACAGCAAACACAAACCCTCCTTCCCCCACCGTCCTCTGTTTCTGTCTTTAATCGTTTCTGCACTCAGATGATTGCTTTCTGAAATGACCACTGCATAAATAATACCGGCTAAATTACTTGTAATTGACACTCAGGGATTGTGGATCTGAAATACAGGTACTTGATTCACTCAATTCAAGCAGAGACCTTGCGGAACAATCAGAGATTATTCACAATTAGACACTGGAAAATTACATGGACAAACAGAGCAAACACACACACAGACACTCAACGGAGCCTCTGATGTCTGTACGACAACATGTTATGGAGGATTTATGAGGCCAATATGAATGATGTTTAATAAAAGTTCACAATCTGTGATCCAACATAACTGCACTTCATTATTAGCCATGCGATTTATTGCTCGTGTTTGTCAGATGTGTATGCATGATGCTGCAGTTTCTGCTTGTCTTAATGTCTCCGGTTATTTATTTGTGTTCTGGCTTATTGCCATACATAAATCCATATGTAAGATATCATGGGTGGTTATTTAGCATTTAGATCTTATATGACAAATATTGTGTGATATTGCTTAAACACCACAAACAAACATCAGTTGGTGCATTAAGAAATTGCACCTTTAAGAGGGTTATTCTTCACTTTTGTAGCTGTTCCCCTTTGAATTCAATTCATAATGTTAGTCAGTGTTTCCTGCATCAAAAAAAATCTTTCATAATTTAGTTTTTCATTGCATTTCATTGCTTCTCTCTCTCTCTCTCTCTCTGACCATATGCAATTGACTTTATGTGTTACGTGATCCACATGCTCATGTCCTCATGGTTATGATATCATAACAGTGATATTCTTATTGACCCTTTTTGCAGTTTAGTTTCAGTAAATGGTCTGGTTGAACTGGGTAAGCACTTGTGAATGTTTATATCGGGTTTCTTTTTCAAAGAGCAGGGGAAATCCAGTTTTGCATAATATGTCCCCTTTAAAAAATGATCACTAAGTAATGCAATTTAGTTGACAAACAGAAACACTTGACTTGTTTATTCCAGCAGGCCACAGCCACCTTCTCTCTGACTCCTACTGATATTTGTTCACAATGTTTTTGTCGTTCTTCCTGACTGTGTGTCTTCATGTTCCTCTGTAACCCCTCACAGCAGGTTTATGCTTATTTTAAAGGGGTCATGAACTACGTTGTTTTATTGTTTTATAATGTTTCCTGAGGTGCACTTATAATGTCAATGTTTTTTTACATCAAAATTGTCTTAATTTAGAAATAAAGGCATTTTTCCTACCCTGATTTTAGCCTCTGATTTTACACTCTGTTTTAAGGGGCGTGTCTGCTGTGAGACTTCAATGTAAACGCCCACTGCTGTGATTGGCTGACATCTTTGCCTATGAAATAGCTAAGTATTACTCTCTCAAACTTTTAGGACGTTTTTACTATTTCAGTTCTCAAGGTTAACTAATCATGAAAGCTGTTGATTATAGCATTACATTTAGATCTATGGCATTATATTTAGATCGTGGCATGAAAGGTTGCAGTGATGAACATTGTAGCCGATCACAGAAATTTTGTTGAGCTCATGAAAGCAGTGATCTCATTATTGCAACTCAATTTCTCCACACTAACGAATGCTTTCATCATAACTAACAGTGCAAACACGATGTAACTAAGAGATTTGTTGAATAAAATGGGAGTTTTGGTGCGAGTCCAGAACTCAGTCACTGATAAACTCGCGCTGTTTGATTGACAGCTCCAGCGATTGTAAAGGGAGCGTTCTTTGATCGCTTTCTATATATATATATATATATAATTTAATCACAGTTTTTAGTCCTGTATTGCTCTTCTCTCCTTGTCATCTCACTAACACACCAGTGGGCGGGGCTAACGTTGCAATGAAGAAGTAGGTGTTGATTTCTTCTGCGGAGGCGGTGTTTCACCTGTCTATGTCATCGATAGGCAAGAGTCGTTCACTGGGCCTGATGGTGTCAACAAAAGCTTTTATTGGACTAACAAGGAAGTTTTCAGTTCTGAAATGTACAGGATATTCTAATAGTACGACGACCTCTTATGTATCAAAAGCTCAAGGAAAAATTGATTCCTCAATTCATGACCCCTTTAACTACAGGAGCTGAATTCAAATATATTTATTTCCACAAGTCAGTAGCCAGAGTGTTCTGCCTTTGTTTTATGATGTTGTTCAGGGGACCAAGAACTCAGTGTTATTTTGTAGCATTGATATACTATTATAATTTTTGTTAATATTTTGAATTAGAAGGGTTTTTTTTTTTTACTTTTACATTTAAATTTAGTTAATAATTTTGTTGTCATTTTTATACTTTTTTTAAAAAAAAGTCTAAAGTTTTTATTAAGTTTTAGATTATTTTGTTTTAGTTATTTTATACTTTAACTTAAAACTAAATTAAAATGAGAAATGTTTCCTTGGAAACTAGCTAAAGCAAAATAAGTTTTAGTTATTTCTCTCAACATGGGGACAGGAGAGCTGTCAGTCAATAAATGGGAAAACAAAGTAACTTATGTTACTAATTTGAAAAAGTAACTTAGAAACTAATTACTTTTAAATTTACAACATCTTTTCTAGTTACTTGAGGAAAGTAATCTGATTACGTAACCTGCATTACTTAACCTGTTTGGACTCTGCTATTCTTTTATGTTTAGAACTATTAAGGGCTTGACATTAAACCCGCCAAAAGCGGATAGATTTGAGCAGTGACTCCTACTAGCCACTTTGGCGGATTGAATTTTATATTTAATATATCATTTTTTTCAATTGTAGTCTTTTAAAAGGCCATCTGATACACAACACCAGCTGCTCTTTCTCTCTCTTTCTCATCTCTCTGACAGTGAGTTGACTCACAAACCCGCCTCCCCTCACTCACTAGTTTCATTTACTCCAGATGAATATGGGATTGCGGATAATTTTACTAATTCCCGCAGATTTTGTGCTCACACCCAAAGTGTAAATCCGCCTCTCAGTACTACATTGAGTTCTTTTTCACTGCTGATTGCACTTAAACAGTCAAACACACACAAAATAATGTCAAAATGCCGATCTTGGCGAGTATTCATGTAAACACAGTCAGTTATGTTTTAAGTGAATGTAAACACGCATGTGTAACAGTATAATGAGGCCGTGCGTCAGGTCTTAAAGGGACAGTAGCCTAATATACCTGCTGCCCAATCATGAGATATTAAAAAAAATCTATACAGCAGTTTTTCCCCATGGTATCGATGTCAAAAGTGTGGCCAGTGAAAATACTGAGTGGCTAGTAAACCACCAGCCACAGTTGCTGGTGAGCAAAAAAAGTTAATGTCAAGTCCTGGAACTATTTTAGAACTATATCTTTATCCTTGTAGTTATCATCCTTGGTGTGAACAGGCCCTAAATGATGATGTACATTTTTGGGTGAACCATCCCTTTAAAGGTTGTTTTACTGGTTTTATATGAAAACGTCTCTTTATTTTATACTGTTCTCATTGTAGAGTATCTGGGTGAGGAGTGAACACTATTTTCTAGGGTTTGTCATGTTAATTGCTGACAGATGACACAAACTCTAAAACCTAATGAAGGGAGAAGGTTTTCTTTGCACATTATTAACTTTTTATTTCTTTTTTTTATGTTTGATGCTGTTCAGTTTTATAACTGCAGATGTTACTGTAGGCAAGAGTTTGTAGCTATTGCAGCTATTTATTAAAGTAAAAACATGAACTAATTAAACAACTCAGCTCAACTGATCACTCTCCATATTATAATGTATATTTGAGATTAGGATTAGGGAGTCCCAAATCACAATACGCCAGCTTAGTGTAGTATTTTTAGTTTTGAGGTAATTAATGAATTACTTAAAGGGATAGTTCACCCAAAAATGAAAATTTGATATTTATCTGCTTACCCCCAGCGCACCCAAGATGTAGGTGACTTTGTTTCTTCAGTAGAACACAAATGATGATTTTTAACTGCAACGGTTGCGGTCTGTCAGCCGTATAATGCTTGTCAATGGGAACTTCGTCTATAAGAGTAAATAAAACTTGCATAAACAAATTAAAATTAAACCCTGCGGCTCGTGGCGACACATTGATGTCCTAAGACACGAAACGATCGGTTTTTGTGAGAAACTGAACAGTATTTATATCATTTTTTACCTCTAAAACACCACTACGTCCAACTGCATTCAGCATTCGCTTAGTGAGGTCTGATCGCGCTCTAACAACAGAAGTGATGTCTCGCACTCATTGAAGTATAAGCGCGGTAAAGAGGTAAAAAATGATATAAATACTGTTCGGTTTCTTGCACAAACCAATCGTTTTGTGTCTTAGGACATCAAGGTGTCGTCACGAGCTGCAGGGTTTAATTTGGATTTGTTTATGCAAGTTTTATTTACTCTTATAGACGAAGTTCCCATTGACCCGCATTATACGGCTGACAGACGGCAATGGTTGGAGTTAAAAATCACCATTTGTGTTCTACTGAAGAAACAAAGTCACCTATATCTTGGATGAGCTGGGGGTATGCAGATAAACATCAAATTTTCATTTTTGGGTAAACTATCCTTTTAATGAATCATCCCATTGCAATTGAGAAATGTGAAGCTAAATGTTAAGTAATAATAATAATACATTTTAAGTTGAATGAATTGCTATGCACTTATGCAAATGTATATTAACATATGAAAGACATTTTATGATGTATGCCAATACTGGCATAGAGTATGTACTTTGAATGTGTAGAAGTATGCAAATTTGTATTAAACCTACAGCAGTTCTAATGGTTAGTTTATTGAAAATAATAAAGTTTGAAGTCACCGTTATGGAGGTAGACTGGAGTAATGCTGAAAATTCATCTTAATAAGTTACATTTTAAAATATATTACAATAGAAACCAAGTTATTTTAATTTATAATAATATTTCACAATATTGCTGTTTTTACTGTATTTTTTTTATCAAATAAATGCAGCATTGGGGAGCAGAACAGACTTTAAACATGAAAAAATCTTACCAACCCCAAAATTTTGAACAGTAGTCAATGCAGTATGATGTAACCATAAACATTTCAACAAAGCACCTACCATAGAGACAGACAGCTCTCTCCAGGTATGCACCTAACTGACTACGAACAAGAGAAGTTCAACTCCATTTGATAGAACAGTAAGGCCAGAAATAAAGTGCTTGAAAACTTGAGTAACTCACCCGCTCCTTTATATTCAGTAGATTGTGAATGGCTGCAGGTGCTGTAATGCTGATGAGCCTCAGGTGTCCTCCTGGGCTCTGGCTTCAGGGTTACTCTGTAGGGTGCTGAGATACCTTTGTGCTGGCTTTTTGGAGATTCTCTGTTGAGTTGTGTTATATGGTTTGTGCTGTACTGCACTACATTACATGCACCATTCTGTTGTGTCTGTAATGATTGTGATTGCGCACTGAAACGGGCTGTAATGTGTGACAGCTGGAACAGTTTGTTAATCTAATAAACCAGATGTCAAATGATCTATGATCAGTCTTGCCACATTAAGCGTAACTACAAACCCGTATGCCACTCCAGTTTTTTCTTAAACCTGCTCTGGATTAATTAAAAACAGTATATTTTAAGCTTTTGAATCCTTTTTTTTTTTCTCTCTATCTCTCTCTCTCTCTCTCTTCTTCTTCTGAAATGTCCACTTATCAAGGTTTCTTGGTCTAAAATTTAGTTTTTCATGACAGGCTGTTTTACCAGTGTTATTTTAGTATTTCTATACTATTATGATAATAATTGTTATTTTGAAATAGCTTTTATTTTTATATTTCCAGTTCCCTTCGATGCTGTGTCTTGGTATTGACCATAGACTGTAAAAAAATATGGATGACGCACCTTCACTCTCTTCCATTGTAGAGAAGTGAAGCCACCAATGTCCAAATATGGCGCTGACATCTTGGAGCCCGAGTCTGCGCAGTATTGAGCATGAAGTGGAGCCACGGTATCAAGGCCCCGCCCACACTCCCGCAGAATTGGTTAGTACAGTTTACTGAACAACTCATTATAAAATATACAGTTATGGAAATGTAGAAAGTAAAGTTAAAGCTCCAATCTCCTCCCAGAAATCCCCAAAAAGTCAGTTGGTGCTTCATAGACTACTTCGCTCAGAGAATCTGTCAATCACAGCTGTCAGTCATGACGTCACACCCCCATTTTTATAGCATCAAATAACCAAACTTATTTAAAAAACTCACACTTGAATTTACATAAGCGTGTTAAAAACTACCTAAAATGACAGAAACCATCTTTGGGGAAAAAAAAAGAAGAAGAAGTGTAATTTGATTGTTTAGTTCCTCTCACGTTCCCTTATATTGCATGGAGAGGGCGGGGTTTATGAGCTATATTGCATCCAGCCACCTGGGGGTGATCGAAACATTTTGGCTTCACTTTTCAGGACTTGTGCGGCACGACTGGTATTGACGCTATGGGGAACGGCATCAGCGTGACTGGTGTCTGATGCCTGCTACAGACTGTGTGATTTCGGCAATCCTCACACTGTATGACATGGATCTAAAAAACTTGGGTACGACATGTATGTAGACTGTACGATAATGACACCTATTGAATTGTAGGCTACGACGCAAGTTAGTATAGAAGAATAAAACGTCATCAGCATGAGCTAGTGTTAAACAAATAGAGCAAGTTGAATCACACTTTGGGAATTCAGGGGACCTTTTACCACAACTTAAATAAATGCAAGTTAAAAATTCTGATTTATTGTTTTAATTAAACATTTTAAGTTGCAAACATTATTTTGTAGAGTTCTGTTGACCTAATAATATTGATTACATCAACTTAATATCATCTGTAATTTAAACTCAAATTTAATTGGCTTTTTAAAAAAATTAAGTTGTAATAACTTAACGAAATTGTCTGGATAACTTCGGAAATTAGGCGCTGGATTTCTAGTACCCAGCATGCTTTGCATAGGACTGGATAAGGAGAATAAATGTTGAAATTAAGTGTTATTTTATGTGTTTTTTAGTGAAGGGAAAGACCTGTTAGTGTTGTTATGTTTGACATTTAAAAGGGTTTCTGTAATGTTGTAGTTTTTGTGGTTACCATTGTGCTGAAGAGTAGATACATGAAGATATGTAGTACAATGACTGCGCTGATGCCAGTGACAAGTAATACCTTACGTGTTCTTTAAATATACATGTTAAATAAGTTATGTTAGCATGTGCTATGATAGCTGTTGATTTGAACTGAAATAGATAAGATTAATTGGTCCCAGGGCTACAACTCTAGTAATTGGAGCGATTTAATTTTTTTGCGTAATCAACTTAAAAATTTGTGTTTATGCTACAAATTATAAAGTTCCTCTAACTCAATGTAGTGTGTTGGTTGAATGTAAATTCACTCAAAGTTGCTCAAACTGTTGCATTATTTTTTGTTGTTGTTGTTGTTGTTGTTGAGCCTACACATTACACTGTCAGAAAATTATCGCAGGCTATTTTTGGTCGCAAGACTGTGACAGCAGCCATCTTTTAACCTCTCTCTCTTTGCGACGTAGAACCACCGTTTAGGAGCCAAGACCACAGAAATCAAAATTGTACAATGTGTACCGGGGATGAGACACGTGTAAACAAACACCAATAATCATTGGCAGATGGTAGTCCATGATGTCACACTGTTGGAGTTCTGACAACTCCCGAGAGTTGTCAAAAGTACCAACTTCAGTATCAAGTCGACACTGAAATTTAAAAAATGTGACGCTTTGAGCGCTGTTGAGCGTATTCGTAAACACCGCTGATTGGCCATTGTGTTGACGCACTCATCGGATATGTTTGTGATTGGCTTCAATGATCTACTAATGATGATGATTTCTAAGTTTTGTGTTGTGAATGTCTACATAGTACGTCAAAATCACTTATTTCAAAAAAGCAAGAAACGTCCTGCTTTATATGATATCTACACTGTTGTTCTTAACCTGTATGATTTTCTTTCCTCTTAACAGGAGCAACTTTCCAAGCAACGACAGTAACAACCTCAGGCTGTCGAGCTCCAAAATGCATGAAAAGTACCATTAAAGCAAAGTCATAGGTTTTGAATTACATAAGGGTGAGTAGATGATGACTGAATTTGCATTTTTTGGGGATAAAGTATCATTTCTCCTATTTTAATTCAATGTCGGGGAAAGTCAGCCATTTTTGTTTGCCTAAACAGTGTGGATCTGTGATGATTTCAAAACATTAATCTGAGAAAAATTAACAGTAAATCTTCACCTTTAACTGTTATGATATACAACCCCGTGTCTCATATCATTAAGAAACTGCCTTAAACAACAGCGAGTTTGCAATAGCTTTCACTCACGACCGTTGAAGCATCATGTTGTGTAATAGTGTATTAGAAATAGATGACGGCTTTAATCTGCAGTAGCACACTGTGCTGTCAGCCTCACTGCTGCTGCGGTACATGTTCTGATGTCTGTTAGCATCACTCAGATCCAGCAGTATGAAACTGCTTCCACTCCAAGACTGGCAGCTGATGAGAGACATGAAACGCACAATTTATCAATAAGTCACCAGTGATGAATAAATCTGTTTATGGGGAATATATGAAGTAAATGTGATTTTCTAAAATATATTTTATGTGACACACGTCTGTTCGAAAGTTTAGGGTCATTAAGATTTGTTTTTGAAAAGTCTATTCTGCTCACCAAGGCTTTTGATTACAAAATACAGTCAAAGCAGTAATAAATAATACAAAATAAAAAAATAAATTTTTAAAATGTAATTTATTCCTGTGATCAAAGCTGAATTTTCAGCATCATTACTCCAGTCTTCAGTGTCACATGATCCTTCAGAAATCATTTTAATATTCTGATTTGCTGCTCTAGAATCGTTTCTTATTATTATTATTAATATTTGAAACAGTTGTGCTGCATAATAGTTTTGTGGATACTGATACATTTTTTTTCAGGATTCTTTGAAGAAAAGAACAGCATGTATTTGAAATAGAATTCTTTTGTAACGTTATAAATGTCTTTACTGTCACTTTTGATCAATTTAATAATACTTAATAAAAGTATTCATTTCTTTTGAGAAAAGAAAAATCTTACCACAAACTTTTGAATGGTGGAGTATAAGAGAGTAGTGTGTTTGCTAACACACACACACACACATACACAGAGAGAGAGATTTAGTGCACTATGCTTGTGTATGAATTTAATTTACACTTATAAAATGAATAATTATGCTAAATACATGTTATAGTAACATCTATGACACCCAACACCTGTTCATGATCCTTTGATGGCAATTAAAATGTTACTTCACCCCAAAAAAAATGGTGCCATCATTTATTCACCCTCACCTTTCTGCTGCTCTTAAAATGATAGTAAATGGGATCTGCTGCAAAAATGACCAAAAAGCACCATAGTAGTCTGAAATACGATCATGCACTATTTACAAGTTGTCTGAAGTCATATGCTTGTTTTTTGAATGTGAATTTGAATGCGCATTACTGCACATCATGACTAGCAGCTTTGACTGTATTCACAAAAAACGTACTGTAAAGCCCTTGTTTCTAATTAAGATTCACTCACTCCAAACAGCCCAACCATAATATTTCATAACTGTGTGTAAGTATTTATGAGACTAGTTACCCGCTGGACATATGCGATTGGATTTGAATACATGTACTGTGATCAAAGCTGAGTTCAGAGAAGAACACAATGAGAAACACACACACACTTAACATTGTACAGCCATAATAAATGCTTCTGGATCAGATGAGGTTTCTTTACTGAACCTAAAGTGCTGCAAAAACCATTAAAGAAGCTTTATTTTAAAGAGTTACGAGCATACAATTGTGCGTGTGTGTGTGGGAGAGAGAGATTAATTATGCACTAATGCCCAGTTTTTCTTAATTAATATCTGTCACCACACAGACGTGGTGTCGTTGATGCGAATGAAGAGTGAAGGATATTCTTTTAATTATTGAAGGAGCAGAAGAGGAAGAGAGAGATGATCTCTCCTTTATTAATGAGGCTTCGACACTGACTAATAGAAAACATGACTAACATACTTTAGATTAATCTAGTGTACATTAAGACCTCTAGCATCGGAATATGTAATTCACCCTCAGCGTTATGGATGAATAATAGATTACGCTATCGTCTTTGTTTAATGGCACTTATGAGCCTTGGCTTTCCTAATGCTGCGGTTTTGTCTTTCTTTATTTAGTTCATCTTTAAAAGTCTGTCTTTACCACAGCGGGGAGAGAGAAGAGTTCACTTCTGTCTAGATGATTTTAATTTCCATAGTTGTTTAGGGTTCTGTGATTGTTGTCAGTTTTTTAACAAAGGGTTGATCGCCATTCATTTTAAAATGCCTTTTAAATTCCAACTCAATTCTTGGAGTTCAAATGAATTTGAATTGAGGGATGCAAAGTTGCAATTCAAATATATAATATATAATTTATATAATAATATAAATTAAATGTTTATATATCATTTATA
>RJVU01007700.1:654589-675101 GCA_003731715.1 Anabarilius grahami | reverse complement strand
ATTATTTGTGTTGATATTTTTTAATTGCAATTTATTTAAATTCTTCTTCCTGTCATTCCAATTCAGTTTCACTTCCTGTGTGTCAATTCAATTCAAATTCACACTTATGAATTGAAAGGCAGCCAATTCGTTAGTTCTGAATGTTTAAATCTGAAATCACATCTCTTTGTTTCATAACCCAGCTCGACTTGCTAGTTAGTCTGCATGTATGCATTATTTTTACGGTTATCTTGGTGCTATTAATTTCTACCCAGATTTTGTCTGACTGTTATGGAAACGTCTAATAAATGTAAGAGTTCTGATTCCTCATACCGTTTCCGTTTCCATGCCGACAAGATCAAGGTAAAAATAAAATAAGATTAAAAGATAAGGTGTAAGAACGGCGGGTAACCATGCACACTAACTAATTAACAAACAAGACAAGGACACACTCGCGGAGGATTCGAGAACAACAACAAGAAGTGAACAAGAAACAAGTACTTCAACAATAACATTGAAAAACAAGAAAGATGTAAATGTAAAATACAAAGAGGCCACAGGTTCAAAGTCTGTCAATTTGTCTTTTGATTTACACATTTTTGAGAAAGCAGCTGCACTTTTGTTCATTAATCAGATGATGCTGTTGTTTCTCAGTTGGAGTCGTCTGGTATCACACAGGTGGAAGATGTTCATTTCACACACCAGCACTTCAAGTGAGGTGAATAAAGAGATGACCTTGAGATGAACAAGATCTGCCTTCTGGTAATATGATAATATATAAGTATAATGAATTTTGTTTCTGAATCACTTCATTTGGTTTTTCCATGCATTGTTATTTCTTTGTCACTTAAAATCGAACTCTCTTCTCCTCACTCCACTACAGCATCTCACAGGAGAAGGATCACATGATCTTCAGTGTCTTCACTCCAATTGGGAGTTGCTGCATTGCATCATTGCTCATTTGCATAAGGTAAAACTGTGTCGCATTGGTGCACACGCCCACATCACATCACCAACAGTCATTGTTGCTTATGCCACCTACACACACACATAAATATATATATATATATATATACACACACACACACTCACCGGCCACTTTATTAGGTACACCTTGCTAGTATCTTTTGCCTTCAAAATTGCCTTAATTCCTCGTGGCAGAGATTCAACAAGGTGCTGGAAACATTCCTCAGAGATTTTGGTCCATATTGTCATGACAGCATCACACAGTTGCTGCAGATTTGTCGGCTGAACATCCATGATCTGTATCTCCCGTTCCTCCACATCTCAAAGCTGCTCTATTGGATTGAGATCTGGTGACTGTGGAGGACATCTGAGTCTAGTGAACTCACTGTCATGTTCAAGAAACCAGTTTGAGATGATTTGAGCTTTGTGACATGGTGTGTTATCCTGCTGGAAGTATCCATCACAAGATGGTTCACTGTGGTAATGAAGGGATGGACATGGTCAGCAACAATACTCAGATAGGTGTATTAAATGATGCTCAATTGGTACTAAGAGGCCCAAAGTGTGCCAAGAAAACACCATCCAGCAGCCTGAACCACTGATTCAAGGCAGGATGGATCCATGCTTTCATGTTGTTTACACCAAATTCTGACCCTAACATCTTCATGTCGCAGCAGAAATCCAGACTCATCAGACCAGGCAACGTTTTTCCAATCTTCCATTGTCCAGTTTTGGTGAGTTTGTGTGAATAGTATCCTCAGTTTGCTGTTCTCAGCTGACAGGAGTGTCACCGGTGTGTCTTCTGCTGCTGCAGATCATCTGCTTCGAGGTTTGACATGTGTTGCGTGTTCAGGGATGCTCTTCTGTAACGAGTGCTTATTTGAGTTACTGTTGTCTTTCTATCAGCTTGAACCAGTCTATTCTTCTCTGACCTTGGCATCAACAAGTCATTTTCACCCACAGAACTGCCGCTTACTGGATATTTTCTCATTTTTGGTCCATTCTCTGTAAACCTTAGAGATGGTTGAGTGTGAAAATCAGTAGTTTCTGAAATACTGTGCCCGTCTGGCACCAACAACCATGAAGGAATATGAAGAATTCTCCATTAATGGAACATGCTGCTAGCTTTAATGGCAATGTCCATAATAAAGTGCTGTTTGCATGATTATTCCTCAAGGTGTTTCAATCTGTAGAGTAAATAATTAATTTTCCCATTTAAGTGCTATGTGTGATGTATGATGTTTGGCAAAGGTCATTCCAGTGCAAAGTTTCCTGCATGAAAAGTTTTGGGAAATGGATTTGAATCTAAAAGCATATGTAGAATAACACAGAGGACAGCAGATAATATCTCTTACCGTTCACTGTTTATCTGAGAGTAATTGAACAGCTGTGGTAATTTAGCACTAATAGGAGAGTTAATGAAACATCTGGAAAATGCAAACATGTTGCACTCCCGCTGTCTGATTGTATAGCTTTTAAAAACACACACATCGATATAACAGACAAATGACCAAATAAACTAAATAATGCATATTCACACCCATAATACCTACCAATTTTGCCTGGGGTATTGAACTTCTTGACAGTATTGCAAACACGCACATACATATATGTCTGAACACATTAATGAGCAGTGATTTGTGCTAATAAATGCTGCAGTGTTGAGAGACGGAGCCACAGAGGGAGGGCAGCACAATTGATTTTATTTGTCCTTTCTTGTTTCCTCGTCTTGCTCTGAACGTCTGAAGTAGTTTCTGATTAAGTGCATGATGACTAAAGCAACTGCTCGCACCGCACACACATTCTCATAATAGTCATGTTACTCATTGTACTGATAATGACAGCGTAAGNGTGGGTCAACACAGTGTGAAGAGCTACAGCTACTGCATCCTCTGTGCACCTATTTGCCCTATAGGCATACTGATGTGGATCAAAGTTGGGGGGTAGAAATGATAAAATGTGTCTCCTCACCAACTTTTCAAAGCACTTCATTACCACAGGGGTAAGTGCTACTGGCCGGTAGTCATTGAAGCTGGTAATGGATGATCTTTTGGGCAGAGGGACTATAATGGAGGATTTCAAGCAGGGTGGTACAACAGACAGGGATAGGGATTTGTTAAAGATTGTAGTGAAGATCCCAGCCAACTGGTCTGCACATTCTTTCAGAACACGTCCGGGGATACCGTCAGGACCCGCCGCTTTCCTGGGGTTGATGGCTCTCAATGTGTGCTTCACCTCATACTCCTCCACAGAGAGGGTGGATTTGAAGTTGTTGTGGGCCATCGGGTGCTGTATGGCTGTATTGTTTAATTCCACCTCAAAGCGGGCAAAGAAGAGGTTCAGCTCCTCTGCCAGCGAGGCATCACCCTCAGCAGCTCCATGGCCGGACCTGAAGTTGGTGAGATGCTGAACTGCCTGCCACACCTGCCTGCTGTTGTTACTATTCAGATGGTCATCAATCCTCTTCCTATAGTCCGCCTTGGCTCTTCTGATGCCTCTCTTCAAATTGGCTCGGGCTGTGCTGTAAAGAGCCCTGTCGCCAGACCTGAAGGCGTTGTTTCTCTCCTTCAGCAGCCGCTGGACCTCCCTGGTCATCCAGGGTTTCCGATTAGGATAGACCCAGACGTATTTATCCACTGTGACAATGTCTGTGCAGTTCTTTATATAACACAAGACAGTATCTGTAAACACTTCAAGGTCCTGGTGTTCAAAGATATTCCAGTTGGTTCTGTCAAAGCAATCCTGCAGCTGTTGAGAGGCTCCAACTGGCCAGGTTTTAACAGTCCTGGTAGTGGTAAGAGCAGTTTTCCTGAGAGGGGTGTATGCCGGGATTAAAAGCAGGGACATATGGTCAGATTGACCCAGATGTGGTAATGGTCTAGCTCTATAGCCCAGTTTTATATTAGTGTAGACCTTGTCCAGTATATTAGCTCCTCTGGTAGCACACTTTACATGCTGATGAAATTTAGGGAGCACTGCTTTAAAATCTGCATGGTTGAAATCCCCTGCAATTATGTGCACAGCGTCAAGAAACATGCTCTGCTGTAAACTAATGTTGCTGTACAAGTGTCCGAGAGCCGAGTTAGCGTTAGCATCCGGTGGAATGTACACAGCAGTTATCATGACCACAGTAAACTCCCTTGGCAGGTAAAAGGGTCTGCATTTAACAGTCACACACTCCAGGTCTGGGGAGCAGTGACTGGCTACAGTCACTATGTTAGTGCACCAGTTGTTATTAACGTACACACAAAGTCCCCCTCCCCCATATTCGTAATTGATAGGAATTTTAAAAAGGGGAAAACCTTTTTGTTTTTTTGTTTTTGCTGTAAACTTTTTTTGCTGTAGATTTTAGTAGATATTGATATTAATTCAGTTTCTAATAGATTAGGTTAATTAGTTTATCCAAAACCCTGGATTAGGACAAACACGAAACACAATTGAAATAGATTAAAATGCGTCCGTCTCTGTTTTCCAGGATTTTTCCAGGATCCACAGCTGACTCCGCCTCATAACCATCTTCTGGATTAAACAACATGTGAATAAAACAATGTTGTTGATCGACAACAGACCGCTTGACCTCAGAACATCTGACCAGAATGCAAATTCAGTTCAGTTTCCAAATGATTATCAACTAATTAGAGATTTGGCCAATCAGAGCTCAGATTCCAAAGGACAATCGGCCAATTAGAGTTGAGGCCATGTTGTGTGGGCCAATCAGATTTGGAAGCCAGAAGGTTAGCTGGAAGGTTGTTGGAGAGAGAAAGTTTTATTGCAAAAGCTTTTTACTGCACGAAAGCAACAGTAATAAACAAAAACAACAGCAACTCTTTCACCTCCTCCACTTCTATAAAAACAGCCGGCTTACTTTGGAGGTCAAAGCAAGCGGAGAATAAAAAACAGGACATAAAATTTGCTGCTGAGTGCAGGCTAAAATTTGTAATCTCTCTGTAGCGTTTTTGTCGCCAGTGGCTGGGGCAGCAGAGATCTCTGCTAGTAGGAGGATTGCTTCTTCAAATCCCAGTTGGGAACCCGGAGGCGCTTGATTTAGCTGTTTGTTCCAGAGTTCTCACGCTTTCTGTGTCCACCGCTATTGTGCCCTTCGGCAAGGCACTTAACTCCAGAAGTTGGGTGCAGTGACACTTCTGTGATCGCTCTTCCTTCCTTGTTATGAGCTAAAACATTCCCAATGCATTGGCTGAGGGAATATATCAGAATATGACCACAGAATAAATGTAAAACAGAGGTATACGGCTTCATCTTTGATTATGAAAGACAAGAACAACATAAATGTTCAAACACAACAGTGGAATTTACTGTAGAAAAACATCAGCTGTGGTTGCCAGAACTTTACCATAAAAAAAATATGGTAGAAACATTTTGAGCCCTATTTTAACAATCTAAGCGCTTGGTGCAGGTGCTCTTAGGGCGTGTCCGAATCCACTTTTGCCAGTTTAACGACGGAAAAAATGGTCGGCGCACCAGACGCATGGTCCAAAAGTGTTGTACCTAGTCTCTTAATGAGTCATGGGTGTGTTTTGGGCGTGTCGTGCAATAAACCAATCAGAGTGTTATCTCCCATTCCCTTAAAAAGCCAGGTGTGCTTGTACCATGGCAGAATCGCTATTTACATGGCAGAATATAGACACTCTCAGCCTGACGAGTCAGTTTAAATATATGTGTGTATTGCCACGATTGGTCAGATAATTAGCCAATTTCATTCATCATTACTGCAAATAGATAATTCTGATACATGCAATGACTATCCATTATGACATGTAGGGATTTTTATCTTTATACACACAATAATAATCTTTTACATGTTTGTGTGCTGCTGCGCGTCCCTGTGTGTGTAATAAGCAGAGTGTAGCGCGTTGTGCACCCGCCTATAGGCGCGTATTACTAATGCGCCTTTTAAATAACAAAAAAATACTGCGCCAGGTTTTTGTTAGTCAATGTTGCAGTCGTTTTCAAAATAGCAACACGCCAACAATGATTTAATGACATGACATGTGACATGTGGCCAAGTATGGTGACCCATACTCGGAATTTGTGCTCTACATTTAACCCATCCAAGTGCACACACACAGCAGTGAACACACACACACCGTGAACACACACCCGGAGCAGTGGGCAGCCATTGTTGCGGCGGGGTACGGTGCCTTGCTCAAGGGTCTCACCTCAGTCGTGGTATTGAGGGTGGGGAGAGCGCTGGATATTCACTCCCCTCACCAACAATCCCTGCCGGACCTGAGACTCGAACCCATGACCTTTGGGTTACAAGTCCGACTCTCTATCCATTAGGCCACGACTGCCCCAATGCACCTGAACACCTCGTTTTCAGAGCAGCACGCCCATGGGCGAACAACGTGGGCGCTGGACATGAAAATGATAACTGAATCGGGCAGAAACTAGCAAAAAACACTTGCGTTGTGGCTGGCGTCACATTGCGCACGGATGTTTGATAGGGCCCTTAAGGTTTTTACGAAATAGATTGGTGCAGGGATGACGTCACAACCCAGAAGACTAATTCGCCCCTGGTTCCCTCAAGGGTTTTTTTCCTATAGGTTTTTATTTTTATTTTTTTTATTTGTAGTAAAATAACTAGTATAGTAAAATAAGGTCTGTGGTAAACATAACTTTGTAAACATAACCCCACCCCAAACGTTCTTATTTAGTTACTTATTAGAAACATATTTTTTTTAGTTTTTTTTATTTTAATTTTTTTATAAACACAAATTCAAAATTTTTGAGTAAATGTTAATAGTTACTGTATTTAAGTATCTTTTTGGCTACTTTGTACTTTGACGGAGTGTTAAAGATATTAGCAACCTTTACGCTCTACTTGACTACATTTTTGAATAAGTATATGTACTCTTTACTCCAATACATTTATGATGAGTAATGCAGTTACTCGTCACATTTTGTATAGTTAAATGTTTTTCTGCTACAAAACAAGTGATATTACCATCTACAGCGCATTGAATGAATCTTGTTCGCTTTGCCCTTACTCACCCAAACTTGTCAATAAGGCTACTTTACGTGAGTATATTAGCGGGTAGTTGCCGAATGGCAGGTATTTCATATATGAGATGAGGACGTGGCAGCAGCAGGGGCTGAGGCCGAAACAAGCACATCCAGTGCAAGTAGGCCTTGACTATTTAATTCACGACTGAGGTGAGAACCTTGAGCAAGACATTCCGGGTGTGTGTTCACGTGTGTGTGTTCACTGCTGTGTGTGTGCACTTGGATGGATTAAATGCAGAGCACAAATTCCGAGTATAGGTCACCATACTTGGCCACATGTCACTTCACTTCACTTTACTTATGCCCTTTTTGAGCACTTGAGCTTAACTTAAACTTGAGTGTCTCTTATGTGTTGAGGACTAGTGCATCTTTGAGCCTACATTCAGTATGTGTAAAGTAATAAGTACTGTTAAAGTGGACCTATTATGGCCCTTTTTACAAGATGTAATATAAGTCTCTAGTGTCCCCAGAATGTGACTGTGAAGTTTCAGCTCAAAATACCCCACAGATCATTTATTATACATGTTGTAAATGCCCATTTTTGAGTGGAAGGAAAAACATGCTGTTCTTGTGCATGTATCTTTAAATGCAAATGAGCTGCTGCTCCCCACCCCACTTTCCAGAAGAGGGCAGAGACCTTACAGCTCGTGCCTCGGATACTCTGCCAAAAACTAACAAAACATCTGTTTGGTTTTGATTATCATCTCTATTGCGGTCAAGCTCACGTGACATTGCAGTTCTTCATCATCATGAAAGGTTATTATCTGCATGCGTTTTAAAGCCATATCAGTTTAAACTCCTGATATATGGTTTTCTGAGCGCACACATCCGAAGCATGCATGCCTGTGAGTATTAAACTAAGTTCTCTTTCACGTCTTATTTCACTTAAACTGTCAAAAACACACAAAGTTCACATAAACAGTCGGTTATGTCTGTGAACGTAAACAGCAGGGAAAGAAATCGCATGGGTATATTAGATCTGTGCATTAAATATAATATACAGTAATATACCTTACCTACTGCAATATATGCTGATATGAATCAAACAAAAGAATAACAGAAAATCGCTCACTACTCTTGTTTGAATAACTTTAGTAGCTTTAATAAGAATACATTTCTTACTTGAATGCTGCTGTTAAATGATCTGGCGAGGAGATAAACATGGCGGACAGGGTGGTTGTGTACACACACTGCCAACACACATTTATGTTCAAACACCATGTAAAAGTGAATTTTGCATAATAGGTCCCCTTTAAAATCAGATACTCTAAGACTTTTACACAAGTCATATTGGAATTGGAGGCTTGTAACTTGTAATGGAGTCATTTTCGCTGTAAGGCATCTGTATTTTTACTTTAGTATAGATTTCAGATACTCTTTACATCTCTGCACACATGACACTAAAATAATGCAATAAACATTTAACGTTATTTCAATGAAAAACCATGAGAAGTGTTGCATTCTAAGAATGCCAATTTAAATTTTTTTTCACTGTAAATGATCAAATTTGACAAAATTTGTCTTTGTCACTTCCAAAAATGGTAAATTTAACAGTATTTAACTGTAAAATTACATGCACCTTTAGATTTACCATTAAACAATCAACGGGTTTTTACTGTAGCATTTGTATAGCCTTAACATTAAAATTACGATCATTTTTTTACAGTGTACATCAATTATTTAGTGTTCGTGTGTGTGTGCACGTGTAAATTATTACTTCATCTGTTGAGAAAGGAAAGTAGCAGTGAGAAAAATGGAAAAATAGACTAAACAAACTAATAGAGGCAGTGCTGTCTGTCGGTGAGATCCACCATGCTCTCATTAGAAAGCAGGAGACACGCTCGCTCTCTTCACACAAGAGGCGATTGGACAGTAATTCTCATTTCCAATTACTCACCAGCAGAGAGAGAGCGAGCGAGAGAGAAACAGTGGAGCTGTTAAATGTTTCTATTGTCCATGCCCTGAAGATCAGAACCCTATTACTGCTCTGTCCCTGCTACGAACTCACAGAAAGCTTCCTGCTGCATGACAAATGAGCTCAAGCACTCGAAACGCTTTCCTGAACACTTACCTGAAACTTCAGCACAGAGTAAAAGAAGTGGACGGAACAAAAACCCACCTCGGGCAAACACACAAGACTTATACTTTCTTAATAAATGTTCCTGGTATTATTGAGCGTGATTCATTGGGGAACATCAACACAATGTTTTCATAATCTGTCATTAAAATGAAAGACCTTTCTTCACATTTTAAATACTTTTCGAACACCTGGGACATTCTTCTAAACTTCTTTTAAGTCATATAGTCTAGGTTTTTATAACAATATGAAGGTGAGTAAATGAGATCCATTATGGTTCAAAAACTGGGATCTGTAAGATTTTTTTAATGCTTTTAAAAGAAGTGTCTCATCACCAAGACTGTATTTATTTAATCAAAAATACAGTAAAAACAATAAAATTGTGAAATATTATTAAAATGTAAATAAATTATTTTAATAAATTTAAAAATGTAATTTATTTCTGTGATGACATAGCTGAACTTTCAGCCCCATTACTCCAATCTTATTGCCACTTTTAATCAATTTAGTGCATCCTTGCTGAATAAAATATGAATTACTTAAAAAAAAAAAAATGGTACTGACCCCGAACTTTCAAACTATAGTGTATATCATGTTTTCTGGAGCCATACAGTAGAACCAGACTAAAATGTAAATGGCTATAATATCATCCCTGTTTGAAGTCATTGACGTCAAATATGTTGTGACCCCAAATTTGATGGGAATGTGTGATGCGATTTATAAACAATTTTTTGTAGGCCGGCCATTTTTGACCGGTAACACCACGTGTGTTACAAGGTGGGGAATAATCCCCAAAAAGTACAAAGATTATCCCCAAAATTTTGAGAAGTAGTTCCACCCTGTGTGAACGAAGTCAGTAAGTTTTAGTCAAATGTGATAACTTTTACTAACATTTTCGGGAAAAATAAAATCCTCTGACCCGAACACACATGTTATTGTATTCTAAAATTTTCAAAGCAATCAAATCATAATGCATACAATCAAGCCCTGCATTACATTATTTCCCATTGAATAGTCAGTTGTAAAAGTATGTCACATACAGGAAGTTAAATGCATTGCAGATTGCATTTTTAATTGTCTTTAAAGTATCATTAAAACACTGACATGGTAATTAAAAAGCAGTCTGTTGAATTTATTAATTCTTTCCTGTGTTTACTATCATATCCATCCAGTGCTGTGGCTGGCTGAGGGTGATAATGCTCATCACAGTGATTGTGTTCACACCTTCAGAGCAAAACCAAACATCTTGGGGATAAACACACCGCGATCAGACATGTGAAACCCTGAGGCCACACACGGGACACACACATGTCAAAGGAAATGTGTGTGGGTGTGTTTGTGAACTATAATGACATTTCAGATCCACATTTGTCAAAAGCTCCAACCCATATCTAGTTAAAGGACGCTTGCAGGCTCTGTTTCATGTCTCAGTGTGGAGTTTATTCCGTAATTTAAATAAAAAGAGACAATTAATGTTTATCACATGGTTCTCAATACATTCTGTGGTCAAATATAATAATGTTAAACTATATAACTGACCATTGCTCCAATTGATTTCCTATATACAGTGGCCCTAAAAAGTATTGTCTGAACTTAATTGCATTAGATATAAAAATATAATACAAAATGATATAAAAAATGCCATCTGCAAACAAAAGATGAGCTTTTCTAACAACTTTTTCAATTATTAGCCTATGTCATATAGGTGTAGACCATCATTTTAACTATAAACATGTTTATATATCATTTTGAACAATATATTTATTGCTTCATATTGTAAAACCTATCAAATTTCATTTTGTGTTTGTGTTTTAATTGTAAAGTGAGCTTTCTTTCAAATAAATGCCACTTTTTTTATGCAAATAATGCATTGCAAAGACATGCATACATTTTAATTGGCTTAAAGTGTAACTTTGCCGATTTTCAACCCGCTTTGTATTGTTACAATGTCGAGAGTATGCATAAATGAACAATGTTTACTTGTTCTCCGTGTTACCTGGACCGAGAAATTCACCTTTATTTGTCAGCAGAAGACTATTGACAGCTTTGTGAAAACTACAAATTATACTTCCGCATTCCTGTATCCCCGCCCACGGACAGTCGGATCGACAGAGGGTTATTACCAGAACAGTTATTGTAAGATTAGGTTTATCACTGAAAATTGTCTACTCTTTAAACAGCATAATGGTAACACTATGGCAACAGCTTTCTTACCTGTACACAACGGCGTTTTGCTTTGAGCGGAACTGACAGAACAGCAGTTTCTTTCACTGTGTTCGTGGTCATCACGTTTGTCCGAATTCCCATTGCAGCGTTCTGTCCGTATTTCTTTGCAGCATTTAGCTTCTGCCTACAACACACAGCAACATTCCCAGTGCATTATGGGAGTTGAAGTCTTCCTACCTATTTAGCGAAAGGGAAGACAACAGCCTTTTTCTCTAAATGTTTTCATTCACCTTTCTACTGTATAGGAAGGCAAGTTTTATTGAAAGCCCATTTTGCCAGCGGTGATTTAGGCTAACCCTTTAAGTGTAGAAATACTTTTGGGGCTACTGTACCTGTGCTAGTTTTATGTCTCAAATTCATGGGAGTCCCTTTTTAAAAGGCTTTAAAAAAGTGTGTTCATTGAAAAAAATTAGTGTAATGTTGCTGACAACAAACGGCATTGGCGATCGCAGCATGTCTTGTAGTACACAGTTGAAGAGATAGTGAATAATATGTTCAGTTTCAATCTGTATAGAGTTGTATGAGCTACCTTTTTGATGCTGCTGTCTTGTCATTGTAGAGCAGGGTAGCGAACGTTGGTCCTGGAGAGCCACAGTCCTGCAGAGTATTGCTTCAACCCTAATCAAACACACCTGAACAAGCTAATCAATGTCTGAAGGGTTACTATGAAGTTTTTTATCAGGGTTGAAGCTGAACTCTGCCGGATTTTGCCACCCCTGTTGTAGAGCAAAGAGCAGCATGGACATTGTGAAAATAGCATTTCACAGAGGAACTCATCCTTTTAGTTTTTAGTTTTTTCATGGGATCATTTTTAGTTTTAATTAATACATTTATTTTAATTAATTTTTAATTTGGATTCAATTTTATGAATTAAACAGCTCGAAAACATACTTTACCACTAGAAGAAATTGAAGTAACCTATTACTCATTAAAGTATTATGCCATCATTTAAGACATTTCTCCTCATATAGAACCTTTTTGGCATAAAGAGTTCTTTAAAAATGAGTCAAGAATCCTAGGGTTCTATACAGAATCCCAGTATGTTAAAATATAGGCTACTCATTTTAAAAAAGTGTGTTTTGCAAATGCATTTGGAATACAAAACATTTAAATGAATTACAAGCAGAGCATTATAAGTGTCAAATTGGCTTCTCCTACACTCAAAATTCGTACAAAAAAATGCAGCATGCCAAATCTGCAGTGTAATAAAGAAGTTGTGAGTTATGAGATGGTCTTTTGCCGGGCATAATGGGAGTTAATCAAATTTCCCGACTGTGGTTTCTACTGTGATTGGTGTTGGCGTGGAACAGACCTCGGGCGATCGTTCATTATGAAAGTTCAGTGTCATCAGACACTCTTGGTTTGGGTCAGAAGTTTCTCAGGTTTAATTCAAGACTGCAGATGGAAGTCTGGGAGTCCATAATTGACAGTACAAAATAAATGAACTTTCAATGACTTAATCTGAGACAATTTTTACTATTTTTAATACTATTTTTTTTTTTACCCCATTTTTACTATTTTAGCAAGTATAAGCTACACAAATATGCTGTATTATTTTCAACACTTTACAATAAGGTTTCATTTTTTTAGCATTAGTTCACTACATTGGTTAACATGAACTAACAATGAATTTCAACATTTACTACATTTTGAAATCAAACGTATCTGTTAACATTAATGCACAGTGATCTAACAAGAAGATACAACGAACAATTGTATTTTTATTAATTAACATTAACAAAGATTAAGAAATGCATTAAAAATATATTGCTTATTGTCAGTGGCGGAGAATTTTGAGGAGAAAATGGGAAAAATTCCCAGTTGTTAGTTTCATTTCATGTCTCAGAATGTGTATTTTTTGTTTGTAATTTCACCACTGTAACACCATAACATGTTACTGAAATCGAGAGCACCACTGTTCTTTCACGAACGTGCCGAATCTTATTGTTAGTTCATGTTAGCTTTATAAAATGTGTAGTTTGAATGTAATGTAAGCTGCTTTGGATAAAAGCTTCTGCCAAATGTTCTCTATATCAGTGCCAAGGCCGCGGTTTTCCCGCGGAATTGGGCTAATTGGCCAAAGTAGCCGGAATTGGGCTACTTTAACACTGTTGCCGCGGGTTGTTTTCATGTCCGCAGGTTGAAGCGACCCCAAATAACATGATATTTACTTCGCCAAAAACACAGATTTTACCCCCCGGAAAGCTATTTTACCATTTTTACCCAGAAATGAGATTGGGTTATGTTTGGGCTAGATTTTGTCTAGATTTGAGTAGCAATTGGGCGTGTTTTGTTGCGAAAACCTGGCAACCCTGGCGTACTGTTTCTGAACTCCCTGAAATGCCTCCTTGTCTTGAGTTTTCTTCTGTGAACGAACACAATAGAATAGAAAAAAATAGAATAGAAAAGTTTTATTGTCATTATAAAATATAATGAAATTTGTTTAGTAGCTCTCAGAGACCAGCAGCCTCGGAAAAACAAAAAGTAGAATCCACATAGTATAAATAACTACAACATAATATCACAGTATATGCAAAGTAATATATATACCTCATTGTAGTAATATATAAATAAAAGTAATATATATTCCTCATTTAAATCATTTCAGCCCAAGGAATATGCAAAGTAAATAGGCGGGGCTGGCTGAATTACGTTAGTAGCGTTTTGAAACTCGCAGTTATGGTAATGGGTGGGACATTTTCTGAAACTCGCTAGAAGTGGTTGACCAATCACAACACACTGGTCCAGCTAAACCAATCTGAGCAAATTGTGCTTTTTGGAAGGAGGGGCTTCACAGGAACTAAACAAAACGTCACTGACAGACTGTGAAGAAGTGGTGCGAAGTCCACAGTTTTCCTGCAGAATTGGGCTACATTAACACTGTTGCCGCGGGTTGTTTCCGCCAAAAACACGGATTTTACCCCCCGGAACGAGACTTTTACCTGCATGGGGACCCCTCCTGAAATGCGAATGGGCTAGTTTTGGGCTACTTTTGAGTAGCAATTGGGCAGGTTTTGTTGTGAACACCTGGCAACCCTGTTGGGAAGAGAGGAGCTGCAACAATGTCAAAACGTGAAAAATAATGTGTTATTTGAACATTCAAGCATGAAAACCTGTTCTAGAGCCCAAAAAGAAAATCAAGACTTTGCAAAAGGGCATAATATGACCCCTTACTTTTACAACAGCCTTGTATATAATTGACAAGGACTTGGATATCCTTTTGCTTATATATCCACAACATATAGAGCAGGTAGATGTAAACAGATGGTACACTTCGATGCAGAGAGACTGTCGTGTTCACGTGCGATCTGTTAAAGCGAGCTAGCACCGAGTTTCTTGTTCCATCTCACATCTATCTCCTT
This sequence comes from Anabarilius grahami, assembly GCA_003731715.1. Classification (NCBI taxonomy): domain Eukaryota; kingdom Metazoa; phylum Chordata; class Actinopteri; order Cypriniformes; family Xenocyprididae; genus Anabarilius; species Anabarilius grahami. The sequence continues at coordinate 660,467 of RJVU01007700.1, read as the reverse complement.
TTCCGCTCCTTCTATAATGCATGAGATCTGATGAATGTCTCACAAAGTCCCTGTTTCATGTTCTTCAGCATAAATGTGGCCGTCTACAGGGAACCACGCCTGAACTCCCGATGTTTCTCCATCTGTTTAAAGATCGACGGGAGCTTCAGCCCTCGGCGCGCTCACACGTGTCTCTGTTTCTCGCTGGGAGTTTACCTGCGAGGGAAGAAACACATCAGCGCCCATGTCATTACCCGTTCGAGAGCGCGAGACTGATATGGAAGGGTAGCTTATGGTGTTTGTTTCTCTATTAAAAACTTCTCCAGATGGGGAAGGAACTCGAGACTGTCATTTACCTCCTCGTTGCGTCTTCATTAGTGTCTTCCGCAGGATTTTGAGACGCACTCGTATCTTCATCAACACAAACAGTTTGAGAAGTGTTCCGTATGTGCTGAGTCATTTGCTGAGGGCTTTTCTGATTCAGTCGACTCGTGTTCAACATTTGTAAAGTCGCATAATGCAGCTGAGCCTTATTATTAAATGGCACATTTACATACTGCCAGAACCCCCGCGCACCGTTCTATAATTCATGTCATGTAGTTAAATGGCATGCGATGAGATTTAGACATGTTGGGGAAGATTTCACATGAGTTAAACTATTGAAAAATTTGTTGCTAACTACATTGAAGCTGACAGGAGACAATATCTTTTAGAAAATTAACAGATTATATAATTAAAAAAATAGAAGAGGCACAATAACAATTAGCATGACAGCATAGAGTATAACCCTATAAATATACTACTAATAAACTTAAAAACATTGTTTATTTAACTAGATTTTTAGTTCACTAAATGCACAAACACCGTCACATACAGGGACTTTGATTTATGGTGCTGAACTATTCAAATGAGCTATCTGAGGGAACTGATTTGTTAAAACAAACCGTGCAGCTGATTTTACTTCCCAAAGCCATTTAAAAGAAAGCTTGTTTTGATTATTGCATCCATTCATTCGGGTGTAAGGCTGTGCAAAAATAAGTGATGTAGCATTTCTGTCATGTTGTACTGGTGCTTATTGGAAGTAATAGCTTAATAGTGTAATAGATAAACTGTTTAAAAATTGCTTACACTAGGGGTGTGATGAGAGCGTTAGCTCAGGAGACGAGGCGAGACACGAGATTGGGTTCACGAGAACGAGACGAGGTTTTTACACAGTATTTTTATTTAAAAAATCCTCAATGATGAAATGCATGACTAGAAAAATAGTCTGCTGGTGCATTTGAAATGTTTTAACTAATCATCTTAATGAATGTCATTTCAGTTCTACTTTCTGAGTATGAAATATCATATGCAGTGAAATACAACAATACTCAAACACAAACTCAACTGACTTTCTTCTCTCCTGTGTGATTTCACACAAGTCTCTTAAGTACACTCTAAAAAAATGCTGCGTTAAAAACAACCCAAGTTGGGTTGAAAATGGACAAACCCAGTGATTGGGTTGTTTTGACCCAGCAGTTGGGTTAAATGTTTGCCCAACCTTCTGGGTAGTTTTATTTAACCCAAATATTGTTTAAAAATTACTGTATTTCTTGCTTAAAATGAACCCAAAATATGTTGGAAATGAACATTTATTAATACGTTTAATAAACAAACATTATAATAGTAATTATGTGTCTGATTTTTAATTTCCAACATATTTTGGGTTCATTTTAAGCCAGCCGTACAGTAATTTGCAAACAATATTTGGGTTAAATAAAACTACCCAGCACGTTGGGCAAACATTTAACCCAACTGCTGGGTCAAAACAACCCAATCGCTGGGTTTTATATAAATTTAGAGTGTACGAGTAAGGTCTACTGTACATGAATTATGAGCTTCTATCTGAACTTTTGACCTCCTAACTGAACTCCTTTCCAGTTATCTCTCTCTTAGTCTTATTAAGTGCAAACAATAAGTGCAACCACAATCAAAGTACTCTCTCACTATTCAAAGTGCAAACAGACCAAATTTTTCTTAAAGCATGATACAGATCTAAGAGATGGTTACAACTTACAACTATAGCCCAGCCTAAGATGCTTTCATATTGGGAGATATTTGCATGCAACAGGGAGCCGCTTTCAAAATGCGGGGTATTGAAATCGCATTTGAATGCGCGCTCGCATTTTTCGCTNNNNGCGAAAAATGCGAGCGCGCATTCAAATGCGATTTCAATACCCCGCGTTCTCTGTAAATAGGGAGCGGTGGTGCTGAGCACACATTCTAGAAGATAAGCCATTTATCAGACGCTTTTAGGCTCTGTCGTGCAACAAATCCTCCGCCATAGTCTCGTCAGTCATCTCGTCACGTGATTACGTACGACTCTGCAGCTCGTGTTGGATTAGCTGAATGGGATTGAAGCGACAGTTATCCAACTGAATTAAATGGTTTTTATTTCTATAAAAAGCAAAACGATCTCGTTACACCCCTAATATGCACACTTCCATTCAAAAGTTTGGGGTCAGTACGAAATTATTCAGCGAGGATGCATTAAATTGATCAAAAGTGACAGTAAAGACATGTATAATGTTATCTTTTAATGTAGATTTTTTTAAATGCTGTTCTTTAGAACTTTTGACTATTCATCAAAGAATCCTGAAAAAAATGTACCACGGTTTCCACAAAAATATGAAGCAGCACAACTGTTTTCAACATTGATAATAATAAGAAATGTTTCTTGAGCAGCAAATCAGCATATTAGAATGATTTCTGAAGGATCATGTGACATTGAAGACGGGAGTAATGATGCTGAAAATTCAGCTTTGATCGCAGGAATGAATTACATTTTAAAATATATTCAAATAGAAAACAGTTATTTTAAATTATGATAATATTCTTAATCAAATAAATTCAGCCTTGGTGATCACAATGTTACCGACCTCAAACGTTTTACTTTGACACTTATGTATTTTATTTTGAAATGTTTGCTTTCTTGTCTTCTTACATTTTCTACTTCCTCATGTGCTTAGTCTGGCATTTTTTATGTAAGACGACCATTTTGGCAAATATGTCACTTGTTATTTGGGCTTTTGGACTTTATTATTAGATTCAAGGGTCGTTACATCAGTGTTCAGCAGCTAAACAGAAAACAGAGTTCATTTACATGAAGAAGTCTTTAGTAGCAATAAAATGTTCATGAAAACTAAACCACACTGGTGCAAGAGACCCTGACTGACAATATAAGTGTACTTCTGGTGGGGGGGGGGGAATGAAATTCTCATTTACAGGAATATATAGTAGTAGCCTACACAAATTTCTGGTCATCTTTATTAGTTTCAAAGATGGAAAACGCGCTAGTAAAAAGTGTTCGCTTAGCTGAAGAATAGCGTCTTATCACTACTGAGAGCAATCAAACACTGCCCAACATGACAGAGGTCTGAGATCCACAGAAAACAAACTAACTAAACCTTCAGACTGAACTAGATTAGAAGTGAAAATGGAAAACTTGAGAGCGCTGTGAGGTCGCAGTGAGTGTTCACCTGAGCATCTTTTCTTTTTTGGAAACCAGGTCACTCTATCCATCAAACACAGCAATAAAGTACCAGAAGGAGAGGAGATAAGGTGAAGGTTGGTGTGTGTGTGTGAGCGGTAAAGTGGTTTTACGAAAGCCTGTGTGTGTGCGCAGATCTGTGCAGTGGACTGAAGTAGAGAAAGAAGGGAAGATGAGGAGATGCTACTCATATCACTTCTGCGGTTTGCATACTTTGTGCAGTATGTGAATGTACTGTTTGCATAGACTACATGGATGACCTGCTGCATACAATATGTGAAAATGTGCACTGTGCAAATGAGGACTTTGTGGGATGCCACAATGCAATGCACTTGACCTTAACCTTAATTTCAAGTATGATGAATGAACTGGAAGTAATATCGTCCATGAATTAATAACATCTTGGCGATACTTTGAATGGAAAACTAGCTTGAATGCTGTAGTACTATTTTGAATGACAGTATTACTCGTGGTTGCGTCCTTTTATTTTCTTGAAACTAAAAACATTCATTTTTATTCAACTTTGTGTAAAAACTGTTAGGAGCCCAATCAAATAATGAATTAAAATAGAGACTGATTCAAAGTGACAGCCATTATTACTTTCCATCCATCCATCTATCCTTCCATCCAATACTGAATATTGACTAATTATTTTATTAAACTGCCATGGGTTGACATTTTTTTTTATCCAAAGTAACAACTTTTATTTTATTCCCTCTTTTCTTCCCTCTATACATTAAACATGTATTGTAATGAGGTCATGTGACAACAATGTAGCACACTACTGTTTGAAATATTTATCATTGCATAATGCACTCTGTTGCACGTACTATATTTAAAACATGAAAGGCAGTATGTGGTTAAGACATGCCAAGAGTTCACAAAACTTACTCAAATACACATGCAATGTAATGAGGTCATGTGACCTCACTGTAGCATACTAAAGTTTGAAAGGCTCGCATAATGTTTCACATACACTATCATTCAAAAGTAATGGTAAGATTTTTGTTTGTTTTTGAAAGAATTCTTTTAATTTTGACAATTAAGATTACTTAAATGTGATTTATTGTCAGTCAACAGTTTCATGAAAACAACAAAATCCATTTATAAATAATAAAATAACCAATGATCAGAATAAGAACACTAAACGAAGGTAAATGATCATAGACGGAGCGTGTGTAGCCTTCCCCTGGCCACAATCTTGAGATTATTTAAGTTTCTCACTCAAACCACTGCCTGCTGCTGCTTCTGATTGCTTTTAGAGGGAAAAGCTGCTCATAAATGCTGGTCTAGGATCAGTTCTTTCTGTAATAATAGCATTTTGGCAATTTGGCAAACGATCCAATCAGGGCATATCGGTGTTTGCGCTCTGAAGAGCATCAAAGGTTTCTATTTTAAAAGTGTTTTTGCAGCGCTGAGCAATGTGCACAATGGCCAATCAGAGGTACCCTTCTAAGCTATTCAGATCTTTTTGACCCCAAATGACATTTACTGATATATGTTTTTTAATAAAAGGTTCCCTTCATCTAAATGGCATGAGACTTAATGTTGTGGTTGACACTTGCTAGCTCTACAAACAAAAAATTAATAAATCTATATGATATCTGGTTGTGTGTTAACGTGCAAAAAAAGTCCCTCTTAGCCTCCGGATGTTCGTGTTCTCCCGAGACTCCACATTGAAATGAATGGGAAAATATTTTTATATTTGTAAAATAAATCAACTAAATCAGCCACAACACAGAACACAAATACACAGAAGTGAAGTGGCAACCCTAAAATCAATGGGAGACTATAATAAATTGCTTTTTGTTACACAATTTATCAAAATTTTGTCAACCCATTGCAAAAAAACACAAAAAAAGTGAAGGGGCAATACCACAACACATCCCTGATGGAGTAAACACACAACACCCACAAAATCCCTTATAAGAAATGAAAAAATGGGCTGCCGTTGTTGCTCTCTGTTACATAATTTGTTAAAAGTATATCAGCTACAATGCAGAACACACACAGAAATGATGGAGCGACACCACAACACATCCATGATGAATGCAAACATACATACAAAACACATACATGATAACACTATGTTCAGGTTTGACTGTAATGTCATAATTGCAAAAAAAAAAAAAGTTAAACTTTAAAAAGGGTCATTTTTTATTGTTATACTAATTATTTTATAATGTCTAAACATAAATCTAAATGAAAAACTTGTGAAAAGATGTATGCCAATGTAAATGGCAGATGAGCCATTGAGTAATGCTTTGAAGCCATCTACTGGCTGTAGTTGAAATTGCATGTTATTTTCATTTTAAAAGTGTTTGTTCTCCAGTTGATGGCAGCAATCTTCCATTAAAAAAAAAAAAAAAA
>RJVU01007700.1:635961-650958 GCA_003731715.1 Anabarilius grahami | reverse complement strand
TACACTCTAAAAAATGCTGGGTTAAAAACAACCCTGGGTTGTTTTAACCTATTGTTTAAAAATGACTATACAGCTTGCTTAAAATGAACCCAAAATCAGACACATAGGCAACAATAATAATCAAAAGGTGAACATTTATTAATAAGCAATTTAATAATTATTATTTATTACACTTAGTAATAAATGTTCATTTATTAAACATATAAATAAATGTTCATTTCCAACCTATTTTGGGTTCATTTTAAGCAAGGAATATAGTAATTTTTAAACAATAGTTGCATTAAATAAAACTACCCAACCGCTGGGTCAAATCAACCCGATTGCTGGGTTTGTCCATTTTGAACTCAACTTATTTTTTTTAACCCAGCATTTTTTAGTGTGAATCAAAAGTCAATAGTTGTCACACAGTTATAAAATGTGCAGCCGCTCCAATAATTTGGTCTTGGAAGGATTTGATGAAAACATGTTTACACTCTAAAAAATGTTTGGTTAAAAACAACCCAAGCTGGGTTGAAAATGGACAAACCCAGCAATTGGGTTGTTTTAACCGGTAACAGGTTGGGTTAAATGTTTGCCCAACCTGCTGGGTAGTTTTATTTAACCCAACTACTGATTAAAAATGACTATATGTCTGGCTTAAAATGAATCCAAAATAGGTGAGAAATTAAAAATCAGACACATAATTACTAGAGGCAACAATAATAATCAAAAGGTGTACATTTATTAATAAGCAATTTAATAAATGTTTATTGTTTATTATTCACTATCTTATTAATAAATGCTCATTTATTAAACATATTAATAAATGTTAATTTCCAGCATATTTTGGGTTCATTTTAAGCAAGCAATACAGTAATTTTTATACAACAGTTGAGTTAAATAAAACTACCCAGCACGTTGGGCAAACATTTAACCCAACCACTGGGTTAAAACAACCCAATTGCTGGGTTTGTCCATTTTCAACCCAACTTGGGTTGTTTTTAACCCAGCATTTTTTAGAGTGTAAGATCTTTGACTTTTGATTGAAGAATTTAGTATCTTGGCAAATCTGAGCACAGTTTGAGACATTGTTGAGGTTGCTTTTGAAATACTGGAGGAGACAAATGTCAGATTACTGGGGTCTTTTCCACAGTAGAAACATCTGAGATGCTGGAGACTTGAGCAAAGGTCACCATTTAATCTCGTTGCAATCTAGGAGAAACAGTTGAGATATTGAAGAGAGATCTCATTTGTGATTTTTCTTTCTTTTGTGTCTCTGTTTGTGTGTGTGTTTGTGTGTGTTTGTGTGTGTGTGTGTGTGAAGTAATTGAATGTGACAGATAGAGGCTACGAGTCACTGAGTTTTCTCTCTTCAGATGTAAGGTAAGTCACAAAGGTCACAATCAGATGTGCTTCCAATCAACAACATTGTCTGCGTGTTCACGCGTCGTCTCACCCTGAGGCTGACGGTTCGAGAACATGTTAAACCATCATTCCAGTCCTCCTGTTATCTTCTGGTATTTTTATGTACTGTATATGTCTCTATTTGAATTCTGGAGCTGAAGATATGAGAAGTTTTATGCTGTGTTGATATCCTCATAATGATTTCAACCTCAAAGCTCAGCGATGTCACATTCGGAGCGGCACACAGTTTATGTAAGTAATATAATAATCTGTCATGTGGTTTGGGTTTATTACTGGTGGAATTATTTTAAAGTGGAAAAAGTTCTTAAAAAGTTGTCTTTAACTTTCGAATTTCATCCACTAAACGTGGGTGTTTAAAACGTAACCTTTGGCTGCTTCAGATGTAAATGTAAATAACCTACATTTGAAAAAAGAACACCTTCATTCTGATTGGTTTTGAAGTTAATGCAAGGTTAGAGAATCTAGTTTCCATGGTGATTTTATTGTCTATTCTGTCCGTGACTGGTGACCCTGACCGTGACCCCTGGGGCAAATTTATTTATAATTCGGGACAAAACAGACATACTAATACTGCATAGTTTCAGTTTTTGTTAATGATCTGGCCTTGAAGAACATTTTACAGTTTTATAGATGATTGGAATGTGTTGAAAATATTTGGACACTTAAAAATGTCTGAATATAAAACATTTTATTGTAAACAAAGATCGCACAAGCAAAGCTACTAAAACAATAGATGTACGTACACCTGTGTGAACTTGAGGAAATCTGACTTCATACACCCACTAAAAATCACCCAAACACCTGCTGATTAAAACACATCGAGCAAAAAATGTTTAAGAAAACAAAAGATCCTGCAGCATTTCAGACATGCAGATGGCTAAACATGTGATTATCTAATGCTGTGACACAGAGCGGAAGAGTTGCATTGAATAATGTCCCATTCACTTCTAGCCTCTACATGATCTGCTGAGACCATCACAACCTTCAAAAACAGCTGAAGACACACCTCCTCCTCCTCCTCCAGCTCTTAAAACTAATCCATAACCATAAATAAAGCCACTTTCAATCAGTAATTTAAACTCCTTTTCTTCTGCAGTTACACTTCTGCTATAGCTTTGGTTTACTCTCAGTACTGTGGTAGTACTATATTGTTGGCAGTAACACTTTATTTCAATATTCCACTTTAGACATTCTTTTAACTATAAGTAACTTTGCAACTACATGTCAGCTAGCAGTTATTAGAGTATTAGTAGACTGTCTGCTTGATATCTGATAACACTTTATTTTGATGCACCGCCAACAGACCATTTACAGAAGCTTGTTTCTGCCACGGCATAAAACAATTTAAAGTGCCCCTATTATGGCATTTGAAAGGTTCCTATTTTTTCCAACAACATGCATGCAAGGTCAAAAAACACTTTAATTGTCTTATAATATGCATTTATGTTTACCTTATTTGCTCAACGACTCCCAAACGATTCGCTCAACAATTCCTTTTGCCGAACCCTTCATTTACATGAGGCTAATCTGCGGTGATTGGTCAGATGACTTCTGCTGGTTAACACGGAGTACAGTATACAGTGCTTGCATCACTTACATTGTATTATAATAATGATGGTGCTCCGCTCTGTTCTAAAAATAAAGACTCAGAGAGGAATTAAGTTGTTTTGTGTTTATGTTAGCGAACCTAGCCCACACCCTGGTGGTAAACACACAAACAGCCATGGTACTTGCGTTAGCCCAACGCAGAAACTTATTGATAAAGCACTGCAGTTGTACACCAACATATTGCTCTATTCTTTAGTAATAACAACGACAAACATTTGACACATTTCAAGACAATTGCGAGCGAACGCATATTGCTGTTAGCTGGTTAGCCGGAGACCTAAGCTGCGCGGAGTGTACACAACACACACAACTAAATACGTATTGTGCATGCTACAGAGAACGTAACAGCAACAGTTATTAATCATATTTACAGATTGTGATTTGGAGGAGAAAGAAGCTGGTCCTGATAAACTGGGTACTGACCCATCCTTCAATAACAACCAGCTTGTGAATCCCTCGTTGAACGCATTTAGGTTGAAGAAGCAGTCGTCAGTAAATGATGGGAACACAGCACAAGGTTGGAGCTATACTGCTGTGGTATCGTTGTACAGATGAACTTTAACCACTGATTCTTCACGTATTGGCAGTGTTTGAGGGGTTTTAAGTTTTCCTTGGCGTCTGCACACGCATTAAGTGGGCGGGCAATATGCTAATGTTACGTTGTGATGTCACAACGAAACGGCTTGGGATTAGTTTTACAAACGACTCGTTTAATTGACTCTGAGTAGACTCTTACTTTTGAGAGACAATAACTTTATATACGGTGCACTTTCAGATTTAAAAACTTTGCAGGATGTTTTCATTCACTTAGAGCTATGTTACACTGCATGAAAGGTCATTTTCAAAAATCCATAATAGGGGCACTTTAAAAGATAATTGCAACTTTTTATCACACAATTCTGCCTATTTTTCGCAATTGCGAGATATGAACTTGTAATTGTGAGTTATATTGTCAGAATCGCAAGATATAAACTCGCAATTATGAGAAAAAAAGTCAGAATTGCGAGATATAAACTTTCTGCCACGGAATAAAACAATTTAAAAGATAATTGTGACTCTTTATCTCCCAATTGTGACTTTTTTTCTCGCAATTGAGAGTTGACTTTTTTCTCAGAATTGCGAGATATAAACTTGCAATTGCGAGTTATAGGCCCGGTTTCACAGACAGGGCTTAGGCTAAACCAGGATTAGGCCTTAGTTCAATTAGGATATTTAAGTAACTTTTATAAATGTACACTTGAAAAAAACATTACTGGTGTGGATCTTGAGATAAAACAATGGCACTGACATATTTTAAGATATGTCAGTACAAGTTTCTTTCAGTTAAAACAGCTCAAACATGCATTTTAGTCTAGAACTAGCTTAAGCCTTGTCTGTGAAACCGGGGGAAAATGTCAGAATGGCGAGATATGAACTTTCCGCCATGGAATAAAACCATTTAAAAGATAATTGTGACTTGAAACTCGCAATTCTGACTTGAAACTCGCAATTGTGATTTTATATCTCAATTCTGACTTTTTTCGCACAATTGCGAGTTTATATCTCGCAATTCTGAATTCAGAATTGCGAGATGTGAACTTTTCGCCACGCAATAAAACAATTTAAGATAATCGTGACTTAAAACTCGCAATTACGTCTTTTAATCACGCAATTGTGACTTTTTTTCTCACAGTTGCGAGTTTATATCTCACGATTCTGACTTCTTTTCTCACAAATGTGAGATATAACTTTTGTTACTTTATCGCATTTGCAAGTTTATTTCACGCAATTCTGAGAAAAAAGAATGTAAACTCGCATATGCAAGAAAAAAAGTCAGAATTGTGAGATTAAAAAGTCGCAATTACCTTTTTTATTTTTTATTCAGTGGCAGAAACAAGCTTCCATAGACATTCCACTGACTATAAGTAACTTTGCATCTACATGTCAGCTTATTCTACTAACCCAAACCCTAACCTAACAGTCTACTAATACTCCAATGAGAGTTAGTTGACATGTTGTTGCAAAGTAACTTATAATTAGTAGAAGTTGAATGACTAAAGTGGAGCATCAAAATAAAGTGTTACCTTCTTGGCTTTTTTAAGTAATGATAAATAGTTTGTTTTTCCTCATTTGTATAACATCATCTGCTACATGATTCAACGTAAAAGTAAATAAAAACACTTGAACATCCATTGCATGAACATTCATCAAACCTCCTTTACTGCACACCTCGAGGTGGTTATTCATTCATTTTTAAGTTAATAAGAAACTTTCTACTGAAAAAATGTGTAAAGACAAACATGAAAGTACTTATACATTTTATTTAATATCTTCGTCCTAGAAAACGTCAACTTGCTGGTTGTACCTAAAATGACTGAAAATTGCATTTTTCTCAAGCAATTTACTACTCTGCTCTCATATTTATTTTCTATTTTTTTATTTATATTCATTCTCTTATTTTTATTCTTACATTTGTCAGTTTTATTTCTTGTTTCATAGACATTTGTGTATTTATGTGAACATTTCTACTGCATTTATTTGATCAACAATATAGTAAAAGCAGTAATATTATGAAATATTACAATTTAAAATATAAGTAATATATTTTAAAATATAATTTATTTTCAGCAATTTTCAGCATCATTACTCCAGTCTTCAGTGTCACATGATCCTTCGGAAATCATTCTAATATGCTGATTTTACATTTCTTATTATTATCAATGTTAAAAACAGTTGTGCTGGTTCATATTTTTGTGGATTTTTGTGTGATACGTTTTATTTCAGGATTCTTTGATGAACAGAAAGTTTAAAAGAACAGCATTTATTTGGAAAATATACATATTTTATGTCTTTACTGTCACTTTTGGTCAATTTAATGCATCCTTGCTAAGTAAAATTATGATTTTGTTCTTTTTATTTGCCTTCTGGTCTAAATCCCAATTCAGTTTCAATCAATCGGTGATTGATCCATGTAATGGTGTTTGTTCACAATATTGTTAAAGCATTAAACTGTTATGTAGCAGCCGTTTTGGCATTTAAAGACCCGGTTATTGTCGATATGAAAACCAGCTCATTATTGATAGAACAACATGTGGAGTGAGCGCAGAAACACTTACACATGCACATGGAAAGAATGGTGGAGAGCATAGGAGAGATAGAGCAATACAAGCAAATGAGAAAATAAATGAGCATAAGGAACAAGGTTTTCTTTTGATCACTCACTGATGTTTCAGGCAAATGTGTGTGTGTGTGTGTGTGTGTGTGTGTGTGTGCGTTGGCGTATGTGTGTGTTCATGCAGTTCTCTCAGAGACCGACGTCTCATTAAATCCAGCAACTCTGACACAAACAGCCAATTTTTGAGCGTATCTGATGCCACTGCTGGCACAGTTATTGTACTCATTTCTGCTTTAAAGAGGACGTATTCTACATGTTTGTAGCACTGTGTTTTTTCTGCAAGTCCACTTATAATGTACTGTAAGCGAAGGTTTCCTTCACAAAAAAAAAAAATCATAATTTAGTTTGTCATGATCATTTTTCACACTCTCTCTGACCCAGTTAATCAAGCTGATTTTGCTACTGTAGCTTTAAGAATGACCTCTGTTGTGATTGGTTAAGCACACAGTTTCAGCATCTTTCTCTATTGACAGCCATTTAAAATGAGTCGTGTTCTGATGAAATGCTCTACTGTTAAAACCTTTAGCATCAATAAGATTTTGTTTATGTAAAATAAATTAATAGTTTTATTCAGCAAGGATGCATTAAATTGATCAAAAGTGACAGTAAAGACATTAATAAGGTTACAGGAGATTTCTATTTCAAATAAATGCTTTTCCTCTTCAACTTTCTATCCATCAAAGAATCCTACAAAGAAATAAAACTGTTTCTGTTTCCACAAAAATATTAAGGAATGTTTTCAACATTGATAATAATCAGAAACATTTCTTGAGCAGCAAATCATCATATTAGAATGATTTCTGAAGGATCATGTGACACTAAAGACTGGAGTAATGATGCTGAAAATTCAGCTTTGATCACAGGAATAAATTACATTTTTAAAATATATTCAAATAGAAAACAGTTATTTTACATTGTTGTAATATTTCACAATATTACTGTTTTTATTGTATTTTTGGTTTGTATTCACTGAAAGATGTAATAATGCTGGCCTGATAAAAAATGATCAAGATGGCGGATGTGACTACAGAATCTTCTGTAGTAAAAACGGCATCTTACAAATGTGTTTTAAATATTTTATCATCGCTCTGTTGTGTGATTTATGTTGTGCACAATATGTTAAAAAGCCATGTTTGGGCAAACAGGTTAGCTAATGAGATAATGTGCAAACGTTTTCAAACAGTAAAAAAGTGATACTATGCTTAAAAGAAAATGAGGCTCTACACTGAGATGTCTTAAAGGGATAGTTCACCCAAAAAGGAAAATTCATTTACTCACCCTCATATTGTTCCAAACCTTTATGAGTTTCTTTGTTCTGTTGAACACAAAAGAAGATATTTTTAATCAAACAGTTAATGGGCCCCACTGTCTACCATAGTAGGAAAAAAATACTATGGAAGTCAATGGCTACTGTCAACCCTAATCCTACCAACATTATTTAAAGGGGTGGTTGATTATGATTTCACTTTTTTTACTTTAGTTAGTGTGTAATGTTGCTGTTTGAGCATAAAAAGTTACGATGCTCAAAGTTCAATACAAAGGGAGATATTTTCTTTTAAAGGTGCCATCAAACTTTTTTTTACAAGATGTAATATAAGTCTAAGGTGTCCCCTGAATGTGTCTGTGAAGTTTCAGCTCAAAATTTCCCATAGATTTTTTTAATTAATTTTTTTAACTGCCTATTTTGGGGCATAATTAGAAATGCACCGATTCAGGCTGCAGCCCCTTTAATTCCTCTCGCTCCCCGCCCCCGGAGCTCGCGCTTGCCTTAAACAGCATAAACAAAGTTCACACAGCTAATATAACCCTCAAAATGGATCTTTACAAAGTGTTCGTCATGCATGCTGCATGCATACATCAGATCATGTGAGTATAGTATTTATTTGGATGTTTACATTTGATTCTGAATGAGTTTGATGGTGCTCCGTGGCTAAAGCTAACATTACACACTGTTGGAGAGATTTATAAAGAATGAAGTTGTGTTTATGAATTATACAGACTGCAAGTGTTTAAAAATGAAAATAGCGACAGCTCTTGTCTCCGTGAATACAGTAATAAACGATGGTATCTTTAACCACATTTAACAGTACATTAGCAACATGCTAATGAAACATTTTGAAAGACAATTTACAAATATCACTAAAAATATCATGGATCGTGTCAGTTATTATTGCTCCATCTGCCATTTTTCGCTGTTGTCCTTGCTTGCTTACCTAGTCTGATGATTCAGCTGTGCACAGATCCAGATGTTAATACTGGCTGCCCTTGTGTAATGCCTTGAACATGGGCTGGCATATGCAAATATTGGGGGTGTACATATTAATGATCCCGACTGTTACGTAACAGTCGGTGTTATGTTGAGATTCGCCTGTTCTTCGGAGGTCGTTTAAACAAATGAGATTTAAATAAGAAGGAGGAAACAATGGTGATTGAGACTCACTGTATGTCATTTCCATGTACTGAACTCTTGTAATTCAACTATGCCAAGGTAAATTAAATTTTCCATTCGATGGCACCTTTAAAGAATTCGCTGTTCAAGGAATACAACAAACAGCTGGTAGGAACTACAACAAGCTTCTTCCCGGGTTGGTGACATCACAAACCCTAAAATTTGCATATGCTTTCCTGTAGCTCAGTGGTTAGAGCATGGCACTAGCAATGCCAAGGTCATGGGTTCGATCCCAGGGAGTGCACATACTCGAATACAAATGTATAGGATAATGCAATGTAAGTCGCTTTGGATAAAAGCGTCTGTCAAATCCATAAATGTAAATGTAATAAACCCCGCCCCCGAGAACACGCAACAAAGGGGGTGAGGCCATGTTGGGCTGCTTTAGAGAAGAGGAAGAGTTGTTGTAGTAGAGTGTTGTTGTCATGCCGTCATTTTACGCCGGACTGCTTCACAATCGAGGGTCAATTCAACACTGGATTTGCACAAAAGATTAACATGACGGCACATGCTAGTCGATGAGTTGAATCAACTCCACAGAAACGACATAAATTTATCCACTAACCATTCAGAAATATCCAGTTTCATTCTAAAAGTTGTAACTTCTTCCTGAGTCTCTCCATCAGTGTCGACTCCGGTTTGAACAACGTAAGTCTGAACACCGTTACTGACAATCCTCATTTTGGCTGCGTGAGATTCTCCAGCTTTGTTGTTGTTGAGCAACCGAAGTGTGAGCTGTTAAAGCTCCGCCCTCTTCTGGAAAGTGGGCCGGGAGCAGCAGCTGTGTGTTTTTGCTTAAACCTAAATAGGGGCAAATTTGACAAGCTATAATAAATGATCTGTGGGGTATTTTGAGCTGAAACTTCACAGACACATTCTGGGGACACCAGAGACTTATGTTACATCTTGTAAAAGGGGCATTATAGGTCCCCTTTAAAATGTCTTCTTTTGTCTTCAACAGAAGAAAGAAACTCATAGGTTTTAATGACCGAATTTTAATTTTGGGGTGAACTATCCCTTACTTTGTTTAACTTTTTCTATTGATAAAGTATGTTTATGAGCTATGTAATTAATTAATGTAATCATAATAAAATAATGAATTAAAACAAAGTTAATTAATTACAACTAAATCCATAAAATGATCCCATAATGGGAACCCCTTGAAGGTTCTATATATGAAACACCTGACAGAACCCTTTAAGGTTCTATATAGAACCTTTTCTTCTAAGACTGTTCACTCTTAAAAATAAAGCTTCCAAAGGAAGTTTTCGCAGTTATCCCATAAAAGAACTATTTTTGTTCCCCAAAGAACCTTTCAGTACAGTTCTTTTTTTTTTTTTTTTTACTTTTTTTTTCTTAGTGAAAAGAACGTTTTAATAACCTAAAGAAGTGATATAGTTTTTCCCTCCTCTATAAAGAATCCTTTGTGCAATGGAAAGATTCCATTAATGTTAAAGATTTTAAATTAAATGCCAATAAAAGAACCTGTTGTAGATAGTGTACCAAGTACACACTGTATTTTAAGACTCAAGCCAAAGCCGCTGTACCATCAGTGGCGGGTCACGGACAAACATATTGGCACTTTAACTGTGAAGATGTGAGCATGTGAACTCGTACACATCTGATTACCATCCGAGCGTGTGCCGGTGACCCTGGTCCCGACTCGACTCACGGCTTCATTAAAATGACAGTTCTGTCATGCTGATGAAGTCCACCGGCGAATAAGGGCAGACGTGACCCTTGGGTGAGTGAAAGCCCGGTTCAGAACCAGCTCGCTCTATTTCTTGATCTCTCGTTGCTGTGTCTGTTACTCAGAGAGTATTGATGTGTGTATGTGTGAGTGTGTGATGGGCTGAATCCAATCACAAACTCATTTTATGGAGGTAATTTTCTTCAAGGTGACTCAATTCGGCCTTTATATATTGAAGCTAAATGTACTGATGTCACTGTAAAAGAAATCTCAAACTCAGCACACACACACACACAGTGCAGCGCTGCAACACACAGATACAGCAGACAGGATGCCAATCACCAAACGCTGAGTGCCTGTCAAGCGAGGAGTTTTGCCGCAGAGTGAATCCAACAAAGTGTAGGAGTGGCCCAATCTACGCCCAACCCATGAGGGCGTATAGAGAATGTTTTTGGGGAATGGATGCTGGGATAGACTTCTTACCCCGGAGAAACGTAGTGCGATCATATCACTGCCATAACTGAATTATCTCCACAATAGCGGCACTGACTCAGTTACGGCCATGTTGAATAGAATGAACAACAGATAACACTGGCACAGTGGGCTATCTGAAGATTGTGTTTGTCCAAGTCTATATGCGTTCGCGTGTGTGTGTTTGCCAGCATATCATTCATCGCTATTGGATTTTTTTAGGTGTGATGCCACAAGTGATTGTGTGTTTCACTGGCTGATGAATTGATTCCTTCCCTGGAATCCGATGCACATCTTTCCGTTTATCGATAATCTGCAAATTTAACATGAGCAAGAGAACATCATTGTGTTGTGTACTCTATCCTTTGTGTGGTTCATTTTTTTTCTATGGATTATATTCTGTAAAGGAAAAACAAGAATAATAATAACAATAATTACTGCAATAATAATAAACACTTAGTGAATGTAAGATTAATTCAAATGACTATTATTTATTTAATTATTTTATAACATTTTTCTAAAGCTCTCTCTCTCTCTCTATATATATATATATATATATATACTGTTTGTTTTTTGATCAATTGATTGATTTTGTATAGCATCCTTCTTAAGCTCAAGATTGACTTTTTCCAAGTTTCATGAACACAAGTAATGCATCTTAATGCAGTTCTTTCTGCTGCAATATACTCTGTTTAAATAAAATCAAACCAACAGTCGCAGCAGGTAAGTTGAATTTATGCATTTTTTT
Organism: Anabarilius grahami; assembly: GCA_003731715.1. Lineage (NCBI taxonomy): Eukaryota > Metazoa > Chordata > Actinopteri > Cypriniformes > Xenocyprididae > Anabarilius > Anabarilius grahami. The sequence continues at coordinate 639,434 of RJVU01007700.1, read as the reverse complement.
TTGTTCAAATAGGCCTAGACCGAAGAAAAAAATTGTTTTTTGATTCAGTCCCATTCCTTCCCAGCATGCACTAGGGGATGAATCATTTAATATAGTTGCATTTGACCAGTTTTATTTACACTTTTGGGTTGATTTTGTTGTCATATAGTTTTTACTTAAAGGATTAGTTCACTTAAGAATTACAATTTTCTGATAATTTACTCACCCCCATATCATAAGATGTTTATGATGTCTATTTCTTTCTTCAGTCAAAGAGAAATTAAGGTTTTTGAGGAAAACATTCCAGGATTTTTCTCCATATAGTGGACTTCACTGGGGTTCAACGGGTTGAAGGTCCAAATGTCAGTTTCAGTGCAGCTTCAAAGAGCTCGACATGATCCCAGACGAGTAATAAGAGTTTTATCTAGAGAAACGATCGGTCATTTTCTAAAAAATAAATAAATAAATTTTATATACTTTTTAACCACAAATGATTGTCTTGCACTGCTCTGCGATGCGCCACGCATTACGTAATCACGTTGGAAAGGTCACGCGTGATGTAGGCAGAAGTATCGCGGTAGGGCAAAAAACTCCATCTCATTTTCTCCTCAAACCCTAAAAATTGTCTGACATCGTTGTTTTACCTTTTTTTGTAAAGGGCGTTTGACTTAGTCTTTGCATGTTCGCTTTGTAGATACTGGAACGGTACTTCTGCCTACGTCACGCGTGAACTCTCTAACTTGATTAATATGTGGTGCATCGCAGAGCTAGTGCAAGACGAGCATTTGTGCTTAAAAAGTATAAAAAAAAAATATTATTTTTTTAGAAAATGACCAATCGTTTCTCTAGATAAGACTCTTATTCCTCGTCTGGGATCATGTAGAGCTCTTTGAAGCTGCACTGAAACTGACATTTGGACCTTCAACCTGTTGGTAACTGTTGAAGTCCACTATATGGAGAAAAATCCTGGAATGTTTTCCTCAAAAACCTTAATTTCTTTTCGACTGAAGAAAGAAAGACATGAACATCTTGAATGGCGTCGAGGTGAGTAAATTATCAGGAAATTTGAATTCTAAAATAACTAATCCTTTAAAATGATCAGTGAGTTGATTTGTTTACATTTACATTTACATTTATCCAAAGCGACTTACAAATGAGAACAGTAGAATCAAATCAAACTTAACATGAGAAGAACAGTATGTAAGTGCTGTGTGAAGTCACAGTTATGTCAGTAAAGTGCTTTTTTTTTATTTATTTTTTATAAAATACACAAATAGATGGAAGAAGAATAGAAATCAAAGTAAGTGCTACTATTACTGGGTCAAGTGCTGACGAAAAAGATATGTCTTTAGCATTTTTTTGAAAATGGCTAGAGACTCAGCTGCTCGGATAGAGCGCGGCAGGTCATTCCACCAGCCAGGAACAGACCCGGAGAAGGTCCGTGAGAGAGATTTTTTTCCCCTTTCTGATGGCACCACAAGGCGCCGTTCACTTGCAGAACGCAAGTTTCTGGAGGGCATGTAAGTCTGAAGTAGTGAGTTAAGGTATAGCGGTGCAGATCCAGCGGTCGTTAATTCTGTAGGCAAACATCAGAGCCTTGAATTGGATGCGAGCAGCTACTGGCAGCCAATGCAGGGTGATGAAGAGAGGAGTGACGTGCGCTCTCTTCGGTTCGTTGAAGACCAGTCAAGATTTGTTACTCTTAGTCATGTTTCATGTACCTTGTTTGAGGTCTGAGCATATTTCTTAAATTTCTTTAAAAAATTATTTAAAACCATGTAAATAAGGGTATAAATTGTAAAAAAAATATTTTCAATTTTCTTTCTTCTACTATACCATACAGTGTATCGTGCATTTGATCTTCAATCAATCAGAAAGAAGCCAAGTCACACACTTCGCGGTCTCTTTCAGCTGTTTACATGTAGCCGTCTGCATCAAATTCAAGGCTTTGAAAAGGAAGTTCATGAACAACAACCTTCTAACTCAACAGACTCCTACACGTGTATGATCCTTCCCGTCTTCTACGATCAGTGAGCGAGTGGCACATAGTGCTTCCATCATAATCGGTTTCCAAACACCAGTTTCCAAAACCTTCACTCTCTCTGTTTCCCATTGGTAGAACAAGCCTCCAATCGCCACCTGATCTGCTGAGACCATCGCATCCTTCAAGAAACAGCTGAAGACACAGACTTATGTGAGCACTTAAACCACAACCACAGAACACTTTCTATAAATAAATAAATTTCTGTACTAGCTTAATCTTGAAACTTGGCCTTTGCACTGCTGCAAGTATTTATAATAAATTGCTTAAGTTCTTCATTTGCAAGTTTCTCTGGATAAAAACATCTGTTAAATGATTAAATGTATTGCAGGTTTTTATCGCTGTCACTCGTGTCCAGTCACAGGAAAGCTCTCAATGAAAATGATGTCTGCTTGCTTGCTGGCCCTTGACTTGTAAACTAACTTTTGATTATGGTTTGAACGCTGCTGAAAGGCTTAAATTAAAATTCTTTATAGTAATGTAAACGCCTTAACATGACTGTTCCAAAAGGTTTATGCAGCAATGACATGGATGAACCATTTTCAGTTCACCAAAAAACCTTTCATTGAACAGAACCATTTTAATAATCTAAAGAACTTTTTTTTCCATTATAAAGAACCTATTGTGCAATGGAAATGTTCCATGGATGTCATGGACCCATAGATGCCAATAAAGAACTTTTATTTTTAAGAGTGTATTTAAAACACTGAAATTGAATATACTGTCTAAAATCTACTCCATGTGGTAACATCTAAATGAACTTGTTTTATTATTGAGAAAAATATTATTTAATATGACTAACTAAACCTGACAACATTAAGCTGTAGCAAAGGAAAATCATGTTTAGTGTCAGATCAGGTGTATTTCAGCAGAAGATCCGTCGGTGAATCCGGTCCTAGTGTTCGCAGTAGCCGGTGGAGGGCAGAGGCGGGCAGCTGGATGCGGGTTAAACCGAGAAACGGGACTCACGCTGCTCATATTCGGCGAGCGCCGAGCGCACATGCATGCAGCTGGATGCTGGAACCCGAAACCCCGATCTCCAGCTCCTCTGAACACATCCACAGAGAGAAGCAGCACAAACACATCATCATACAGTGAATGAGTGCGCGGTCTGAACTAATGACCAACTCATGCAGAGGAGTGTGAGCGCGTCTGTGGAGAGCGCGCGTAGATGAGAGCTAGAGGGCGGCGGCGCATCGCTCCTCACCTCCGTTACCGCTCCAATCCTCCAGTCCCGGGACCTTCTCCTGATCTCTCCGTGAGGAACACACGCTGAACTTGAGACGCGTAACTGCGTCGGTGCTCCGTTTAGCTACCACCACAGCAGCTCCTTCTTTGTCAAGGCTGAACCAAACCGACGAGGGAACGAATATTCCGCGCTGAGGAGTTTTCCAAACTCCAAAGTCATGGGGAAAAACGGACGACAGAGATTTGGATTGGGATTAGTGCTTAT
>RJVU01007700.1:615527-633040 GCA_003731715.1 Anabarilius grahami | reverse complement strand
TATAATATGTTTTTTTGTTTTGTTTTTTCTGTGCGAAAATTAAATATAATTTTTTACCATGATTTACAGAAGACACCCACTAAAATGTCATTCAGTGTAACAATCTTATCAGGGATATTTACAACAAAAATCTATTTACGCCATATTAAAGACGAATTACTTTTACCCCAAATGCGAATTACTTGTAATTTTACATTTTTAAACTTTGCCACTATCCTAGGTTTTGCCCATTTGTCAGCAAGAATTTTTTACTTTATTAACATCCTTACCTACCACTACCCTAAACTTACCCTTAAAACAATGCAAATATAGTGTTGGTAGCTCAATTTAATAGGTACATGTAGCATTATTTGTCAGAACACCGGTGTGCTGTCTGAAGCGGCTTTCTGTGCACACGAGTCGTGTGTCTATCACATCGACAGGAGATTCACAGACAGCGCGCAAATACCGCACTGAGTTCTCTTTTGTGTCTTGTCGCACTTGAATGGTTTAAAAGCATTTGCATAAATAAGAGCGTGATCATAATGTAACACTAGCTAAAGGATGACAGGAAAAAACGGATGCTGCGTTAATTGCGTTAAATAATTTGAACGCGTTAAATTGGAAAAAAATAATTGCATGCGCTAACACGTTAATTTTGACAGCACTGATATATAATTGGTTGCAAACTGTGTTGTAAACTGTGTTGACTTTAGTGAGAAACATTCCCATTGTCTCCAGCACGTACACAAACAGTGAAATAACCCAGTTTAGCTGTGATCCTTGGAATGATGCTGGATTTGTCTAGTACAGTTCAGCAGGTCAGCCTCATTTTTCACACAGCGCTCACACTTTTCACACATCGACCCGTGAATGTGTGTGTTTTTGTGTTAGGAGTGACAAAAACGTGTAAGAGAGGATCTTCGAGACAGGCCGAGAGTTCACGCGCAGTTCTTATCCTCGCTGTCTCTCGTGAATAGTGACTTCTGTTCTGTAGAATCGGTTGAATGTTTTCTCCAAGCACAGCTGCCCACACGCGTCTGTAGAGACTGTAGATGGGCTGTTTACTGTGATTGAAGTGGACATTCATTGGTGGTGTTTGCTAAGGCAAAACAAACCCCTGACTCGAAGTATTAAACTTTGGCGTGTAATTTGTACTGGCAACAACCCATAACGCCCTTGCATCGTGGTGGCAAGTTTTGCATGGGCGATCACCACTCATTTTGCAGTTAAATCTAGTTGATTTGAACATTTGTGGTAAAATTTGACTGTTGATATTCATACGTACAGTTGGGTATCGTGATTTGTAATTTAGTAGGAGATAAAGAAGAAGAGAAATATAAAGAGAGTGCCATTGCTTCAGGGAAAAGTCCCATGATCCTTTGCAGCGAGGGCTTGCAGCCAATAGGAGATCAACGTTGCTGACATTAACCTGCTGACCTCAGGGCACGAGTGTATCCGTGCACTCACTGTTGAAGAAATGCATGTTTTTTAATGCGAGCGTGATCTGTTTGAAGAGTCGCGCTGAATGCAGAAGAGTGCGTGAGCGGCACGCAAGGTCTTTTGTTTTATGCTGTTCTTTGTCTTCTTTGTTTCTTTTAATTGGATGAATGTAACGCAACTGTTTCGTCATGCACACAAAGACTGTCAGAGATAATGTGTGTGTGTGTGTGTGTGTGTTTGTGAACATCTAAATGTCTTTTCACATGACTCTGATCAGGGCTTTAACGTGCCTCTCAACACAAGCATCATCTGCCGCTTTGACCTCCAAATGAAAAGAGTTGCACATTGTGTCAAAGGAGGGCGATTTCACTAGGTTGCTAGTATAGTGCTGGGAATTGTTGCTAAAACAGATATTTCTTGATATTTTCACAATAAATATTTGACAGTATTTTGACAATATTCATTATAATCTTGATATTTGTGTATGGATTTTGAGTGATGATGCAAGCAAGTGAATTCTATTGAAGTTTCAATTAAAATTTTTAAAATTTGTTATCTTAAAGCTGCAGTCCGTAAGTGTTTCCTCTTTGTCGCCATCTCTGTTTGAAACATGCATTTGCAGTTATTATGCGGAATTATCATCTTTACGTGGGTTGTTGATCGGCACGGCTCCTCAACGCGGATGAATCCAATGTTTGCTGTTAGTCACCTCATCGGTGTGGATACTGAACTTCGGAATCACAGATTCGACGTCTTGGAAGTATTACCAAAATAAGAATTTTCACCGGAAAATGTGATTTTTAATCGTGATCATGATTCTTGCTTCTCTCGATTAATTGAACATAACTGACTGTGATATTTGCCCACTGGTTATTTATCCTGTTTCATTTTCATTTAACATGTGTTTTATTGCATTGTTAACAAGCCTCCTCAAGCTTTCATGCTTGCGGTTGCCAGATGTCAAGAGTTTAAATCCCCCAAACAGAGCTTTTCCCTTAAATAGATACATTTTCTGCCCAGTGTATTACTTAATCTTCCCAAACAGGCAACCATGCACACATGCTTCCTCTGCTCTGAAAAAAAAAAGCGCTGATGATCTGAAAATACCGGTGTGGCAAGCAGGGCGGGGCCGAGAGCCATGGGAAGGGAGCGAGGCACGCAGGTGATGCTCATTAACACTCGCACCACCGGCCTCGCTCCATTCCCATGGCTCTCGGCCCCACCCTGCTTGCCGCAACCAATTTGTCATGCAGACGTTTGCTGTGACTAAATCTGCAAGCAAACATCAGTGATCAACTGTAATAAATCCAAATTTTGCATAATGCCAGCCTACGGTCTTCATTGGCTGCCTGCAAACAACATCTAATTTCCCCCGCCCTCAAACACTGTTGTTGTAGCTGAGGCCTAGAAGAGTTTGTTTTGTGTTGTCAACATGTCAAGAAGACGCTGTTTTCTGTGCCGCCAAAGCAAATCCAAAAAACTTCCAAAGGATGAGGCCTCATGCTGGAATTGATACGGTAAAACCGATTCCAGCATTACTGTTCATATCACTGTGTAACAAGTGCTGACGAATCTTCTGGAGTTGAAATTTAGATATGATAATGAGCTTTTGGTGTCCAACATGTGCTGTAAGCAGTTGACCAATCACAGCTGACTGGGTCATCTGACCAATCAGAGCAGAGTAGGTTGTTTTAGAGAGGCATAATCTTCGAACAAGCCATTTCAGACACTGAGAAAAGAGGTGATGCTGCAATGTATATTATGACAAATGTAAAGTGTTTTTTGACCTTGGATGCATGTAAACCTATTGTAGGAGACCTCTAAAAATAGCATAATAGGGGCACTTTGATATTAGGAATTTCACTTGTTTAGAAGCTTCTTTTTTGCACCAGTTTTCATAATGTAGAGAGAGTGTTAATTTATATGATAATATAATACATTAGGAACTAGATGAAGTAAAAGAAGCCATGCAAATTCACATAGGAAAAGTGAAAGTGTTATAATTCTGATGAAATATAAAATGAACATAATAATGATTAATAATTGTGATTATAATTTTTTTAGCAATATATTTTTGAATATCAGTTTAACCATTATCGTGCAGCCCTAGTCTGTGTGGGTATCATGTTGAATGCATTTAAACTGTCTCTCTATCTCTCTTTCAGTCTTCTTCAGGCAGTGTTCTCATCAGAGCCTGTAATGACTGCGATTATGATGGTTATATATCACCTCTGAGCTCTCGCACTCACACACACAAATAGCTCAGCACAGACGGCCCGTCACACACAGCAACACACAGCGGGTTCACTTGCACAATAACAGCATTGTGTGCTTCACAGTAGGATTGAGAGACGGCCTTGCGAAACGCAACTTCTGTACGGACGAGACTAAGTTCTGCAGGGAAAAACGGGGCCAACGGAGATGCATATTTACATGATGTGCATGTTTCCCAGGCCTTTGATCATGGACGTTCGCAGTAGTCAGCATTAGCGTTTGTGATTCTGCTGTGTTGGGAATGCTATTCTTAGCGTGGATGATAAATGTAAAAAAGCTCCTCGGCAGAAGCTGCACTCTGTTCATGTCACGTTTTTCTGTGCACAAATAATTATAGTGTATAAAAAATGACGCCCTTCAGCTAAAGGACTAACATCTGCGACCGGTGCCATATATTATCTGAGCACTTCATCAGCCAATCACAGCAGCCTCAGCTGCATAGAGGCGGGATTAGTGTCCCTTTACCTGCTTTAGCTTGTGTTTTAAGTGTGCATCATTGTGGCCTAATTACTCAAGAAGTTTTTAGGGGATTAGTGTCTTATATATGAACATTGAAACACTATATATTAAAGGGTTAGTTCTTTGTGCACAAAAACTAAACAAAAATAACGACTTTATTCAACTATTTTTCCTCTTCCCTGTCAACCCTTTAAACAAGTGGCTGAAGACTTCACTATGACTGATTATGATCTAATCACCTAAAAAAATTGCGTTAATTAATATTATTGACTATTGGGGTTCATTAGTTTAAGTATTGTTGTCATGAACTAAAACAATTAAAAACTATTTTTGTTAATTTATATAAAGCTGAAATAAAATATAAATATTAGATGAAAAAATTAAAAGGCAAAATAAATTTATTTTTAATTACTATAATTACTAAAATTTAAAATAAAAGCGAAATTGAAATAAAAAAAATTAATAAATATGATCAAAAGCATATAACAAAATAACTAATAATTAAACTAAAATTAAAATATAAATAATACTAAAATGACTGATTAGCTTATCTAGATTTTTTCCCCAGTGTTTGTTTTAACTTTAATGTTTTAGCGACAGTTTTTTTAAATGAAGAATAATTTAGAGACAGTTCATGTTGTTCTCGATGTGTGTTTTTATAAATAATTATATTATTATTCGTATAAAAATCAGAAATGTTTCTTGAGCAGCAAATCAGCATGATTTCTGAAGGATCATGTGACACTGAAGACTGGAGTAATGATGCTGAAAATTCAGCTTTGATCACAGGAATAAATTACACTTTACATTATAGTCAAATAGAAAAGAGTTATTTTAAATTGTAATAATATTTCACAATATTACTGTTTTTACTGTATTTTTGATCACATAAATGCAGCCTTGGTGAGCAGAAGAGACTTCTTTCAAAAACATTGAAAATCTTACTGACCTCAAACTTTTGAACAGTAGCTTATGTGTACAGTATGTGATTTTTCTGTATAGATAAGCTGAATTCATACTAACATACTAGCATACTACACTTACTATTTCTGCCATACTGTATCTTTATATGTCAGATACAGAAGAGTATTATTATAAGCTATTATTATTTTATAGCCATATCAATATATAATCCCAAAATTTTGGGCAAATTGTGCAGCCCTACAAACAAGCACAGCAAACATGGAATTTTTAGCACATTTTGAGTCCAATTTTTATTAAAAATGCAATCGAGCAGCCCTACATGACAAGCGTAGCCAGTGTATAGTGTGTACTGCGCAGTATTCAGTAAGTAGTATGCTAGTATTTCATTCCGAACACATTGTAACCCATTTCCCAGAAGAGAGAGACTGTAAATTTTTAATGCATATATCTGCTAAAAGGTGTCAACTTTTAAGAGTATGCTAGTATATTGATAGACATGGACTAAAAGCCACAAAACTCCCATTTCGATTTGATGGGGCCTGTAAAAGCATCCAGATTGTGATCCAATCCTCCAGGTCTGTGTTTGCACAGCTCTGTGTTTTTGGGGGAACTGAATCAGATGCAAACATACGGTAACACAGTCCATTATTAGCCTGGTTGAAGCTCTTTGGTCAAGCTTATCTGCTGTCATTTTCCTGTCCGTTCCTAGTTCTGCTTCACATTTCACATTCAGGTTGAGATGATCGTATCACTTTGACTGGATGAAAATTCATCTCTGCTGAACTATCAAATTCCACAGAGGCTGCACAGAGAAAACCCTCGCATGATTTGCACACTTCTTGCATGTTGTGTGCATGTCAGAACTTGATTTAACCTGATATTTGATGAGTTTGTGAATGATATCCGTTGTATTTCCTATCGATTGTGTGATTGGTTCTGACCTTCAGGCGGGTGTTTCTCGTTGGCCGAGAGCGACTGATATGATGGGAATAGTTAAAGGAGAGATGCAGTGAGGTAGTTGTCTCATTAACAGCAGCAGGTGCTCGAGTAGAGACTTGTTTGCAGTTTCAGAAATTCTCAGCGGGAAACAGAGATTGTCTTTATGTGATCTGCACACATTGTCTCCCTCTTTCTCTTGGTCTGTCTCTCTAGGGGTTTGGTGTTTGGTGGCGGCGCTGAAGATAGAGAAAGTGAGAAAAAAAGCAGTTGTTTGGACTTTGAACTTCTCAAAAGCATCCTGACTCTTTCTGATGTCTTTGTCTTTTTAAAATGTCATCTACGCACAAGGAGCTTTTTAAAAGAGACAGAAAGAAATCTGTAGATCCCTGTTGTTGTTTTTTTCCCTTTATTTTTTTTTTGAACAAAAATCAATCTTTGACCCTGTTACAGAGTTCTGTGATATGTGACAGGATTTCCCTTAAAAGAAAGACAGATGGATAGAACCATAGATAAATAGATAGATGTGTATATATTTTTAAATGCATGTTGTCATGGACTAATTGAGATGTTTATGCAATCTCCTAATTAAATTAGCATAGACTAAATGAAGCCCCTGCGTCTTTGAGTGCGTTGAAGCATTTTGTTTTTTATGAACAGATCATTTAAATGAACATGCACTTTTGTTGTATATTCTTTCTCACTTGTGGTGATTATTCTTGAATGGTGTGGGGACTGATAAGAGATGTTTATTTATACATGGAGATCTGAGCTTCAACTGAAATCCAATGGATATCTGGATATCTCCAGTCTGTTATTATGAGATGGTTTGTCTGTAGATGAGGGGTCAGAAGATCACAACTATTAAATATCCTTTTAGATTTGGGTTCTTAACAAACGTTTCTTTTGGTATCTTCATTTTGAAGGACCTATTTGGTTTAATTATAGAGATATTGAGATGTCAATATGGTTTCAAGAATAAATTGTTAAATGTTGGTCAAAAACCAAATGTGGGTTACTTTGCTCACAAAGTCTGAGTGCCAAAAATACACTGAAATGGTCAAGTTGAGGCACATTAACTGTTCATAATATCCTATATTGTTCATTCGTAATATCCTATGTTCATTTTAACGGCGTCTGAAGAGTTCAAATAGGCAGCATCATAACTAGTTTCATGCCTCCTAGGAAAGTGTGCTTGCTCTTGCCATAAATTGTATTCACATCAATAAACCAAGATTTGCCTCACCTGGATTGTTTAAGTATTAAAATTTCCTATTGTTATAACATGTGAAGCATAGTCAGATTGAGTAGTATCTACCACAAAGGGGCATATTTGGTGGAACACTGATAAAACCTCAAACTTTGCAATATTTAAGGGCTCTCACACTTGAAATAGATAATCCTGGGTAATTCTAAACCCCTGGGTTATCTTATTTTATCATAATCATTCATAATGATTTATAATTTATTCATAATCTCACTATACAATCTTAAACCCTGGGTTACTGTTCTTATTCGCAAATATGTGGCGTCAGCAGTAATGCCTGGATAAACACAAAATCAAAATGATTTTCAACCATTGAAAGTGTGTGAAATTCAATAATTTGGACATGGAGCTGCATTGAGATCCCAGTATCTATGGGATTGAACTGTATAGGGCCTTAAACATGAAGATTCCAAAAGAAACATTTCTTAGGAACCAGAATCTAAAAACATACTAAGATATCTTTAAATATTTCTTGAGTTACAGGCACGCACACGTCGGAAAAAAAGAAAATTTTTGGACAGATATGTTCTATGCAATTTTTTTGCTTGAGGGATACAAGATATATTTCTACTTTCAATATTATTTGACAGAGATTCTTCTTTAAATACAGTAAGTATTAGCTGCATACAAAGTGACCCACATTTGATTTTCAACCATTGAAAATGGGTAAAATTCAACCGTTTTAACGTAGAGTCAAGTTGGGATCCCCGTTTCTCTGGCATCAAACATTATAGGGCCTTTAAAATTAAGATACCAGAAAAAAAGTTTATTAAAAAGCAAAATATAAAAGGATATTAAGAGATCTAAAATACTTCTTGAGTTACAGGCATGCAAACTTTGGTGAAAAAACACAAGACAGGCTTTTTCCCATTTTTTTGAACTGCCATTGTTGGCATATAATGAGACAAAGATTGCTAAAGTCAACAGATTTTACTAATAGACCTACCAATCTGTGTAAAAATAAAATAATGATGCTGCCATCTTTCTAAAGTCATTTTACAACACTCTTATTTGGCTTCAAATCTCAAGTGAAAAATGTTATTTTCACTCCCCTCAAAATATTGGATTACTTAGTAAATATTCATATATGACATTTAATATTTTGGCTTTCTTCTTCATTTATGTATGTCTTTCACCAGAAAAGAAATTTTAGGCGGGGACCTCATGGCTCCTAAAGTCATGGAGTTCCTGGGAATATCTAGGAAATAAACAAATTCTTAAAGAGGTAGTGAAATGTATATAGTAAAAAAAAAAACAGCATCTATAAAATGCTCTTTGTATGTGAATTGTCTTGAATGATTTGGTAGAAATCCTCATCCAGTAATCACAAATTATCTTTAAAAAATCACAGAAAAGTCCTGGAAGTTCATTGTTCAAAATTCATTGTGGGAATCCTGTTTGGAAGCAGACATTATCAGTGTTTATTTTCTATTTTTCATAGGTTACAGTCTGTTTATTGGACATTAAATGTTTTGATGTTTGATTTTATTACAACTGAAAAAAGGAGTAACTGATGAAGAACCCTTTTGTAAATGTTTTGTAAGAAATAATGAAAATAAACGGACATCATTTTGGCCAAGTGACATTATACGGCCAAGACCTGGAACTACTTCATAGCCGTTCAGTTACTGGCCATGATAATGATCAGCTATCAGTATCTGTCCAAATTTCGCTGCATGCCTAATTAACACAGTTGCCTGATGTTTTTCTGACCTCTTCAAAGTCTGAAACATCGTCTGTTTCTTCAACCACAAATGCGTAGTACCACTTTAATTATGCAGCCAATGACATCAGCGGGAAATTAGGGAAGCGGGATTTATGCTAATTAAGAGATGAGAGATTTTCATCGACTACTTTTGAAAAGGGCTAATGGAGAATTTGGCACGTAACTTGGGTTAACGCACACGCTTTTCAGCGCACTTCTCAAGTACGTCTCTGTCAGAGATCTGGCTGGAGCGTAATGAATCATTTTATCTGCAGATATTGTTTAGTATCACTTACTGTGCAGAGTCCAAGAGCATCATTTTATTGCTCAGATGTTACTAGATGTCAGAGGCTTAATGGAGTTATGTTTTATTATAGTATTTCATATAAAATGCAAGTCAATAGTTGTCATAAGGTAAGAGTGTAGAGCTGTAAAATGAGTGTGGAGCTGCTCAGATGATTTGGTCTGAGTTCATATTGAGATCTCTGGCTTTCGATTGCAGACACAGTTTGAGACTTCATTGAGCTCTTTTTAAAGAGATCTCATTTGTGCGGGCTGCTTGAAACAGATCTCACGGCAAACAAAAATAGCACTTTGAACTTTAAACTGTATTGCTGGTATCAGCGGGAAGCAGAACTCAGTGTAACACACTATACATCTTAATATGAGGTAATTAGTTCCCTGTAGTTTCATTAATTGATTCACGGGTGAATAGCCACTGCTCAGTGAAGACAAGTGAATCTGTTTTCCTGAGGCTGACGTGAGGTGAGAGGGAGAGAGATGGGAAATTTTACAGTAAGGATGGATCAAGATTGTGCTTTTTGAGATTTTTGAACATCTACAATAGCGTTCAAAAGTTAGGGGTTAGTACGATTTTTAAATGTTTTTGAAAGAAGTCTCTTCTGCTCCCCGAGTCTGCATTTATTTGATCAAAAATACAGTAAAAACAGCAATATTTTTACAGTTTTAAATAACTGTTTTCTATTGGAATATATTTTAAAATGTAATTTATTCCTGTGATCAAAGCTGAATTTTCAGCATCATTACTCCAGTCTTCAGTGTCACATGATGCTTCAGAAATCATGCTGATTTGCTGCTCAAGAAACATTTCTTATTTTGAAATGTTGAAAACAGTTGTGCTGCTTAATATTTTTGTGGAAACTGTGATATATTATTGTTTCTTTGATAAAAAGAAAGTTCAAAAGAACAGGATTTATTTTAAAAAGAAATCTTTTGTAACATTATAAATGTCTTTACTGTCACTTTTGATCAATTTAATGCATCTAGATCACTTTTATTGATTATATTTTGCTACATATAAAGGTATTTTAAAGATTTTGAAGTGTCAAAAGGTCATTCGGTTTAACCATCCAAAGGCCAATACAGCCATTTAATATGTGATTAAAATATCTTAAAATGTAATAAATGCATATATTTTTTATAACATCATATATCAACATAGTGCAAAATGGTATTAAAATTATGCATAGAAGTCATTGCTTTGTTATGAGAACGAATGTCCAGAAAAATGAATTTCATTGATGTCATTCGAAGTAACCAATAGGTGTGTTCGACATCGGCTGCGGCTGGATGTAACCGATCGGCGAGAGTAGCCACGTGCAGGCGGGGAGGAGCTGAAAACGGAGGCGTGAAGTCGGACACTTTCTGCTTCTCGTAGTGACGCTCGCGCTGCGTTTGCATACTTTATCACAGCTCAAGTGAAATAAATGCAATATTCGACTAATACACAGATGTTTCAGAGACATTTTCATTCAATACTTTATGCACTGCTTACAGCGCCTGTATTATTCAAATACCAATGTAGTGGGGTCTGTTTTTTATCAGTTTTATTTTGATAAACATGACACAATATAACATCACGACTACATAAAAAAAGCTTTAACTGTTATAAAAATACAGATTTGTGAGCATTAGTGGAACTGAAGGCGTGACACACGTGATCGTTGTCATGCAGTGAATCCGGCCAATCGTGAAACAGCTGTGTCGTCATCAGAGCTCGTGCAGCTCCTCTTCAGAAACTGCACTGGCTGACTCCAGCGGCTGACCTCGAATCGCTCTCGCGGTACTTTGAAGCCATACGTCGCAGTCACATGGCCTCGGCGCTGTCTCAAGTCGGACGGAATTTCTTACCGGCATGCACTGCTTCAAGTCAGCCGCCGATCGGTCTGTGCGGCGCTGCATCAAGTCAAACAAGCCTAATATAAAGGTACCATTTCAGATCAAGTCAGGCGGTAAATATCATGTGACAGGATGTGACATCATTCAGACACCTGCAAAGGACCACATGGTTGTTAAGCAAAGTAACTAACTCTCTCAACTATTTGAAAAATTCATGTTTTCACTTGCTCATACGCATGTCCCGAAACATCAGGTCATTCGGTGCAACCGCTATAAAACATGGAAAATGTTGTAATATTTTAAAAACTTGTATTAAATATAAAATGTTTGATTGTCCTTTTGCCAGCTAGCTAGATATCAGCCTGTTAGCATTGTTTGAAAATATCGTCATTCGGTATAACCAAAAGTGTCATTCGGTAAAACCGAAATTCTGGTTAAACCGAATGACTTTTTTGGTGACACATTTGGTCCATCTTGTAAAAAATGACAAAAGCAGCGTTAATTGATTATAAAAACCACATAATCTCATTGTTAACACTTAATAAAACTTCAAAATGAATTATATCTCCATTATGTTTTTTTTTACACTTTTAAAAACCTTATTCGTCAATGACCGATATTCCAAGTCCTTCAAAATTTTATATTTGCATTTATGTTTATTTTATGTTATGTTCATAGCATTTTGAACAAGCTAAATAGCCCCTGTATGGCAGTGAGATTATTTAGCAGTTTTTTTCTTGCATCTTTGTGACAGACAGTTCACTGAGTCACTCGCTACATCATCATTTCGATGGGACGAGTCAGTCTGTTTCTTTGTAAAAACCCATCACAAAAAAGTGACGAAGACACTGTCTGATTTTCTTCCTAATGTTTTGGCTTTGCTGACTTTATGTAAGGAATTTTCTACATATTGTGATTGTGAAGTGACATGTGGCCAAGTATGGTGACCCATACTCAGAATTTGTGCTCTGCATTTAACCCATCCAAGTGCACACACACAGCAGTGAACACACACACCGTGAACACACACCCGGAGCAGTGGGCAGCCATTGCTGCGGCGCCCGGGGAGCAGTTGGGGGTACGGTGCCTTGCTCAAGGGTCTCACCTCAGTCGTGGTATTGAGGGTGGGGAGAGCGCTGGACATTCACTCCCCTCACCGACAATCCCTGCCGGACCTGAGACTCGAACCCATGACCTTTGGGTTACAAGTCCGACTCTCTATCCATTAGGCCACGACTGCCCCATATGTGTCACCACATGGAGTTATTAAGGGGAAAAAACCCTCTAATGGTGTAAAGGTTTTAGAAGATGGAAGAATTGATTTGAATGTGATGTAAACCATGTAAAGTTGCACAGTTTCTAGCCGACTCCAAAGTAACACAGATATATTTACTCATCATAGTTAGTTTTTCCTCTCATTTGGCTCTTGGTGAGTGTTTATTTCTGTAACATGCATTTATAATGTTTTTATAAATGATTGGTCCTGACACACAAATAACAAGCTTCACATCACTGTGCCAAGTATGAATTAGACAGAAGTCAGCTATTTTTCTGTTGATCTATATTCATCTATAGTTGTTGCCACACTGCAGCCAATGGTGGGTGAATTAAGAAAATTTCAAGGCCAGCAATATTTCTTATTGGCCGTTAGATTGTATTTTGCATTATTATTGTTTATTTTAAAAACAAAAAAACTGTTATGCCTATGTGATTGGGATTATTTAGCTGTTTTTCCTTATTCTCTGTTTTATTTACTCACCAAACTCAGCATTTCCTATTATGTAATAATATTGGTTTTTATGATATGCATTTTTATGGTTTTTTTGTTAAAATAATAGGTTATGATGGACAAAAAACAAGCTTCACGTCACTGTACCTCATATCAATTGGACATAAAGACGTTTAGACGTATAAATTAGAAGTCAGATATTTTTCTATGGGTCTGTATTGAGAATGAACTTGTTCCCACCTGTAGCCAGTGGTGTTTTTCTTTCATTTTGGCACCAGCGAGTGTTAATGTATCCTCATCTGAGTTTTTGTTGTGGTGTGTTTGAGCGACAGAACCGAGCGTGTGGAAAGACTGGACATGAGCGTGTAAGACGATCTCTCTCTCTCACTTACTGACCCGGGTAAGTGGATTATACTGTGAAATTTAAACTATGATAATTTCTTTCTGAGAAAACACTTGAATTACAAACAGCTTTCATAGCAATTAAAATAATCAGCTAAGTACCCGTTCTGTTTCAAAGCTGTGTTTTTTCTGTTATTAAGAAATACAAAAGCAAGAGGCACTTAAGTGTGTGTTGTGTGTGATTTTTGGTCTGTGTGTGAGTGTGTTGATGAAGTCATCTCTTCGGCTGACTGAGGAGGACAGCAGGAATGTTTACTGGAGTCACACAGGCACTCGACACACACACACACACACACACACACAGAGAGAGAGAGAGAGAGAGAGAGGTATGCAGTTCAGTCTATCTTTAGAGTGAACCTATTACTCTGACACACAAATACTCCACATATACACACATGCACTGACAGACAGATGAGATCAACCTTGATTCAGATCTGATAGGAATTTCTGTTAGAACACAAGAGAACAAAAGGTAGAAAGAAATCAGTATGTAATAAAATAAAACACCAAAAGTAAAATAGAAGAGAAAAAGAGCTAAATTAAAGGGTTAGTTCACCCAAAAATGAAAATTATACCATTAATTACTCGTTCACCCTCAAATTAAGATATTTTTGATAAAATCCAATGGCTCAGTGAGGCCTCCATTGCCAGCAAGTTCATTTCCTTTTTCAATGCCCAGAAAGGTACTAAAGACATATTTAAAACAGTTCATGTGACTACAGTGGTTCAACCTTAATGTTTATGTATGCCAAAAAAAAAATAGCGACTTTATTCAGCAATATCTAGTGATGGGCGATTTCAAAACACTGATCATTAAACTTCAAAGCTTTACAAATCTTTTGTTTCGAATCAGTGGTTTGGAGCATGTATCAAACTGCCAAAGTCACGCGATTTCAGTAAACGAGGCTTCGTTACGTCATAAGTGTTTCGAAATTTCAGTGGTTCACGCGACTTTGGCAGTTTGATACACGCTTCGAACCACTGATTCGAAACAAAAGATTCGTAAAGCTTCGAAGCTTCATTAGAATGAAATAGTAAAAAGTCTAGAATAAAGCAGGAGGTAAAACTTACAGGGTTAGTTCACCCAAAAAGGAAAATTCTGTCATTTATTACTCACCCTCATGCCGTTCTACACCCGTAAGACCTTCGTTCATCTTCGGAACACAAATTAAGATATTTTTGATCAAATCCGATGGCTCAGTAAGGCCTGCACCGCCAGCAGTAACACTCCCTTTTTCAATGCCCAGAAAGCTACTAATAACATATTTAAAACAGTTCATGTGACTACAGTGGTTCAACCTTAATGTTATGAAGTGACGAGAATACTTTTTGTGCGCCAAAAATAACGACTTTATTCAACAGTGTCTAGTGATGGACGATTTCAAAACACTGCTTCATTAAGCTTTGAAGCCTTATGAATCTTTTGTTTTGAATCAGTGGTTCGGAGCATGAATCAAACTGACAAAGTCATGTGAACTATTGAAATTTCAAAACACTTTTGACGTAACGAAGCCTCGTTTAATGAAATCATGGGATTTTGGCGCTCTGAACCACTGATTCAAAACAAACGATTCATAAAGCTTCGAAGCTTCATGAAGCAGTGTTTGGAAATCACCCATCACTAGATATTGTTGAATAAAGTCACTATTTTGTTTTTTTGGCGCACAAAAAGTATTTCCGTTGCTTTATAATATTAAAGGATTAGTTCACTTTTAAATAAACTTTTCCTGATAATTTACTCACCCTCATGTCATCCAAGATGTCCATGTCTTTCTTTCTTCAGTCGAAAAGAAATTAAAGTTTTTGATGAAAACATTCCAGGATTTTTCTCCTTATAGTAGACTTGAATGGGCACCAAACAGTTGAAGGTCAAAATTAGTTTCACTGCAGCTTCAAATTGTTCAACACGATCCCAGATGAGAAATAAGAGTCTTATCTAGTGAAACCATCGCTCATTTTCTGAAAAAAATTTAAAATTATATAAGTTTTAACCAGAAATGCTCATCTTGAACTAGCTCTCTTCTTCTTCTCCTCTATTTGAATTCCAGCAGTGTAGACGCTGCTAAGCGTAATACTGCCCTCCACAGGTCAAAGTTTGAACTAATTTTTATATGCAATATGCTAGTTCAATAGTATATAACAATTAGTTCAAACTTTGGCCTGTGGAGGGCAGTATTACGCTTAGCAGCGTCTACACTGCTGGAATTCTAATAGAGGAGAAGAAGAAGAGAGCTAGTTCAAGATGAGCATTTCTGGTTAAAACTTATATAATTTTCAATTTTTTTCAGAAAATGAGCGATGGTTTCACTGGATAAGACCCTTATTTCTCATCTGGGATCGTGTAGAACAATTTGAAGCTGCAGTGAAACTAATTATGACCTTTAACCGTTTGGTGCCAATTCAAGTCTACTATAAGGAGAATAATCCTGGAATGTTTTCATCAAAAACTTTAATTTCTTTTCGACTGAAGAAAGAAAGACATGGACATCTTGGATGACATGGGGGTGAGTAAATTATCAGGAAAAGTTTATTTAAAAGTGGACTAATCCTTTAAGGTTGAACCACTGTAGTCACATGAACTGTTTTAAATATGTCTTTAGTAGCTTTCTGGGCATTGAAAAAGGGAGCGCTCTTGCTCTCAATAGAGGCCTTACTGAGCCATCTGATTTTATCAAAAATATCTTAATTAGTTTTTTCCGAAGATGAACGAAGGTCTTACGGGTGTAGAACGACATGAGGGTGAGTAATTAATGACAGAATTTTCATTTTTTGGGTGAACTAACCCTTTAATAAAATAGAACAGAACAAGTAAAACGAATATAATAAAATACAATAAAAATAGAGTCAAATATAGCAAAGTAAAATAAATATGAACAAAAGAGATAAAAGAATGATTATGAAAGTATGTTTTACAAGAAACGTTCTACTTCAAAATGTCACGTTGAATTTAAATATATGCCATTTCTTTGTAATTATTTGTGAAATTTACCAATTACTGAGTGAAATGGTTTCCTAGCCTTTTTCAAGTAAATCCTACTCCTAATCCTTTTTTTTTTTTCAGTGAACAGACCGAATAGAATAGAATAGAAAACTGGAGATAAAAACGCTCTTTTGAAAGCTCGGGGGTATTTGGGGTCATTATGTTCTGGAGGCGGTGGTGTTTTATGATGGTGGTGTCGCAGAGGCCGGGAGTTTCTGGTGCTTGTAGTTTGATATTTTTTTAGGAGCTGGACACAGCATGAGAACCAGTGAGACTCTGAGCATGTGCGTGAGACGGACGGCTGGATGTGTGGCTGATGGAGCGATGAGGGATAAGATGGACAGATCAGATGGCAGATACCCGGTCTGAGAGAGGGGCTTTAGTGTCTGGCGTGTTTAGCGTGTCTCGAGTGAAGTTTCCCTCTTGCTGTCAGCACACCAAGAATAATGAAGACATGCAGAGACACACACACTCAAAAACGACATCTGGAACGCGTTACTGGCCTTCATCCGACTTTTACACACTTTACACCAGAACAGGCTACTGATAACAGCTGAAAACAATTACTGAACTCTACAAACTGCTGTTAGTGTAGACGAGGTTAAGTGTGTGTGTGTGTGTGTGTGTGTGATAGAATTACACTGTAAACAGTAGTTAGATCACCACTTAGAAATGGTCAAACACCCGTGGAGGATTGCAAATCTCTGCCATTAAAGACACTCTTCTCAAAAGTTGCATGTTTCTATATTACAAAACACATCATATAGAAGCATTTTACATTATGTAGAGTGTTTAGTTACTTTAAAGTGGCCATATCATGTAGTATATTTAGACATACTGTACGCTAACATTCAGTTCTCAGATCTCCTCGCCAGTCCACACAGACCATTTATAGACACTAAGTTAGGCCAATCAGAAATGGTCACAGTTGAGCTCATTAACATGATGGTCCACATTTGCATGTCATCACCTATTCAACACTTATTTTGTGGACCACCCATCTTGACATCACATTGGCCCAATATCTCGCTCTGTAAATTTCTGTATATTTATCTTAGGCATATTAAATGCTTCACAAAAACATAGTTATTAATAGCTTTTGCTTTAGTGTACTAATCAGAAATATTCCTTTTAGGTTTCCAAACATTCCTTTTGCAAATATTGTAATAAAACAGTGACATTTTTTTTTCCTTCTTGTAAATCATTGCAATATTGATGGCCAAACCAGCGTTATTTTAGTATTATTAATATTATTATAGTGTTATAATATACTATT
>RJVU01007700.1:585617-614953 GCA_003731715.1 Anabarilius grahami | reverse complement strand
GTTATTTTAGTATTGTTAATATACTATTATAGTATTTTTATTAATATCTTTATTTTTATATTTTTAATTTAAAAATATTTCTAAATAGCTTTAATTAATTTTTATTTCAGTTTTAGCAATATAATTTAAAAATATTTCTAAATAGCTTTAATTAATTTTTATTTCAGTTTTAGCAATATTTGTACTTCAACTTAATTTATTTCAGTTAGATGCAAAGACAACATTTTTTAAGTTTTAGTTTTTCATGTAATATTTATGTTATTTTATTTCAGCTTTACTTCAGTTACCGAAAACCATTTTAATAGTTTACATTTCTTTTTTTTCTTCTTTTTTTTAAATAACAGCACTGGGCCAAAATGATAAAATGAAATAAAATAAAATAGAATAATATCTAAATATTACATTTACTGCCTAGTCCTATAACATTATAAATGGACTTTAGAGGGGAAAAAGAATTGTAGAATGTGGGTCGAGAGATGTTTTTACACTATGAAAGGACTTTATTGAGTGGTTTGTGGACAGATGTGGCTGTGAAAGAGACGTTTTCTTCATCAGAGACAGTGAGACATGGGCGGTCTGACAATCGCACTGATTTAGAGGCCGACACACACACAGACCCCGCGCAGCAGCTGAGACAGTCAGCGGCGAACGATGAACTTCTCCATGTCATGATTTATTCATAAGAATCTGTGAGGCTCAACACCCTTATATCATATTCTGCAATATTTAAAATACAGCCATGTTGTCAAAAACGCAGACGAACTTTACCACGTACAGCATTTGTGCGGCTGTTAGTGACTGAGAAAGTATGCATGTGTACGTATGTGTGACACTTTAAGACGTGAGACCTTGACTATTTGAATACTGTAAACGCTGTGTTGCTGCTTTCAACTCTGTTTAAGCAGTCTGACATGTCAACTTCTGTCTTAACTAATGCTGTGTATTTAGGGCCGGGACTACTTGTTTGTTCAACCAATGGCAGATGAGGTGAGTATTTGGGAAATCATGTTTGGAATCAGTTATCGGCTATGTTCAGAATAGCGTACTACCATACTATTCGTACTGTTCACTCTTAAAAATAAAGGTTCCAAAAGGGGGTTTTCACAGTGATGCCATAGAAGAGCCATATTTGGTTCCCCAAAGAGCCTTTCAGTGAACGTTCTTAAAAGAACCATGTTTTTCTTTAATAATCAAAAAAAAAAAAAAGAACCTTTTGTACAATGGAAAGGTTCCATGGATGTTAAAGGTTCTTAATGAAACCATCAATGCCAATAAAAACCTTTATTTTTAAGAAGTATGCAGTATGTAGTATGTGTACTGTGCACAGTTTGCTGTTTTAATTGTACCAATACCATGATGACCTACTACTCAAACTGCACAGAATAATGAGCACGACTTGATCTTTCATTTCTTGTGTAATACATGAACTGGAAGCACAATATCTGGTGTGATTTTACATTATATTTTTATTATTATTATTATTATTTGATGAAACTGATAAAAAGTAAAGCTATTTTATGCAAAATTGAATTTAAAAAAAGGCTAAATAATAGTGTTTAATTCTAAGAAGTAGGGATGCACCGATACCGATACCACACTCTAAAAAATGCTGTGTTAAAAACAACCCAAGTTGGGTTGAAAATGGACAAACCCAGTGATTGGGTTGTTTTGACCCAGCAGTTGGGTTAAATGTTTGCCCAACCTTCTGGGTAGTTTTATTTAACCCAAATATTGTTTAAAAATTACTGTATTTCTTGCTTAAAATGAACCCAAAATATGTTGGAAATGAACATTTATTAATATGTTTAATAAACAAACATTTATTAATACGTTTTTTGAATAATATTTAAACAATAAACATTTATTAAATTGCTGATTAATAAATGTTCTTCTTTTAATTATTATTGTTGTCTCTAGTAATTATGTGTCTGATTTTTAATTTCCAACATATTTTGGGTTCATTTTAAGCCAGCCGTACAGTAATTTGTAAACAACATTTGAGTTAAATAAAACTACCCAGCACGTTGGGCAAACATTTAACCCAACTGCTGGGTCAAAACAACCCAATCGCTGGGTTTGTCCATTTTCAACCCAACTTGGGTTGTTTTTAACCCAGCATTTTTTAGAGTGCAAGCTCATGTACTCGTACTCGTAAAAATACCCCCGATACCAAAGACCGATACCTCACGTGATGTGGAAATGCTTC
The DNA here is from genome assembly GCA_003731715.1 of Anabarilius grahami. Lineage (NCBI taxonomy): Eukaryota > Metazoa > Chordata > Actinopteri > Cypriniformes > Xenocyprididae > Anabarilius > Anabarilius grahami. Next base: position 612,747 of record RJVU01007700.1, on the reverse strand, counting down.
AAAATTAATGATGACAACACACACATTGCGAACTGCATGCTTTCAATCACAATTCATTATCGATTAGTGAAGGCGGGATAGGCGGAATCGCGCTGAATGACACAGACCAACAGACCTCTCTCTCTTTCTTGCGCCCGATCCCAGTTCTCTCACAGCGCGTGATCAGTTCTCCTCGCGCCTGAATGGTCAAATGCACACACAGTTGTCAAAATGTCCATCGTGTGGAGTATCTCACAGAAATACAGTCAGTTATGGCTTAAGTGGACGTAAACATTTGGGTGAAAACAGGATATGTGTCAGTATCCATGGATTCGGTCTTAAAGGGACCGTAGCCTGTATTTGTCATTAATGTTAATAAAACAACAAAATATGTTAAATAAATGTATACATGGTAAATAAACCTACTGTATCTGAAAAACAAGTTTAAATAATTTGTATCTCTATAGTATTTGTTGTATTGTTTGTAATTTGTTTGTAAATTTCTTTTTATATAACAACAGTTATATATATTGGTAATTATGCCCTTTGAAGGTTATTGGACACTGTGAAATTTTTGTGTAAGTGTGTGACAAGCACATAAAAATCATTACTTTTTTCATTAGAGTAATAATAAAGAAGCTGTCCTACATTCATTAGTCTCACTGTGTTGTGCTTGGAAAACTGCAACATCACCAAAAAAAAAAAAAAGAGAGAGAGAGAAATTAATAAATGTATAGGCATCGGTGTCGGCGAGTACTAGAAAAAAAGTATAGGTACTCGGTCCTTAAAAAATGGTATCCGTGCATCATTATTAAGAAGATAACCAAACGGCACTTGTATGAAACATATGAGGTCATGAGGTCAGATGTATCATATTACAGTTTGAAAATTGTATTAGGGTATAAAACTTACTGTTTTTATGCATTTTGGCAGATGCATCAATTCACATTGCATTCATAAGCCCTATTCAGAGAATGTCTGTAAAAACAATATTGGCATGGCACCTCAGTGATAAAACTCGTGCATTCGGATGGCAATTTATTCATGGTGGAGGAGTGAATTTTGTGGGAGCGCGTGCGCTGCTCACGTGGTGGTTGCATGATTGTCTGATGTGAATAAAACGGCACATGCTTTAATGAAAATAAATTCATATTTTATAATTATGTCCTATTTATTATTTGATTATTTAAATCTCCTGTTTAAAAATAGGAAGATTGACGCACTATATAGTTGAAATGGTTTTGTCTTGCATTTGATCTCAAATGATGTCATTTTAAAAATGGGGAATTTAGCAGAAATGAGTTAATGCAGCCTCTTATTTACAGTAGGCTACTTAAGGTAAGCATGAAGCTTCTTGGTTTATATTTTTTATGCAACTGTATATAACTTTAATAGGCTAACGTTACATATTTTAAAACTGAATTGCACGTTGCTGTCAGAATAACTGCCCATTTGTGCTTTATTTCTCTTTCTCCTTTTTGTTCTTAACATCTTCCTGACACTGTGGAGCGGTGATGAAATATAGTTCTTGTAAATACAACATTTCCACAATAAATGTATCTTTAAAATGCGTGCAAATTACAGCGAAGCTCAACACTTAACGTACGGTGCTCCGCAGTGGCCAAAAAGGATTTAAACAGTGAATTTTGTATTGATCTCTTGTTGTGAACTCAGAGATGTGGATTCGGACGGCAATTAAGTTAGCACACAACCTTGGTGTTTGTCAAAAAGTAGGTAATTCGGGGATTTTTACGCTGGTGGTTGGAGAAAAACACCAACATTCTGGATTCGGACGGCAATAACATCACAGACTACCCCCTGTAAATGGTGAAAATACCTTACGTCCCCCTGAGAAACAATTACCGTCCGAATAGGACTATAGTATACATTTGATCAGTTCATGCATTCCCTGGAAATCGAACTGATGACATTGGAGTTGCTAGCGCCATGCTTTTTGAAATCTCTTGTCGTGCAGTGAGTGTTAAAGCAGCGTTGTGTCTTAATTGCATCAGTATCTGAGCTGTGGGAAGGGATGCTGGAGTCATAGAGAGAGAGCGAGAGAGAGAGTCAGGGCCGTAGATCAGACCTATAGATCGGCATTACATTCACAGAGAGCCTAATTCACTCACAACACAAACACAGCAGCATTAGTTAAATTACATTGTTTAGAGCGGCTGTCAGTCAGCACGCTAACCTTTGCTAAACGATTGGCATCTCAACAAATGAGTTTGTGCTGTAATGCAATAATGAAAGCTGACAAATAGCGCACGCACACGCACGGACGCTCAGGGGGAGGCAAAATACTGATGCAGCACATCAACCAATCAATCCAGACAATTCCAACAACCGCACAGATCCAGAGACAAGACAAACACACACGTCTAAACTCGCGTTCCTGTGCATCACTGTTTCCATCTGTCCACTGATTTATTGATCCGCCTGTACTGTAGGTCTATTTATTTAGATCTTTAGTGTCACATGATCCTTCAGAAATCATTCTAATAGGCTGATTTGCTGCTCAAGAAACAATTCTGATTATTATCAATGTTAAAAACAGTTGTGCTGCTTTTTTGTTTATTTTTGTGGAAACCATGATACATATTTTTCAGGATTCTTTGATGAATAGAACAGCATTTCTTTGAATTTGAAATATTTTGTAACATTATATATGTCTTTACTGTCACTTTTGATCAATTTAATGCATCCTTGCCTTATAAAAGTATTATTTAAAAAACCCAAACACAAGCAAATATTTCTTTTGAGCAATATTTTTATGGAATAATCTTTTTTCCCATAACAGTTGAGTTGGGAGCTTGATGATGCCAATTTAAGGAGCTGTTTACACGACACCATTTTCAACTAAAAACTTTGTTATGCATTTTGGCCGTTCATTTACACGACAACGGCGTTTGGGGGGGCCTGAAAATGCAAACTTTTGAAAACAGGTTTCAAAGTGCAAGTTTTTGAAAACGATACGTTATCATCTCGGTGTAAACTACAAAAACACTAATTTGTGAAAACGGTGAAGCATGCGTAATGTATTACATGTTCCGTCTATAGGCGTGTAGTGTTTCTTTACAAAGTGACATCGCCATCTACTGGCCTGGCAGCAGAATACAGCGTTTTTAGTCGCTTTCGCGGGTCCGTTTGAACGGGGATCATTTTGACAACATTGTCTTCTGTATTCGAAAAAAACAAAGAAAATTTTTTTCCAATTTCAGTACATCGTTGTTATGTAAACGTACCTTCAGTGAAACCATAAAGACATACTGATAAAGACTTAAATTTTAAGTCATCAAACTATAATATTGAAGGGGATAATTATCACAGCATATCAGGGTTGAACAGAAATTGCAGTGACAAAAACTAGTTCTGCATAAAGCATTTCAGATAAAAACAAAAAAAAAAGTTTTTTCCCAATACAGGCTATATTTATGTTTGTTTGTTTGTGTGGAACAAGTTAAAATGCAGTGCTAATTTGAAATGTAAATTGACTAATATACCGCTATTATTGTAAGTTGAGTATAGTGAAAATTATCTCACAAGTAGGGCTGGGCGATATATCGCATGCGATTGTCACGCACATTTCGTCAGTAAAGCCGGTTCCCTGATTATCGCTAAATCACCATCACCTGCTTTCAAATGGAGCGCCACTTAATAGACAGAACCGTAGATCACTGACAAGCGACGCAATATCACGTTCATATCGCAGATGAATCGCCTTCGATAATGAACGCGATATTGCGTAGCTTGTCAGTGATCTACGGCTCTGTCTATTAAATGCCGCTCCATTTGAAAGCAGGTGATGCTGATTTAGCGGTAATCAGGGAACCGGCTTTACTGACGAAATGTGCGTGACAATCGCATGCGATATATCGCCCAGCCCTACTCACAAGTGTTTCATTATGACCACGTACACTGTATGTTTCAGGAGTGACAACCGCTTTTAAATGCGGGAGTGAATCCCCTAAATTATCGTTCCATGTGTGTACGGAACAGAACTCGCTCTCGAAAATGCGATGATTGACAACTTGGAAACCATAGCGATGTTCTGGCGTCTCTCGTGTTTGGTATCCATTATCGTGACCAAAGTAATATTACAGTGACAAAACACTCGTTATTTTTAGCAATTTAACTAAACACACTAACACACTAACGGAGGCGTCGTGTTTTGTTTATGCTTGCACAGCCTGTTTCACACAGAGCGCGCTCTTTCTGTGTTGCCATGATCACTCATTATAAGCGTTTTGGGCTTGTTGTTTAAGCTCGGCTCATAAAGTGAACATCGTGATATTTTGGTCTATGAGTCAAGGCTCGTGCTTTCCATGTGATTCACCGCGCATACAGAAGAGAGACACATCTCCGATGAACGTTAAAAAACATCATTAACAACTAGTTGTTCAGTTCGATTCCGTACACACTGCATAGAATTTCTGTAAATGCGGTTGTCACTACCTGTATTTTCCGGGAGTTATTTCGGTTGTAGAATGCGGTTGTCACTCCCGTATTTTACTGAACTGTGTGTGTACAGAACGCGATTAAGCACTAAAAGGTGAACTGGCAACCGAATTTAGCTGCAGTGTGTACGTGGCCATGGAGTGTTTTCTGAATAAATGCTGGTTTCTGGAACAGCTTGTTCCTTTCTAAATTCCAGTTATGACATCATCCCTCAAAAACTGCTCTGATCCCACTGCACTGAACAAACGTGTGTGTTTGTGTCTTTATTTTCCAGTTACTAGTTGTTATTTTAGCTGTGAAAGTGTCAGTGTTTCTCAAAGATCTTTCTTTCTTTCTTTCTGTTTTTCTCTCTGTCTCAGTGGTATAAATCTGTTCTCTCACACTAGAGTCTCTCGGGGTTTCATGGCACCTTTAGTCCTTGAGAGAGTGTGTGAGAGCCTCTGTGAGACTGTGTGTGTGTGTGTGTGAGGGGCAAACAGTTCTTTCTCTCTGTGTCGCTGAGCATGCTGGGGTCGCATGTGGCATCGCCTCAAGGTCATCCGGCGTGACTGTATCCAGAGCTCAGAGGATGTTAGAATTTATTGTGCATTTATGATGTTTTCCAAGTCTTTTTATCCTTCTCTTTCCTATAGATTTCTGTAATTAATTAATAATTAACTCAAAATATAATTGTCTTTTATGATATATATGATACAGTGTACTATATTTAATTAATCGGCATATCGTAATTCAATCACAAATTTTAATTGTTTTAAAACCTTCTATTTATGCATTTGGCAGATACTTTTATCCCTAGCCGAGCTGTACAGTGTGTGTGTTCTCTTTGATTGTGCATGTAAAGGGTTTTGTTTCTTTGTGCTTGAGGCTTTTCAGCACAGCACATGATGCATACGTGGTCAAATATGCAAGATGGATGTGTTTTAATGTGAAGAAATCTGTTCAGTCAGTTCACTTCTGTGTTTGTGAAGATCAAGACACAATTTATTTTCACAAAAACACAGATAGATGTGGCACAACCTAAGGCTTGCTCTCTCTCTCTCTCTCTCTCTCTCTCTTTCTCTTCAGTAGTTTGGTGTTTCTCTCTGTCAGTATAATTGATTGTGAATTGTTGCTTGTCAGGTGTTTGGTACATTTTGTGCATGTGAGTCATTTGTCTATAAAGAAAGAACTTTGAAAATTTATAATCGATTCTGAACTGCCTGAAACAAGTCGTCAGTAATTCCAGTCTTACTTCCTGCACGAACCTACACTCTAAAAAATGCTGGGTTAAAAACAACCCAAGTTGGGTTGAAAATGGACAAACCCAGCGATTGGGTTGTTTTGACCCAGCAGTTGGGTTAAATGTTTGCCCAACCTGCTGGGTAGTTTTATTTAACCCAACAATTGTTTACAAATTACTATATGTCTGGCTTAAAATGAACCCAAAATAGGTTGGAAATTAAAAATCAGACTCATAATTACTAGAGGCAACAATAATAATCAAAAAGATGAGCATTTATTAATAAGCAATTTAATAAATGTTTATTGTTTAAATATTATTCAAAAAAAGTATTAATAAATGTTTGTTTATTAAACATATTAATAAATGTTAATTTCCAACATATTTTGGGTTCATTTTAAGCAAGAAATACAGTAATTTTTAAACAATATTTGGGTTAAATAAAACTACCCAGCAGGTTGGGCAAACATTTAACCCAGCCACTGGGTTAAAACAACCCAATCGCTGATTTTGTCCATTTTCAACCCAACTTGGGTTGTTTTTAACCCAGCATTTTTTAGTGTATGAAGGTTTTTAACAAATTTACATAATGCCAGTCTATGGTCTTCATTTGACTTAGACACGCCCACAAACACTGTTGTTGTAGCTGAGATTGAAAGAGTTTGACACACACTGTAAGCGGTTGACCAATCACAACAGACTGGGCCATCTGACCAATCAGAGCAGAGTAGGCTCTCAGTAAGGAGGGGTTTAAAGAGACTGAATCCTTTATAGAGACAGAGCGACACGCGTCATAACCACGCCCACAAGGGGAAAAACAATCCAACCATCTTCATTGACTTTGTATTGCTTGAAGCTGCCTCCTTGTCATTTCTGATATATAACAAAAAACAGAACAATTTCTAAAAAGCTGTTATGTGACAGGGTGTACAGCAAACAAGCTAAAAAAAAACAGAACCAAAAACAGAGGTTTTTATAAGCTGTCGACCCAAAAAACGAACGTTTAAGGACACAAAAGTGTCCATATAATAGAATAATACAGGCAATAGAGACAGAGTGCCACATGTTATATTACACTGAGAACTACGCCCACTGGAGGGGAACGTAATCAGTGACAGAAAATATAATATATAAAACTGACATTTGGATATTTGACTTAACAGTGACAAAATGTTTACTGCACACGTAGGCAAACTGAGTGTCAGGATCCCAGAATTTACTCATTCTTCCTGATGCTTCACGTCTTATTGCCTGTATCCACTTTTTTCCTCCTTAAAGGCTTGGCTTTTACGGTTCGGTAGCTTATAAAAAAACTTAGTTCTGGGTTTTTTAGCTTGTTTGCTGTACACCTTGTCACATAGCATTGTTTAGACATTGTCCTGTTTTTTGTCATAAGTCAGAAATGACAAGGAGGCAGCCTCACGCAATACAAAGTCAATGGAGACGGTTGGATTTTTTTCCCCCTGGTGTGGGCGAGGCCTAAATGCGCTCTGTCTCTATTGAACCATTTCAGACACTGTGAGAAAAGAGCTGATGTTGCAATATATATAATGAGAAAATTAATCTTTTTTTTTTTTTGACCTTGGATGCATGTAAACCTAATGTAGAAGGCCTCCAAAACAAAATTAGGAGCCTTTAAAATAGCATAATTGGGCACTTTAAGAGCTGTTTACAGCAGATGAGCTGTGACCGAACTGTGATGTTCTTTGGGTTGTATTAGAGGAAGTTTTTCTTTAGACACTTTCAGGACATTATTACAACAACACTAGTGTTCAGCCTAATTAGACAGCATTTTAAGGCACCCTATACACACTCTGGATGCGAAAGCTTTTTGGGGAACATCATGCTGTCTTATAAGACTTTCTATAGGTCAAATTTGAAGGCAGCAGCACATGTATCCTCTGCAGAGAAGGCAATCCCAGAATGCATTTGGTCAAGCTGAGTGGAGGAGAAAAAAATATCCAATATGGCAAATAACTTGTAATCAGTGTAACACTGTTAGTTTAGTATCATTGAGATTCTATTAAAGTGTTTAAATATAGTATTTTGAATTATTTTTTAGTTTGTATTTTGCATTTTCAATCTTGGTTAAAGTTTTAGTCATTTTGTTGTCGATATTTTATTACTTTTTGTTTTAGTTTTAGTTGTTTTAGTACATCAAGTAAAACTAAAATGAAAATGAGAAATGTTGCTTTGGCGTCTACATTCTTAAAATAAAGTTTCCAAAACCAGGTTTTTGCAGTGATGCCATAGAAGAACCATTGTTTGGTTCTCCAAAGAACCTTTCAGTGAACAGTTCTTAAAAGAACCATTTTTTATTAGTGTGAAGAACATCTAAGCAACTTTTTTTTCCACCATAAAGAACTTTTGTGGAATGGAAAGATTCCATTGATATTGAAGGTTCTTCATTAAGAGCGTAGCTGAATTTAAAAAAAAAAAGATATTTATTTTAGTTAATGGTTATTTTATTTCAAGTTACAAAAGTTTTGTGTGTGTTTGTGTTTGTGGTTATAGTTTTAGTTAACTACAATATCACTGGTTGTAATGTATCTTCCTCATTCTGTGTGACCATAATAAACACGACAACATCCCAAGAATTACAAAATCCTCAGAAACGAGGATAAAATGTTACCATGGCCACATTTTAGTGGTGCACTGATAAACTACTGCTACTGTGATGTTTTTGGGGCTGATCTTCAATCACTAGAATTGACATTCGAATGAAACTGTCGCTTGAAAGGAGATGTTGATGTTGTTTTGTTCCTCTATTTGTCAAATAGTCATATTTCAATGCCAAATTTAGATCTTATTCAAGGAATTCTCAAATAAACATTACAATTTGTCTTGCTTTTCAATTCCTGTTTACACACATGGAAACTGTAATCCACGTTTATTTGGGAATTTCTATAAAGAGATCTTGGTTTTGAAATATGACTCTTTCTAACTACAACCACTAAAACTAGGGTACTGTATTACACTGGCAGTTACAGTAAGCAGATACATTTGTGTTATGGAGATGATAATTGCTCTAAACTACATGAGAGCAACATTTTCAGCATAACAGCACAGATATTATTAGCGTCAGGCTCAGACGGCATGACCTCGGTACGCCCACAGTCTGTTTACTGACCTCCTGATGTATACTGCACATAGAAATGGCAAGCGCAGACTGAAATGCCAGTCAAAGAGCACAGCACCTTGTTGTCTAAGCGAGCAGTTCATGACCAGAGCTGTAATGTGCACCAGACTTAATGCCGTTGCACTGCTGATGATAACTGCATCACGCTGTATTCACCACAGAGAGGACATAGAGGAATAAAAGCATGATACAACATCATTAAAACACACTCAGAAATGCTGGCAGACACATATTATTGCTAATTTTGCACTAGTCTGCTTGTTTAGTTGTGATTGTGATGGACAGATTTTGTAGAAATGTTGTAACACCTTTTAAACGCTCAGTAAATGTTCTTAATAGGAATAAATAATACTTCATTTAAACTTAAAAATGTGAGGGATATGGTAGCTAGTGGATATTAGTATATAATATAATACACTGCTCAAAAAAATTAAAGGAACACTTTGAAAACACATCAGATCTCAATGGGGAAAAATATCATGCTGGATATCTATACTGATATGGACTGGGTAATATGTTAGGAATGAAAGGATGCCACATTGTTTGATGGAAATGAAAATGATCAACCTACAGAGGACTGAGTTCAAAGACACCCCAAAAATTAAAGTGAAAAAATGATGCAGCAGGCTAGTCCATTTTGCTGAAATTTCATTGCAGCAACTCAAAATGGCACTCAGTAGTTTGTATGGGCCCCACGTGCTTGTATGCACGCCTGACAATGTCGGGGCCTGCTCCTAATGAGACGACGGATGGTGTCCTGGGGTATTTCCTCCCCGATCTGGACCAGGGCATCACTGAGCTACTGGACAGTGAGGTGCAACCTGGCAGCGTCGGATGGACCGAAACATAATGTCCCAGAGGTGTTCTATTGGATTTAGGTCAGGCGAGCGTGGGGGCCATTCAATGGTATCAATTCCTTCATCCTCCAGGAACTGCCTGCATCCTCTCGCCACATGAGGCCGGGCATTGTCGTGCACCAGGAGGAACCCAAAACTCACTGCACCAGCATAGGGTCTGACAATGGGTCCAAGGATTTCATCCCGATACCTAATGGCAGTCAGGGTGCCATTGTCTAGCCTGTAGAGGTCTGTGCGTCCCTCCATGGATATGCCTCCCCAGACCATCACTGACCCACCACCAAACCGATGTTACAGGCAGCATAACGTTCTCCACGGCTTCTCCAGTCACTTTCACATCTGTCACATGTGCTCAGGGTGAACCTGCTCTCATCTGGACCTCAGGCCCTCAGGCCACCCTCATAAAGTCTGTTCTGATTGTTTGGTCAGAGACATTCACACCAGTGGCCTGCTGGAGGTCATTTTGTAGGGCTCTGGCAGTGCTCATCCTGTTCCTCCTTGCACAAAGGAGCAGATACCGGTCCTGCTGATGGGTTAAGGACCTTCTACGGCCCTGTCCAGCTCCCCTAGAGTAACTGCCTGTCTCCTGGAAACTCCTCCAAGCTCTTGAGACTGTGCTGGGAGACACAGCAAACCTTCTGGCAATGGCACGTATTTATGTGCCATCCTGGAGGAGTTGGACTGCCTGAGCAACCTCTGTAGGGTCCAGGTATCGCCTCATGCTGAAAAACAGTCAGAAAAGTTGAGTAGGGAAACAAATGTCAGCAGCCTCCACCTGTAAAACCATTCCTGTTATGGGGGTCGTCTCATTGTTGCCCATCTAGTGCACTTGTTAATTTCATTTACACCAAAGCAGCTGAAACTGATTATCAACCCCCTCTGCTANGCAGTGCTCATCCTGTTCCTCCTTGCACAAAGGAGCAGATACCGGTCCTGCTGATGGGTTAAGGACCTTCTACGGCCCTGTCCAGCTCCCCTAGAGTAACTGCCTGTCTCCTGGAAACTCCTCCAAGCTCTTGAGACTGTGCTGGGAGACACAGCAAACCTTCTGGCAATGGCACGTATTTATGTGCCATCCTGGAGGAGTTGGACTGCCTGAGCAACCTCTGTAGGGTCCAGGTATCGCCTCGTGCTGAAAAACAGTCAGAAAAGTTGAGTAGGGAAACAAATGTCAGCAGCCTCCACCTGTAAAACCATTCCTGTTTTGGGGGTCGTCTCATTGTTGCCCATCTAGTGCACTTGTTAATTTCATTTACACCAAAGCAGCTGAAACTGATTAACAACCCCCTCTGCCACTGAACTGACCAGATCAATATCCCAGGAGTTTAACTGACTTGATGCTATTCTCTGATTAAAAAGTGTTCCTTTAATTTTTTTGAGCAGTGTATAATATAATATCATATCAGATCAGATCATATAATATAATATTACACTGTTCAAAAGTTTGAGGTCGGTAAGATTTTTTTGAAGAGAAATGTATACTTTTATTCAGCAAGGATGCATTACATTGATCAAAAGTTACAGTAAATACATTTATAATGTTACAAAAGATTTCTGTTTCAAATAAATCCTGTTCTATTGAACTTTCTTTTCATCAAAGAATCTTTTAAAAAAAATCACAGTTTCCCAAAAAATAAATTGCTTTTTAAAAACAGTTCTTTCACAATATTAATGTTTTTACTGTATTTTTGATAAAATAAATGCAGGATTATATTATATTATATTATATTATTAATTTTATTATAGCATCTACATCATTGACATCAAACAAACCATAGTGGAATAAACCTATACCAAAATGCATTTAAAATACATTTATTTCATACTATGTATAGTACAAATCCATTAATATATTTACTGACATATCACTTGAGACTTACTGATATAAATATTATAATTGCATTTTATTTGTAGTATTTCTTTATTGCACAATGCACATTTCTTAATATTATGTGTTTTAATATCACTATTAATAAGGATTGTGTGATCTTTGTTTAATCAGTGTTTAAATGCAAGATATTTAAAGTGTACCTGAAGTATACTTGCAATAGTTCCACTTTAGCACAATCAAATATACTTCAGTACGTTTAGTTAGACCTCAGCACTACTTCCAGATAGCTAAAGTGCATTAAGTACAACATTTTATACTTTAAGTATACCAAAAGTACAATTGCAGGGTATTTACATAAATATGTAAATGTATTTAAAGTATACTTTGCATAAAATAAATGTAACTCTTTTTTTATTTACTTACCGAATATAGCTGTATGGACTTTTAAAATGTTTTTTTGATTTTGTCCTTGTCTTTTGTATCTGCCTCTAATCACCATGATCTTCCATTATATTTCAAGAGTCTACATAACAATTTGATGAAATAAATGCATTTGAAATGACATAAGAGTGACATTGAGTAAAGGATGTTATTTCATGTTTGGATGAACCATAGCTTTAGTTTAAGGATATTATTTGTGTGTTTTTAGTGTGTTTTGCAGAGAGTTTGGCCCCATTAACAGAATGCCTCAGCTTCTGTCTGTGTTTCTCCAGCCTCATCACCATACGTGTGTGTGTTGGCAGCTGGACTCTGGGTTCGAGTCATTCATCACGCTCAGGAGGAAGATGAGGGGGGGCTGCTGCTGTGTGATTTGTCGTGGTGTTGAGGGTGTGTCTGTTGTCTCTCTGTCTCTCTCGCTGTGGGATCTCATAGTGGCGGCTTCACAGCTGCTGAGTTACACATAAAGAAGCACTTCAGCTTTCACACACATCACAATGCAGGCCCTCAGAGACAATGTGTGTGTGTGTGTGTGTGAGTGTGTGTGTGTTTCTCAACTAGTTGTAGTTTGGGGATAAAAATGTGCTTGAAAATGTCTGAAATGAGCAAAACCTTTACGAGTGTTATAAAAGGAAAAAGTAGTTGCGTTGTACATTTATTGGCAGGTCTGGGTTAGTAGCAGTGTTATTTTAGTATTATTTATAGTATGTATTAATATTTAATGGTTTTTAATCTTATATTTTCTGTTTCCCTTTTAATTTAAGTTAGAATTGTATTATTTTTGTGTTTTTTCATTTTTTTGTATTAATCATTTTAGAAATTCAACTTAATTTTAAAACATTAGTTCACATTTCCTGATAATTTACTCACCCCCATGTCATCCAAGATGTCTTTCTTTCTTCAGTAAAAGAAATTAAGGTTTTTGAGGAAAACATTCCAGGATTTTTCTCCATATAGTGGACTTCACTGGGGTTCAACGGGTTGAAGGTCCAAATGTCAGTTTCAGTGCAGCTTCAAAGAGCTCTACATGATCCCAGACGAGGAATAAGAGTCTTATCTAGAGAAACGATCGGTCATTTTCTAAAAAAAATAAAATAAAAATGTATATACTTTTTAACCACAAATGCTCATCTTGCACTGCTCTGCGATGCGCCACACATTAAGTAATCACGTTGGAAAGGTCAAGCAGTGTGACGTAGGCGGAAGTACTGCGGAAGGGTGAAAAACTCCATCTCATTTTCTCCTCCAACTTCAAAATCATTCGACATCTTTGTTTTACTTTTTTTTGTAAAGGCCGTTTGGCTTAGTCTTTGCACGTTCACATTGGAAACACTTGCTCGGTACTTCTGCCTATGTCACACGTGACCTTTCCAACATGATTACGTAATGTGTGGCGCATCGCAGAGCAGTGCAAGATGAGCATTTGTGGTTAAAAAGTATATACATTTTTTTTTTTTTTTTTAGAAAATGGCTGATTGTTTCTCTAGATAAGACTCTTATTCCTCGTCTGGGATCGTGTAGAGCTCTTTGAAGCTGCACTGAAACTGACATTTGGACCTTCAACCTGTTGAACCCCAGTGAAGTCCATCATATGGAGAAAAATCCTGGAATGTTTTCCTCAAAATCCCTAATTTCTTTTCGACTGAAGAAAGAAAGACATGAACATCTTGGATGACATGGAGATGAGTAAATGATCAGGAAATTTTAATTCTGAAGTGAACTTATACTTTAACTTCAGCTTTATTTCAATTAATGAAAAAAAATAGTTTTAATAGGAATAACTCGCCCAAACATTTATTCTTATGTGGAAGATGATGTTGGGCAGAATGAGGTTCTCTTTTCAATATAAGAGAAATGTAATGCAGACTGCAAAGCTCCAAAAGTGACCAAAAATCACAATATCAGTAGTTTATATAGCTTGTGCACTGTATTCCAAGTCTTCAGGAGTCTTAAGAAAGCGTTATGTGAGGAGCAGACCCAAACAGACGGTAGCTCTCAGCTCTGACACTTCAGACATTTATATAAACTAGTTTTATTGAAATTATATAATATGTCTGCAGTCGGCATTTGGTTTTACCAATGAGTTTGATTTCTGAGGCTCAGAACAAGGAGAATTAGCTCCTTAAATCAAATTTAAACTTAATTGCTTCATAAAAAATGTTTGCCTGGCCTATTTTTTAGCTCCTCCCCTCGAGCCGCCTGTCTTTTCACCATCCAATCTGTATCGATACATAAAATCTAGTCCCGCCCTTCATTTTTTCTTGTTGTTTTCTTGTTTTTACACAGATATACATCAGCTTATGGAGGTAAAATAGGCTTTAAACAGCATTCATGTTGATTTCAAGGTAAAATAGGAATTGATGATACTTGTTTTCCTTTTGTTTTCCGATAGCAGCAAAAGTATATCGTTCTGTGGATACATTTACAATTATGCATTTAGCTGACGCTTTTATCTAAAGCGACTTATAAAAGAGGAAACAAAAGCAATTTGTCAAAGAGCCAACGATATCCGTAATATACAATGCCAGGTTTATTAGACAACTAGATTAGGAAGTAAGCTATAAAAGAGGAGAAATGCAAAGAAGAAAAGTTTTTTAGTTTTTTTTTGAGTGCGTGTAAGTGCATGACTAATTCTTGCTTGGCAGTTATAATTGCAGTATATTTGAAAGCAGTCTTTGCAAACAGATCAGACCATCGCTAGTTAAAACAAAACTTTGGATCAATCATTTTATAGTGAAGGTTATTGATATGTGCATGTATTTAAACACATGAAAGCATGGTGTGTGTCTGCTGTCTGTGCTGATGTGATATCACATGTGTTATACCTAGATCTATCAGCCCCATGCACTCATAATATTGCTCTTTTGATTCTCGCTCCCCTTGGCCCTCACACTAAGAGAGGACATTCTGTATGTTAACGCTGCTCAAAAAGAGCAAAGACGCTTCACATCCCTGTGTCTGATGTCGATGTGAGGAATCTTCATCCAGTGTTTGTTGACAGCGATTCAGACACTCTGATTCAAAGGTTTATGTGAGTTTCTTCACATTTCTCTCACTTTAAAGGGATGTTCTGGGTTTAAATTTGAAAGTCTTGTGATGATACTGTTGAAAGAGTTTGTATTTAACACTGATTTCAGTGCAGTGTCTTGTCCCGTTGACTCTCATTATGCAGTAAGTGCATTACTTCACTAGTTTTGTTTTTGCTTTTCTGTGGATCAACAACTATCTTCTGTTGCACCCAGAACATTCAGTGAAATACTATAGGATTTATCAGTCAATCACTGGTGTAATTGTTGGTTTATGTGCACTACTGTATAAGTTTGGGGTCGGTGAGATTCTTTAAAGGAGTGATTTAACTTTTCTATCTTTAGTTAGTGTGTAATGTTGCTGTTTGTGCATAAACAACATCTGCAAAGTTACAACGCTCAAAGTTCAATGCAAAAGAAGATATATTCTTTTAAAGAATTCACTTTTTAAGGACTACAACAAACGGCTGGTAGGGACCACAACAAGCTTCTTCATGGGTTAGTGACATCACAAACCCTACAATTTGCATAAATCCCACTTCCGAGAACACTCAACAAAGGGGGTGAGGCCATGTTGGGCTGCTTTAGAGAAGAGGAAGAGTTGTTGTAGTAGAGTGTTGTTGTCATGCCGTCATTTTTCACCGGACTGCTTCACAAACGAGGGTCAATTCAACGCTGGATTTGCACAAAAGATGAACATGACGACACATGCTAGTCGATGAGTTGAATCAACTCCACAGCAACTACATAAATTTATCCTCTAACCATTCAGAAACTTCCAGTTTCATTCTAAAAGTTGTAACTTCTTCCCGAGTGTCTCCATCAGTGTCCGACCTGGCATTTAAAGGGACGCACACAAAAACAGCGTGTTTTTCGCTCACACCCAAATAGGTGCAAATTTGACAAGTTATAATAAATGATCTGTGGGGTATTTTGAGCTGAAACTTCACAGACACATTCTGGGGACACCAGAGACTTATATTACATCTTGTAAAAGGTTTTTAAAAGCAGTCTCTCATGCTCACCAAGGCTGCGTTAATTTTATCAACTGTTTTCTATCTGAATATATTTTTATATTGTAATTTATTCCTGTGATCAAAGTTGAATTTTCAACATCATTACTCCAGTCTTCAGTGTCACATGATCCTTCAGAAATCATTCTAATATGATGATTTCCTGCTCAAGAAACATTTCTTATCATCAGTGTTGAGCAGTTGTGCAGCTTGATATTATTGTTGAAACCATGATCAATTTTTTTCAGGATTCTTTGATGAATAGAAGGTTGAACAGCATTTATTTGAGACAAATCTTTTGTAACATTATAAAAGTCTTTACTCTCACATTAGATCAATTTAATGCATCCTTGCTGAATAAAAGTATTAATTTCCTTCCAGAAAAATCTTACTGACCCCAGTTTTATTGAAGGTCTGTACAGTTTTTAATGTTTTATCTTTCTGTTTTCATTTTAATTTTAAAAGGCAATATCACTGAGAGAAACTTGAGATCTCTGTGTTCTGTTTGTCCTGTTTTTCTGTTCAAAACGTCTGAATGCTACAACATCTACTTGTAGTCAACCTGATTGCGTATGAAATTCAAAATTACCTCTTAACATCTGTCATGTAACATGAGTTAGCATAAAATGAAATAAAAGAAGATTAGCGAATAAAAATAGACATTTGTGAATTATTCAGAGCGTGACTAAACAGGTGCGAGTCAGACTTAGCAGACATCTACAGGGCCAATAAATCATTCAAGAAAAATTAAATAAGCCATCCATAATTTATAGATGTGTTGGTTAGCAATTAATCATTTATAGTTGTTTGTAATGCTGATCATGTATCAGAGTGAAACCGATGCTTTTGAAAGGTTGAGCAGAAGAGGATGTTGGAGGACATCGACTCCGAGACCTTCTGTATTTTTGGGGAGGTTTTTTTGCTCTAAGAAAGTCTTGCCTCTTGAAGTACGAGGGCAAATGGAAAGGGAAAGAGGCTTTTATCAGGAAAGTTTTGGAGTCAAGTTGTTTAGAGAGTTTTCTCCACAAGTGATCTGGGATTTTATCCGCCGTGTGCAGCTGCAGCCGCACCATTAAAGCCAGAGACAAAGTTGCACACACTTTATAGTGTGCACTTTTAACCTCTCTCCTTCAAGGTAACTCAGATCTCAGAAGTGGGACTTTTACAAGTTATCAGAGGTTATCGAGCTTGTCCTTAAATCCCTCAGGCAGTACTGTGGTGTCTCTGATGTGTAACCTCCATTTCTCTCTGGCAGAAAGAAGCTGCAGTTCTACAAGGCCACTGGAGCCCGACTCCTCTAAGCCTTCGCAGAGCACCGCAATTCAGAATCGCCGGCATTGCTCTGAAAATCCTCGGCAGTCTCTCCATCAAAGCTCGCTGGGTTTATTTTGTGCTTCACTCTCGGCTGACCCATATCCTGTATATAGCAAACTCATGATGACGACGATAACCTGAGTCTTGAACCCGGTCCTTGGCTGACAGAATTGGGAAGTAGCCTGCAGAGATGATGAATGGACCAACGGCGTGAGAGTTTAGCGTAAAATTGTGAGATTTTTATCGGGTGTGGCGTTCGTTTGTGCCGCTGGCCTCTGTGCGTGTGTATCTGATAGTATGAGTGAAAAAGAAACACTTGACCAGGTTTTAAAGGGGTCATATCATGAAACCGCATTTCCTTGGCTCTATTGAGAGTAATATAAGAGTTCGATGTACTATAGCCATGTTTCCCAGTGGTGCGGCGTCATGGGAAAATAAATTATGTCTAACCTCAGTTGTTTATCCGAGTTTGCTGTCTGAATTGAATGTGATTAGATTGTGTACAGCAAAATAATACAAACCCAACATCTGCTTGGTGTGTTGGTTGAGGTTTGGTGAACAATACACAACTTGTTTCATTTTTAGTGTGAAATCAAAAGATGAAGGAGCATAGAGAGGTAGATCTTAATATCAGCTGTTAAACTTGGCCAAACCAGATGAGAACAACTGGTTTAAGATGCAGCATAAACAACATCTGCAAAGTTACGACACTCAAAGTTCAATGCAAAGGGAGATATTTTCTTTTACAGGAAACACTTTTTAAGGACTACAACAAATGGCTGGTTGGGACTACAACACACTTCTTCCCGGGTTGGTGACATCACAAACCCTAAAATTTACATAAACCCTGACCCCGGGAACACACAACAAAGGGGGGCGATGCCATGTTGGGCTGCTTTAGAGAAGAGGAAGAGTTGTTGTAGTAGAGCGTTGTTATCATGCCGTCATTTTACGCCGGGCTGCTTCACAAATGAGGGTCAATTCAACACTGGATTTGCAAAAAAGATTAACATGACGGCACATGCTAGTTGATGAGTTGAATCAACTCCACAGCAACTACATAAATTTATCCACTAACCATTCAGAAACGTCCAGTTTCATTCTAAAAGTTGTAACTTCTTCCTGAGTCTCTCCATCAGTGTCGACTCCGGTTTGAACAATGTAAGGCTGAACACCGTTACTGACAATCCTCATTTTGGCTGCGTGAGATTCTCCAGCTTTGTTGTTGTTGAGCAACCGAAGCGCGAGCTGTTAAAGCTCCGCCCTCTTCTGGAAAGTGGGCCGGGAGAAGCAGCTCATTTGCATTTAAAGGGACATTTAAAGTGTGTTTTTGCTCACACCCAAATAGGGGCAAATTTGACAAGCTACAATAAATGATCTGTGGCGTATTTTGAGTTTAAACTTCACAGACACATTCTGAACACCATAGAATTACTGTATATTACGTCTTGTAAAAGCGGCATTATAGGACCCCTTTAATGATTAGGTTTCCGTCAAACCTTGAACCTCCTAAAGTTTTCTCACAAACCTCAGTTTGGGAAACTGATGTAAATTAAAGCAAACAGAGCAGTGCAGGGATGACGTCAAAACCCGGAAGGTTCCCTCAAATTTTTCCTATTGTTTTTTTTATTTTTTTTATGGGGTTTTCAGTTTATGAGTAAAATATGGTCTGTGGTAAGCATAACTTGATGATACTTGGACGTTTTGTACAATGTAAATTACACACATTCACACCGCAAATGTTCTTATCTAGTTACTTATTTGAAACATATGTTTTAAAAATAAAAATGTGTGTAATTTATGCTGCAGAGCAAAACTTTTAAGTATCATTAAGTCACAGGCTTTATTTCACTCATAAATTAAAAAAACAAAAACAAAAAAAAACATTATAAAACCCCATAGGAAAATTTTGAGGGTACCAGTGGCGGATTAGTCTTCCGGGCTTTGACGTCATCCCTGCACAACCCTATTATTAATGGTGCGATAGTGCTGTGTGACATTATAGCATTTATTTGATAAATTATTGTGATGGGCAATATATCACTGATGTGACATCACAGATTAGCATAAGACTGCCCACAGTTACATATCAAAGCATTAACTAATTTCAGTTGCTAAATGGCTAATATAAGTCTTAAAGTTACAGTAGCAAAAACAGCCAGTTTAACCCTTTAATGCATGACACCCACTACAGTGGAAAGATCATTAAAAGCTGTTTTTAACCATTTAACATGTTACATCAAAACAACCATGTGTGGTTGACCTTTGACCCTTACTCATAATTCTATGTCACTGTCCTATTTATACTGTATGTTTTATTCATGACAACATAAATTCAAATTTGACTGACAAAGCATTCCTCTGGAATATCTACCATCATGGTTTTATTGTAGAAAAGATGTGTAAATCTTCCCAAATACATAATTTTGAAAGAAAAGGGACTGGGAAATGACTACATAGTTGTTTTTGAGGTAAAAAAAATAAGCTATTTTACATTTAAATGTAATAATTAATGCATTAAAGGGTTAAATGTAGGGCTCAAAGAGAGAGAGTGGACAGAGTGACTAAATTGCAAGTTGCAGTGGTTAACATATTTTGTTAATCCTGGAACAACATTCCTGTCCGGAAATGTTGTCCTAATCATATCTCTACCCCTAAACCTAACCCTACCCATAACTTATCCCTAAAATCAGAGAGAAATGATAGGCGAATAACACTGATGTAGAAGCATCTAACCCTGGTTGCAAGCCTAAACTTGACATAAACTGTAAACTTGTCCCTCAAATCTGATTGGTTGATTGCAATGTTTTTCCAGGATCAACCATAAAAAGTATCAGGGATAAAAACTGCACTTTTTTCTAAAACAAGTGTATAGTATGATCCCTTTAAAGGTTGATTTCAGCTCTAGTGAGTGTGTGGTTGTCGTGTCGACACAGTGATGGATTTATCGAGGTGCTGCAGGCCTTATTAGTGTGGGATGTTTCTCCAAGTGTGCAAGTTCAAG
Source organism: Anabarilius grahami (assembly GCA_003731715.1). Classification (NCBI taxonomy): domain Eukaryota; kingdom Metazoa; phylum Chordata; class Actinopteri; order Cypriniformes; family Xenocyprididae; genus Anabarilius; species Anabarilius grahami. The sequence goes on along the minus strand of RJVU01007700.1, from coordinate 592,469 downwards.
AATGTGATTGACAGTAACTCAATAGGGGGTTTCTTTTCCAGAGCTCACGGCTTTGATCAGCGATGGCGCAGGAAAACTTGGAGTTCTGTTCTCATCTCTGTCTCTCTCTCTCTCAGTGAATCCCAGTCATGCTTGTTATTGTGTCCTACCGCAGTGTGTCCATCCGTGTGGAACTATGTGTGTGATGTTTAGTTGCCAGCATCCACTCAGGGGAAGCTCTTTCTGCTCTGGATTGAGGACATGTTACCGCATACACAAATGCAACACTGACAGGAGAGGAAGTCAGGGCGGAAATACTTCATCATCATCAACATCGAAACTCTGTCATGGACCACATTTACACACACCGCTGCCCTCAGACTCTATTTGCAGTCAGTCACATAGTTTGTCTGTTTTTAATTCAGTCTTATCATCTTTTCGCTCTGCATTCGGAGACTTGTGACTTTGTTCCAATACCTAGTGAGCCCCCTACTGCCTACATAGTCAACTGATATGGAACTCATAAGTGAGTGATTTAGAAGACAGGCAACAACTCTATATGTTATACTAAAAGCAAATGAAATGTTGACTCAACTATGTGATACACTAAGCATAAATATATATAGCCTTGCTGGAAAAAACAGCTTTAAGGATTAGTTCAGAATTCAAATTTCCTGATAATTTACTCACCCCAATGTCATCCAATATGTCTTTCTTTCTTCAGTCAAAAAGAATTTAAGGTTTTTGAGGAAAACATTCCAGGATTTTTCTCCATATGATGGACTTTACTGGGGTTCACCAGGTTTGAAGGTCCAAATGTCAGTTTCAGTGCAGCTTCAAAGGGCTCTACACGATTCCAGACGAGGAATAAGAGTCTTATCTAGTGAAACAATCGGTCATTTAAAAAAAAAAACCCAAAACAATTATATATACTTTTTAACCACTGCTCTGCGATGCGCCACACGTAACGTAATCATGTTGGAAAGGTCATGCGTGACGCAGGCGGAAGTACCGCGTAGGGCAAAGAACTCCATCTCATTTTCTCCTTCAAAATCTTCCGACATTGTTGTTTTAACTTTTTTTTTTATAAAGGGCGTTTGCAAGTTCGCTTTGTAAACACTTGCTCAGTATTTCTGCTTATGTCACGCGTGACCTTTCCAATGGGATTACGTAATGCATGGCGCATCGCAGAGCAGTGCAAGACCAGTTTAGGATTGTTTGTTGGTCTTATCTGATCTAAGATGGTCTCTCAGTATAACCAATTGAAATATGCCCAAAATGAGCAAACCAGTTTAAGATGAGCTCACAAATGTTTGGTAAAATAAAACCGATCATTTTCAGTATTGAATGAAATATAAGCGTATTTATATTAATTTCTCCTGCATTCTCCATCATTTTGGATTTATTTTTGCACTGAGCTTGTTGCAATGCTACGGAGACACTTAAGGGTCATGGTAATAAAAAAAAAAATATTAGTTGGTAATTGAACTTATTTCATAATTGATGAACTTTACACATGGTAATGGTTATGGCACCTCAGTTGTGGCTAATGAGGGTGGAAGAGAGCGCTGTTTCCTGCCAGTACTGAGACTCGAACCCGCAACCTTCAGGTTAAAAGTCTGACTCTCTAACCATTAGGCCACATTTATAGAAACTAAACTGCAAAAATGGCTTATTCATACAAACTTTCTAGAAGGTACAGTATCAAAAGCAGGCTTTTTAACTACAAGGATCAAAGGGAGGATGGAAAATATTCATGAAAAACTAAATTATGTGAAAGAAATACTACTTGACTAACATTGCAAGTGGACTTATATGTGGGAATGAAAATAACATGATTAAAAAATGTAGAAATGACCCCTTTAATAACGTCTGCCTGTGTTTGTTGAAGCAGACGGGAGTATCAGTGGATGTTCTCAGTCTGTAATATTGATGGAAAAATGTAGGACTTATTCATTTGAGTCTGAGTTCAGCTGGGGTTTGCATACGACACTCAATCTTTCAGTAAGAGGAAGAGAGAGAGTGAAAAACGACAGGAAAGAGTCAGAGTCCTTGCCTCTGCGGAAAGATGTATTATATATGAAATATTATATAATAGAAGCGTGTATATAATATATTATGTAACACATACATATACATCTCTGCATGCTGTCAAGTCATAAATTTATCTATAGCTTTATCCCTCCATAAACAGAGTCTGATTGACAGGTGTCAAAGGCATCATCCTCTTCCTCAGTGATCAGCAAATGTGCTTTGGCTGTTTTTTTAGGAATATAATGTACACATTAAAACAATATAAGAATAGTCGTCTAACTCCTGCTGACATGAGTGAATCAAATCAAAGACTGCACAATTAGCAGTTTTTGACTTTAAATGTAACTATTTATTGAACATCTGAGATCATGTTGCTGTTGTTGGGAGTGTAGGATGGTGAGAGTTTAATAAGGGTTGGATTTGTGATGTTCTGGTCTAATCTTGTCTGTGTGTTTCTTGAATATTTAATATCTTTTAATATCAAACACAGATGAAAGTCAAATTTGTGATGCAAAACTCTCTGTGTGTTTTGGAAACTCCCTGGTTGGTTTGTTGATCAGATGTTACGATTCCAGCAGCCTAAATGCTTTTTAAAGTTTAAATGAGTTTTAAAATGAGTATTCATGTAGTGTTGTGATATTATGGGTCTTGGAGACACACAAATCATGTTCTTGAAAGACCTTTGAGAGATTGTTACAAGAATAGAGCCAACATTTTCCATGGTAACTGTTATTTCAGCCAAAATACCATAGTTACTACAGTTAATGTTCCTTAAAATTTATAACAAATGAAACTTTTAAGAGGTCACACAGTAAGTGTGGTGGTTTATAGAATTAATGAGCTCAATGGAGAATTTTGGCATTGCTTTTCCCTGTGCATTACTCTTTGTGTGTGTGGATCTTAAAGGGGTAGTTCACCTAAAACTCATTGCTTTTTGCCCATACAATGAAAGTCAATGGGGTCCAGTGTTTTTTAAACAACATTCAGTTGAAATATTCATCAGAATATCTTCTTTTTGTTCTGCAGAAGTAAGGTCAAATGGGTTTGGAACGACATGACACATTTTCATTTTTGGGTGCACTATCCCTTTAAGAAGTATTAGGGCTCGTTCACACAGAACGCGTCTTTGCATCTAAAAACGTGAGACGCAGCGCTCAGGAATGGTTTTTAAAAAAGCGCAGCGCAGAACGCAAGGGTCTCAAGATGCGCTTTTGAGACGTGATGCAATAACGGTAATAACGGAAATAATAGAAATAGTCAAACAGCAGAATAGATAGATCCTATTTTTGACATGGAAAAAAAGAAAATAATCGCACTGGCTATGGCCTCCTCTGCCATGTTGCCGTCAAATAAACTGTAAACGGAAGCTTGCATCGCTTGCCCCGCCTCCGAGTTCTTCTGATTGGTCCACTGTTTTGGAACTGACATTGATGTCACAGCATCTTCAAAATTTTCCGCTCATGTGTGAGGCGCTGCAAAAGACGCGAGACGCGAGCGTAACGGTCATACACATCCGCCTAGCGCGTGTTTACATAGAAAAACAATGGAAAAGTAGCGCATTGGAATAGAAAAACGTGTGTTTTGTGTGAACGGCCTCTTACAGTGCATATTTATTCTTAAAATCTTATTTCTTCATGCTCAATTTTTAAACTTTGCAGCAAAGGTGTACGTTTGACAATTTACCCACAATGCCATCTGTTTCTCGTCATCTAGGTAACACCGAAAGCTTTTGTTAAAATCTGAAGCGTGACATGCCACATTTACTGTGAAGTTCTTCTACTCACTTCCATTCTCTGCATCTGTTATTGCTTTTGTTGAGCATTCGCTCATAATGCGCAGTCTGAAATGGATTTTTCAGAGGAACATTGAGCCTTTGAAGCGCCGTGAGTTCGCTGTCTGATGGAATGAGGGAGTTCATCTTTGTTTGTAATGATGTTCATGTTTTGAGAGCGTGTGAGTTGGTGGTGACAGCCGTTTTTGTTGTCACAGATAATGAGGACGGAAAACAGCCCTCTGTCTCTGCAACTTCCCTGTGTGTGTGTGTGTATGTGTGTGTGTGTGTGTTTGTATACACTGCATCTGGTCCCAGTTTAAAACCGCAGTTCTAAATTACACTGCGCAGACTTTTCCAAAACATATAAACGTTAAATGTACATGGAAACACAGAGAGAGGCGGTTTTTAATAGCTTCAGTGTCACTGTTTGTGTTTATCAGCCTCTGTAATATCATTCACGAAACACAAGCAGAACACATTTCTGTGTAAAACATTCATAAAACTATTTGGATGCAAGTTGTCATATTAAAGCACCCCTATTATGCTTTTTCACATATTACCTTTATGTACTGTGTTATACAGCTGTTTGTGAATGTAAAAGCTCTACAAAATTTCAAAGATCAAAGTGCAGATAAACTGAGTTATTGTCTCCCAAAAGAAAGAAGCGATTCTGAACTGCCGAAAGGAGTCGTCAGTAATTCCAGTCTCACTTCCTGCTTGAACTTGCGTAGGTTTACGTAACAAACTTGCATAATGCCAGCATATGGTCTTCATTGGCTGCTTGCGAACAACATCTCCTTTGACCGTCAAACACTGGAGTTGTAGCAGAGGCCTAGAAGAGTTTGTCGACATGTTGAGAAGACGCTGTTTTCTTTGCTGCCAAAGCAAATCCACTTTGCATTAGGCTTGTCAAAAGTTGTTCTTAAACACCTCTGATTGGCCATTGTGTTCACATGCTCAACAGATATGTCTGTGATTGGCTACAATGATCAACGCTTCAAAAACATGTTGTAAATAGACATCGTTGACGCTCTTCACCGAGCACTTACACAGATACACACGGAAGCGTTTGAAAGCAGGAGTCTATATCAGATGATCCCTAATATATGCTTTCAAATGCTCCCGTTTATCATTGTAGCCAATCACAGACATATCTGTTGAGCGTGTGAACTAGGGGTGTAACGGTACGCGTATTCGTACCGAACGGTTCATGGGGCAAGTTCCAAATGGAAGTGGTCATCCCTATGTGAGCAGGCCACACACGTGGCAGGTAGCCATTTGGAAGGCCCGAAGAAGCCTTCGGAGCTGAAATTGAGATATGGTAATATATGTTTGGCCATCTGACCAGTCAGAGCAGAGTAGGCTCTCAGTAAGGAGGGGTTTGGAGAATCCTTTATTGAACTGTTTAAGACTCTGTGAGAAAAGAGCTGATGCTGCAATGTATATGATGAGAAAATTAAAGTGTTTGTGTACTGGCTTCACACAGCCAAACCTAGAACTTTTTTTTGTGTTTGCTCAGAGGTTGCACTTTTATTGCTATGAAAACCAAATAAGAGATCTCAAGTATGTTTCATTTAAGTATTAACTTTGTCTCAGATGTTTCTCCTAAAATTAATTTTGAGAAATACAAATGAGTCAGTAGTTGTCATACAGGAAGAGTGTAGAGCTATAAAATGAATGTGGAGCAGCTCAGATCATTTCAAGAATTTGATGAGAAATCATTGAGTTCACGTTGAGATCTCTGAGTTTTAATCAGTTGCGGAGCCAGGATTTTTTTCATAGGGGTGGCCAGGCAGGGGCCAGCAACCAGTCGGGGGTGCCACAGAAATCTTCATTTCAACATAAAAATGGACTGCCTACAACACAACTGAATACAGTTAATTTGTAGCCTACTTAATTGTAATTGAGATAGTGAATTAGATCATGGAATGCTGAGTGAATTTGACAATCATTCCTCACTTGCAGGGGCTTAATAAAGGGGCTCACACTATAGCTAAATTTCAACAGTTCTGTTTCTCAAAACCCCCAATAGAATGTTCTCCATTGTTGCATCTCCATGGATGAGACATGCAGATAACTACATACTGTAGTTCAAAGATTATTCAACATTCATTGAATTTTATGTATAATCAATGAACTTCAACAAGTCTGAGTTTGTCTGTTTCAAAAACTTACCAAAAAAAGTAAACACTAAATGTTTAACTTTCTATATTGTCAAAATAAATAATTGCAACAGTTCTGTCATACCTAAATGAAACTCAGTACAAAGAAAAAAAAAAAGTGTTCTCTTTTGAATTCCCATTTGCTGATGCGGAAGCGGAAGTCAACAGCACATATATGCCAGAATGTAAAATTTATTATTTTATGCATTTAAATGTGATCAATTTTTGTTTGTACTTTATAAATTAATGCAAAATTAGCATCTTCTAGTACAAATGCACAGTTCTCACATTAATTTAAGCATTAAAAAATGACATATCAGTTTGTTCTTTATATTGTGATCTCACATAGCAGAATATTTTAGTCCAGAGACATGTGACGCATATATATATATATATATATATATATATATCTCAAATAGGCCTACATACATGCATGCACAGTTTTAACGCAGCTTTAATAGCCTTTTTGGTTATTTGTATTTAATCGTAGTTTCTTTTGCGCTTTATTTATAGTGAGTAGGCTAATATACAGCGCGCCGTATTTGAGCGTGATTGAAAAGTGTGCGGTCTTGCAACCCACCAGATGAGAAACATTTACGTAAGCTATATATAATGTTCGCCGTTCACTGTTGTTCTGCTGAAGCTCATTCCCACCTGTATCCTTTCCGCGCACATTTGACTTGCGCCTGGCGCGGAGTTATTTGTGGTCTTAAAGAGACGGTTCTGCGTTTAAATAAACGCAAGTCTTGTCAACAAATACGTAGACAGAAACAGCAGTTGTGAGCATGGCCACCCCCTGGCTCCGCCCCTGGTTTTAATTGCAAATCAAATCAGTTTGAGACTGTGGAGAACTGAAACTACAGATGAGGCACATGAGATCATTTTCTCAGGTATTCACCTTAT
>RJVU01007700.1:548965-582619 GCA_003731715.1 Anabarilius grahami | reverse complement strand
TATTTTTTTAAAAATCTGACACTCATTTAATTAATTTTATTTATATTATTATTTATTTTTATTATTATTAATAGTTTGTTTTATTTTTTCTATTTATATGCATTCATATCATTTGCTTGTCGGTAATATTGGACAAAAGCGAAGGCAAACACATGCGATAGAGAGTTTGAAGCGGCCGCAGCGGCTTCATTGCCCCATAGACTTCCATAATGAATTCATAGTGTAAACATGATATCTGTTCATTTTTACAAACTGAGAGATTATTTTCTGTAGTGACTGACGGCGTGTCACAGAAGTCATCGATAGAGGTTGAGTTGTATTTAACCTGGAATATTCCTGCAGTACTGGACCGTTCAGCATTCATCAATAATACACTCACAAGCGCCGGAAGGTTAAGCTAATAAACGTGACCTCCCTCGCTCTCACTCATCGTGTTCGAAAGGTCCCAGCTTGGTCTTTAAGCCCCATTATTAAGAGAGTTAATCATCTGAACCACCACTGGACCCTTTGGCACCTGAGAGAGGTGAGACGGTAGAAGAGGACTGGAGAACAGCCAGGGAGATAATAGAGAGAGAGAAAGCGTTCAAAGGACTTATTCTACACTTTCGGAGCATTTTCTTTTTCTTTTATAATGTTAGACAAGGTTTCTTCTACCATAATTCAGTTTTCCATGACAGTTTTCCACCCTGTCTCTGACCTTTACATCAAATGCTCTCTGCAGTTGAGCTGTGTGTGAAATTGTGCTACTGACATGAACAACAGTGATTTTATCTTGAACAAAACAACTCTCAATTCAGTCATTTGTTTGCTCAGTTATTCAGTCGTTAGTTCAGTCATGTTCATTTGTTCATTCATTAGTTTATTTGTCGTTCTGTTCACTTTTCTGTTTCTTTGATTCATTAGTTTGGCTGATTCATCCATTGATTCATATGTTCCGTGATTTTTGTTGATTCTTTCTTTCTTTCATTCGTTTGTTTATTTATTTAATAATTTCTTCATTCATTTCTTTAATTCGTGTTTGTTCTTTTGTCTGTTCATTTATTCAGTCATGTTTGTTTGTTCATTTATTATTCATTTTTCTAGCCATTTTTGTGTTCTTTGATTCATTAGTTTGTAGATTGATTCATCATACATTCATTCATATGTTCACTTATTTTCGTTCATTCGTTCATTATTTTAATAGTCATTTATTCTGTAATTTGTTCATTATTTCATTAGTTTGTTCATTTATTCATTCTTTCATGTTTCTTGATTCGTTAGTTCAGTCATGTTCATTTGTTCCTTCATTAGTTTATTTGTTCATCTGTTCATTTATGTACAGTATTTGCGTGTTCTTTCATTCTTTTGACCTTTACATACTTTACATTAGGGGTTGGAGAAAAAAGTTGATTCTCTGATGTATCGCGATTCTCTCTTCAACAATTCTGAATTGATTTGGAAAACTTCATCGCACCGAATGTGTGCTGTGAGAAATGTGCATTTTGCTTGACAATGTGCGGTTTCACCTGCCGGTATTTCAGGTTTTTCTCTTATAAAAATGCTCTGAAAAGCCATGATTTATGTTGTTTGGAAGTATAAATTTGATACACGAAAATCATATGGGATGACAAGGGCTAACCAGGGACAGGTGAAGGATATTAGTAACTATGGTAACAAATGAGGGTAACTATAGAAACTAACAAGGTAGGCAAACAGGAACAAAGGAAACAGGAACTAATCACAGGAAGACAGAGCACAGGAACAAATAAACTAAACTTCAAAATAAGAGTCAATTAAACAAGACGGGAAAACAAGCTGGGATCATGACAGTATAAAATTATTTGTTGAATAATACAAAGATTATTGGATTAAGTTTTATTATTTCATTCTTTCTATATGCAGAATTTCATGTTACTTGCCATTCCTTTGTAATGTGAAATGTCTTTGTTTGTAAATGTAATTATGAAAATTATTTCACTGAAAATCCTACACTATTTTTTTCAGTGTATTTGATTGTATGTTTTGAAGCTATATTTAGTTAAATAATAAAAACATTTTTTTTATATAATTCATAATTACATATTATAAAAATATTACTTTATAATGTATAATTATTTTAAAAAGTACACTCTAAAAAATGCTGGGTTAAAAACAACCCAAGTTGGGTTGAAAATGGACAAACCCAGCGATTGGGTTGTTTTGACCCAGCAGTTGGGTTAAATGTTTGCCCAACCTGCTGGGTAGTTTTATTTAACCCAACAATTGTTTACAAATTACTATATGTCTGGCTTAAAATGAACCCAAAATAGGTTGGAAATTAAAAATCAGACTCATAATTACTAGAGGCAACAATAATAATCAAAAAGATGAGCATTTATTAATAAGCAATTTAATAAATGTTTATTGTTTAAATATTATTCAAAAAAAGTATTAATAAATGTTTGTTTATTAAACATATTAATAAATGTTAATTTCCAACATATTTTGGGTTCATTTTAAGCAAGAAATACAGTAATTTTTAAACAATATTTGGGTTAAATAAAACTACCCAGCAGGTTGGGCAAACATTTAACCCAGCTGCTGGGTTAAAACAACCCATTCGCTGGGTTTGTCCATTTTCAACCTAACTTGGGTTGTTTTTAACCCAGCATTTTTTAGAGTGTATGTATAATTATATAAGTAATTTAATAAAATGTATCCCATAAATTTGATATTCAAATTCAGTAAACCTTATTAATTAATAGAAAGAAAAAAGTTTTAGAATCAGATCATGATTCCCAGAATTGGGAATCGGATCGTGTCGTCCCTAAAGATTCCCACCCCTACACTCTAAAAAATTGGATTGAAAATGGACAAACCCAGCGATTGGGTTGTTTTAACCCAGTTTAGTTAAATAAAACTACCCAGCAGGATTGGGCAAACATTTAACCCAATCGCTGGGATAAAACAACCCAATCGCTGGGTTCAAAACAACTTGGGTTGTTTTTAACCCAGCATTTTTTAGAGTGTACATAGTTGGGTTAAATATGGACAAACCCAGCGATTGGGTTGTTTTAACCCAGCAGTTGGGTTAAATGTTTGTTTAAAAATTACTATGTGGCTGGCTTAAAATGAACGTAAAATAATTTGGAAATAAAAAAATCTGACACATAATTACTAGAGGCAACAAACATTAATAAATGTTTATTATTTCATTATTATTTATTACACTCTAAAAAATGTTTGGTTAAAAACAACCCAAGTTGGGTTGAAAATGGACAAACCCAGCAATTGGGTTGTTTTAACCCAGTGGTTGGGTTAAATGTTTGCCCAACCTGCTGGGTAGTTTTATTTAACCCAACTACTGATTAAAAATGACTATATGTCTGGCTTAAAATGAACCCAAAATAGGTAAGAAATTAAAAATCAGACACATAATTACTAGAGGCAACAATAATAATCAAAAGGTGTACATTTATTAATAAGCAATTTAATAAATGTTTATTGTTTATTATTCATTATCTTATTAATAAATGTTTGTTTATTAAACATATTAATAAATGTTAATTTCCAGCATATTTTGGGTTCATTTTAAGCAAGCAATACAGTAATTTTTATACAACAGTTGAGTTAAATAAAACTACCCAGCACGTTGGGCAAACATTTAACCCAACCACTGGGTTAAAACAACCCAATTGCTGGGTTTGTCCATTTTCAACCCAACTTGGGTTGTTTTTAGCCCAGCATTTTTTAGAGTGTAAACTTAGTAATAAATGTTCATTTACTAAACACATTAATAAATGTTAATTTCCAACCTATTTTGGCTTCATTTTAAGCAAGCAATACAGTCATTTTTAATCAATAGTTGAGTTAAATTAAACTACCCAGCAGGTTGAGATAAACATTTAACCCAGCCGCTGGGTATGTCCATATTTAACCCAACTTGGGTTATTTTTAACCCAGCATTTTTTAGTGTATTTAGGTGTGTTTGTTTGAAGAGTATCAGTTTTGTTTGTGTGTTTTTAGAGAGTAAATAACAAAAGTGGACAGAGCCTGTTTGTGTGTATAAGATTAATCAGGGATTTGAATAAATGAATCATCTCACATCATTTGTTTCATAATAGCATTTGCAAACACAACACAGACACAAACAAAACAGACGCGGCCTCTCTGCCCATCATTAGATACCATGGCTGTGTCGTGACCCGTTAATGGAAGGTAATGTACCCTACAGAGTGTTAATTTGGGGTGAAACGAACTCTGTGTGTGTGAGAGACAGTCAGATAAGAGTTATGAGCTGGACTGCGTGCCATCGGACGGGTCAGCGGGCATCTAATGGAGCCATTCAATAATAATCCGACACTCATGCGATTGTCTTTTTACTGTGTGTGTGTTAGAGTAATGTTAGCATCCGGTATATGTATTGATGACTCCAGGGATCGATACGTCCTGGGTTACAATCCATCCATTATGTGCACGTGTGTGTCTGGTGAAGCTCTCTGCATTCGTGCTGTAAGTGAAATCTTGCTACAGACATGAACAAGTGAATTTATATTTTACAAAACAACTAATCTGTCCATCAGTTCATACATTTGTTCACTTGTTAATTTATTCATTCATTCATTACTTTGTTAGATCTTATGTTCATTCTTTGTCTGTTCATTAATTCAGTCAGGCTCAATCTGTTCATCTGTTTCTGTGTTCTTTGATTCATTAGTGTGTTGATTCATCAATTAATTCATGTGTTCGTTGATTTTTGTTCAGTTGTTCATTCGTTTATTCATTTATTTGATCATATTTTCATTTGTTCATTCATAACTTTAATTCATACATTCATGCTTTGGTCTATTCATTAGTTTATTCAGTCATGTTCATTTGTTCATTCATTGGTTTAGGCCTATATGTCGTTCTGTTCTCTTTTTCTGTGTTCTTTGATTCATTAGTTTGTAGATTGATGCATCCATTCATTTATATGTTCATTGATTTTTGTTAATTCTTTCATTAGTTTGCTCATTTATTCGTTCATCTGTTGATTTGTGTGTTCTTTCATTCATTAGTTTGTTAATTGATTAATCTGTAGGTATTGATTGTTGAGTCATGTTCATTCGTTCATTCATTTTATTTGTTGTTCTGTTAACTAGTTAATTCATTAGTTTGTTGATTGATTCATCCCTTCATTCATATGTTTGAGTTTTTTTTTCATTTGTTCATTACTTTATTATTTTGTTCATTTTTATCAGTCATTTGTTCATTTATTTGATCATATCTTCGTTTGTTCATTCATTACTTTAATTAATTTGTTTTATTTGCTTTGCTTGTTTTTTCATTCATTAGTTTATTCGTTGTTCTGTTCATTTGTCTATTTCTGCCTTCTTTGATTCATTAGTTTGTTGATTCACCCATCCTTTCATTCATATGAATGTTTGTTGATTTATTTGATCATATCTTAATTTGTTCATTTATTAATGTTTGTTCTTTTGCCTGTTCATTTTTGTATTCAGTCATGTTTATTTGTTTGATTGTTAATTAATTAGTTTGTTCATTTGTGTGTTCTTTCATTTGCCTATTTCTGTGTTCTTTGATTCATTAGTTTGTTGATTGATTCATCTGTTCATTCATGTTCATTAATTGTTGTTCATTCACATATTCTTTCATTTGTTTTGTAAATTCGGTCATGTTCATTTGATGATTCATCAGTTTATTTGTTGTTCTTTTCATTTGTCTATAACTGTGTTCTTTGATTCATTAGTGTGACGACCAGGGCGGGCGAGAGCCGTGAGGGAACGGTGCGAGGCCGGTGACGCGAGTGATAATGAGCATCAGCTGCGAGGCGCGCCGGCCTCAAGTCCCTCACGGAGGAGCTCCGGAGGCATAAAAGGAGGAGCGACGACAGTGAAGGACGAGAGAGGACCAGGCCTGGACTTTACGTTATGTTTTATTATGTCGGGAAGGAAGACGGAAGCCGCCGCCATGCAGGCAACCCCCGCCACTGGAACGCCGTTTGCGGACATCATCACTTCCCTCGCTGTCCTGCACCAAGATCAGCACAGAGCAGGAGGACCGCGAGAGGTTCCGGAGCTGGATTGACCGGGAGGTTCCTGTTGAGACCACCAGAGCGGCTGCTGCGTCGTTCCAACTGCCCCTAAATAAAATGGGCCCGCAGGATGACCCGGAGGCCTTCCTGGACCTATTTGAGAAAACAGCTGAGGTGTCGGGTTGGTCCCGGGATCAATGGCCCATGCGACTCATTCCGCTGCTATCGGGTGAGTCGCAGGTGGCAGCGCAGCAGCTGCCCATCCAGAACCTCCTGGTCTTCGACGACCTCAAAAGGGCCATCCTGCAGCGGGTCGGCCGGACCCCAGAGCAGCATCGCCAGCGTTTCCGGTCTCTGGAGCTGGGTGAGTCTGGCCGACCCTCCGTGATGGCCCAACAGCTCCGGGACTCATGCCGCAAATGGCTGTTGGCCGACGGAAGCGACGTGGAGCAAGGAGCAGTTCATCACTCGGCTCCCGAAGAAGACCGCCGAGTGGGTCCAGTGCCACCGGCCCACGTCGCTGGATTCGTCCATCCAACTGGCGGAGGATCACATGGTGGCGTGCCCAGGGGTCGGCGAACCCCTGCCATCTGTCTCCGTAAAGTCCAGGCCTGGTCCTCTCTCGTCCTTCACTGTCGTCGCTCCTCCTTTTATGCCTCCGGAGCTCCTCCGTGAGGGACTCGAGGCCGGCGCGCCTCGCAGCTGATGCATTTACATTTACATTTACATTTATGCATTTGGCAGACGCTTTTATCCAAAGCGACTTACATTGCATTATACTATACATTTGTATCCGAGTATGTGCAATCCCTGGGATCGAACCCATGACCTTGGCATTGCTAGTGCCATGCTCTAACCACTGAGCTACAGGAAAGCTATTGCATATATAATGATGCTCATTATCACTCGCGTTACCGGCCTCGCGCCGTAGCTCAGTGGTTAGAGCATGGCACTAGCAATGCCAAGGTCATGGGTTCGATCCCAGGGATTGCACATACTCCGATACAAATGTATAGTATAATGCAATGTAAGTCGCTTTGGATAAAAGCGTCTGCCAAATGCATAAATGTAAATGTTCCCTCACGGCTCTCGCCCGCCCTGGTCATCACAATTAGTTTGTAGAATGATTCATCCGTTCATTTAAATGTTCACTGATTTTTGTTAATTCATCTATTTATTAATTTGTTCATTCATCCAGTCTTGTTTGTTTTGTTAATTTATCTGTTTATTCATCTATTCATTCATTCATTCTTACCTTCAGAATAGATCTGTTCGTTTGTTTCTTCATTATTTGAATCATGTTCATGTGTTTGTTTGTTCATTCATTAGTTTGTCCATTTGTATGTTAATTAAATTTTGTTTACATAATCTCTCATTTGTTCATCAGTTTGATAATTCATCCATTCACGTTTGTTCATTAGTTCATAGTCAGTCATTTGTTTGTTCAATTATCTGTTTGTTTGTTTGTTTGTCATTTATTTATTCATCTGTTAATTCATCTAATAGTCCATTCGCTCAAAGCGAAGAGGACGAATGATAGAGAGAGTATAAGAGAGATCCCAGAACGTCATGTTTACTTGGAAGCTAAAAATAACCAGCAGTTCCTCCATTAAGCAGGGATCAGTTAGAGACAACCGTGAGATCCTGTTTCATAATGAGACCCAAAAACAAGCCTGCACCAGTCTCTGTGTGTGAAGCCTCTCTGGACCCCAAACAAACTCAGCAGACGGAAATTATAAGAGGCTCTGAGAAAACTGACGTTTATGAATAAATTGGCGTAATGGGAGCTTCTGTTGCAAAAGTTTATTCTGCAGTATTGAGAGGTGCATTATCTATTCTAAAACTAATTTGTACTCATTTCATACAGTGTTTCAGTTATATGTACTCTAGCGTTCAAAAGTCTCTTCTGCTCGGCTGCATTCATTCGGTCAGAAATACAGTAAAAACTGTAATATTTTGAAATATTATTACAATTTCAAATACCTGTTTTCTATTTGAATATATTTTAAAATGTAATTTATTCCTGTGATCAAAGCTGAATTTTCAGCATCATTACTCCAGTCTTCAGTGTCACATGATCCTTCAGAAATCATTCTGATATGCTGATTTGCTGCTCAAGAAACATCTATCGAGATCTATAGAGACTATCGCAACTTCC
The DNA here is from genome assembly GCA_003731715.1 of Anabarilius grahami. Lineage (NCBI taxonomy): Eukaryota > Metazoa > Chordata > Actinopteri > Cypriniformes > Xenocyprididae > Anabarilius > Anabarilius grahami. The sequence goes on along the minus strand of RJVU01007700.1, from coordinate 574,469 downwards.
ATTTCATGCTGACTTTAGGGTTCACGTTGTCTGTGTTTTTTCCCAGGTGATGATGACTTCCTGTTGGGGTTGGGTGAGCTGCCAGAGACCTTCCCTAGCGACCCGCCTGAGCCCCTTCCGCACTTCCTGCTGGAGCCGGAGGACGCTTACATCATCAAGAACAAAGCTGTCAATCTCTTCTGCACGGCCACGCCCGCCGCTCAGATCTACTTCAAGTGCAACGGCGAGTGGGTCCATCAGAGAGAGCACACGATAGAGGAGCGGGTGGACGAGACGTCGGGTCAGTCACACACACACTTCATTTACCATCACTCTCGTTTATGGGTCGGAAACATTATGGCCTTTTCTGAGGTGCAATAAAACGTGATAGCTCTGGTTTATTCATGGTTTTCATTGCTAAAGGTGCTGCTAGAGATATAGATAACCCCCTCCCTGACACATACGGGTTTGTGTATTATTTAACCTCTCTATGAATCCTTCTTTATATGACTGCTATGGACACAGAGAGAAAGTCTAGTGACCAACATCTATGGCCAGAGACACGACCAAGACGACTGACCGCTTGATGTGCTGTCAAATCACATAATATAGGCCCTGTTCATACCTAGTGTTAAGATGCATTTTGGTAGATCAGATCACAAGTGGACGACACTAAACACAGATGTAAACGGGGTGTAATATGGTTTGAGCTTGTCCAATTTCGACCACTTCCAGAGGTAGTCAAAAACGCATTCGACCGGATTGCTTTCGTAGTGTAATGTGGTCGAATGCGTTCGAACAGGCGATTTTAGCGGCTATTATGGGAAGCGCGCTAACCAGACGGGATTTAAACTTTGTCAGCTGAAGACCCCCAGTTAATTTTAAAGATGAAAAATGTACCAAGCACAATGTTCTCTCACCAATCCTGATTTCTAACACACACTCACAACATTCGGCCGGTCTTGCGGCTTTCAGAGCTGATGCTCTCCGTGTGTTCCGTCATCTTCGGTGAGTTCATATGTAAATTGCGTGAGCTTATTTTGTCCATTAGCTCGAAATTAAAAAAAAGACCCTCCCCTCATACAAATCAGAAGTGGTTGAAAGTGGACAAAAGAGACGGATTAAAACATCAGGTGTAAATGGGAATGTGTCTCCCTCGTCTACTTGTGATCCGATCGACCAAAACACATCTTAATACCAGGTGTAAACAGGGCCATAGTTACAGGGCCATAGTTATTTATACAATAAAGATTGTTTTAACGCAGCTTCACGGTGATAAACAGGAAAAACAGCAGTGTTAATCTTGTAAAATTAATCAATAATGAAACAAATTCAGTTTCAGCTGTAAAGCAGCTATACAGAAGACACTAGTGTCATTATTCAGCTCAATTTAGTTTGATCAGTTCAGTTCAATAACAGTGTTAATGTTGCAGAATTCATCAATTATGAAACAAATTCAATTCATCTACAGTATAAAGTGGCTCTACAGAAGGCAATTGTGTTATTATTCAGCTCAGTATAGTTCAATGTTGATTCAATACAGTTCAGAAATGTTGAAAAAGGTAGTCACTTTTAAAAATAAAGGTGCTTTATTAGCATTATGTTTTCATGAAGAACCTTGAAGAACCATTGCACAAAAGTTTTTTACTCTATTTAAAGGTTAAACTGATAATATGTATACCTTCAATGCAATTTAGGTCACTTTAGAGTGAGTTTTTGCACAATGTGAGAAGAGAATAAAAAGTAAAACCCAAGAACTGAGTGTGATCTAAGTCCACTTTTGTTGATAGTCAAAAGGTAATATGCTACAATTCATAGTTGAAAGGTGCAAGTAAAGGTGTAAGTAATTTTTTCCCCACTTCTAAGAAATCTTTAACTTGCAGTAACATCATATAAACAGCATGAGTGCTGCAGAGCTGCCTTATTTATTTGTTGCAGTATTGGTTTATTGAGGAGGATGATTAAAGGATTAGTTCACTTTCAAATGAAAATTACCCCAAGCTTTACTGACCCTCAAGCCATCCTAGGTGTAGGCTATATGATGTATAAATAACACAATCGGAGTTATATTAATAAATATCCTGACGCGTCCAAGCTTTATAATGGCAGTATGCGTTACCAAATGAGCATGAGCTGAAGAAAGTGTCTTAATCCACATCCATCCATCATAAACATATTCCACACAGCTCCGGAGGGTTAATAAAGGCCTTCTGAAATGAAACGATGCGTTTGTGTAAAAGCAAAATCCATATTTAACCAGTTGTGAAGTAAAATTATTTAGCTTCCACCAGACCACCTTCCGTATTCTTCAAAAAGCTTACGCTGTACATCCTTCACCTTCCCTATTCAACCTACGGAACTGATGCAAAGCCAGTTCCGTTTTTTCCATAATTTAAATACGGAAGGCAGATGGAAGCACTTTCTTCAGCTCATACTCCTTTGGTAATGCATACTGCTATTATACGGCTCGGATGCGTCAGGATATTTATTAATATTTCTACAATTGTGTTCATCAGAAAGAAGAAAGTCACATACACCTAGGATGGCTTGAGGGTGAGTAAAGCTTGCGGTAATTTTCATTTGAAAGTGAACTAATCCTTTAAAGGTAGGGTAGGCAATTTCAGAGCGGCTAGTAATAGCAAGCTAGCTTTGAAAGTATTAGATCCCACCCTCACTTCAGATCGTCTGCAAAGCCACGCCTTCTTTAAAACACATGAACACGCAGGTTGCGCACAGCCAGAGCAGAGTCTGCAAAGCGTCACGAGAGACGGCGTTAAATTACCTCATGTCTCAAAGCACATTACATTACAATAATAATGAACATGAACAACTTGCAGAGCTCTTACTTGTACCACCTGACTGCTGCAGATTCATTTCGGTGTTGATAGTGTTGCCATAAAAACACATAAGTTCATGTCTGAGGACGTGAACCACTCCGAGTAGAACGTCACGGGTTGCCATTTCGTAATTATGGTTGTGACATGACGTGAACACAGCATAAGCTCGTTGTTTTGGTTCAGGAGGAACTGTAAAAGGCGGCTGCAGTTTGTTTGTGGTGCTCTGTGACTGTCGTCTGTCTTGGTCGTTTTTGGTCCTGACACTTCCACAGAATATATATGTACGTTTTAATATTTAGACTACTTATATTATTGATTGCTATCAGGATTTGAAGAGAGTTTCAACCAGAAAAAGGGTTTATTAAAAAAATGACCAATTCTGATTTTATAACTCACAAATCTGACTTTGTCACGCAATTCTGACTTTATATCTCGCAATTCTGACTTTGTCACGCAATTCTGATTTTATAACTCACAAATCTGACTTTGTCACGCAATTCTGACTTTATATCTCACAATTCTGACTTTGTCACGCAATTCTGACTTTATATCTCGCAATTCTGGCTTTATAACGCAATTCTGACTTTATAACACGCAATTCTGACTTTGTATCACGCAATTCTGACTTTATATCACGCAATTCTGGCTTTATATCTCGCAATTCTGACTTTGTCACGCAATTCTGATTTTTTAACTCACAAATCTGACTTTATGTCACGCAATTCTGACTTTATATCTCACAATTCTGACTTTGTAACGCAATTCTGATTTTATAACTCACAAATCTGACTTTGTCACGCAATTCTGACTTTATATCTCACAATTCTGACTTTGTCACGCAATTCTGACTTTATATCTTTCAATTCTGACTTAGAACTCATAATTCTGACTTTATATCACGCAATTCTGGCTTTATATCAAGCAATTCTGACTTTATAACACGCAATTCTGACTTTATAACTCACAATTCTGACTTTATAACTCAAAATTCTGACTTCATAACACAATTCTGACTTTATATCATGCAATTCTGACTTTATAACTCAATTCTGACTATTTATCACGCAATTCTGACTTTATATCATGCAATTCTGACTTTATATCATGCAATTCTGACTTTATATCACGCAATTCTGACTTTATAACTCACAATTGTGTTTATTTCTCGCAATTCTGAGAAAAAAAGTCTGAATTTTGAGATATAAACATGCAATTGTAAGAAAAAAATGTCAGAATTGTGAGATAAAAATGATCTTTTTTATTTTTTATTTCATGGCGGAAACAGTCTTCCATAGTATGCTGATTTGCTGCTCAAGAAACATTTCTTATTATTATCATTGTTATGTTGAAAACAGTTGTGCTGCTTCATATTTCTTGATGTCACTTTTGATCAATTGAATGCATTCTTGTTGAATAAAACTATTAATTAATTTACTGACCCCAAACTTTTGAATGGTAGTGTATGAACATGTTGACTTTAACTTGCTGTGAAATGATATTAATGTTTGCTATAGCACTGAGAATGCAACATGTCTGTAAGAATTCAAATGAATCCAAGCATTTGCATTCAGGTTGAGGCCGAACTGTTGAAGAAACACTGCCGTGCATTTCGAGGCTGGGAAAGCTAGCAGCCCTCCACTAACGTTCGATAATTCAGAGTGAAAATAGCATGTATTGGCTGAGGCTGAAGCGCAATCACCTCACCGCAGGAGAAACCGACATGAGCTTCTCTCGGTGTGGGCGAGCGAAGAGCTCAATTCATTACGCAGAGGTTAACAAGCTCCTATTGAGCTAATGACTCTAATGGATCTTTGATATCAACCCGCCGCAGTAATTCTGCTCTAATATCTCTGTGGTGGAAACTTTACTGTCATAATCACACCTCGGATATTACTCGGGGTCAGAGCGTGTAGTTATTATGGGCCGGCGAAATGGGACCGGCTGCTCTAAACACTGTCGTGGAACTTTATCGAGGGGCCCAGTTAACGTTTATCATAAAACATGATGGTGTGTGTGAGAGAGAAAGAGATTTAGAGAGAGCGAAAAAGAGTGAGAGAAGAATAGTTTATGCTTTTAATTAGATTTTTACTCTCATGGTTGCTTTAGGTCTGTCTTTGTTCGTCGGCTGTGAGCTCCCTCTGGCATTGCTATCTGTCTCTGTTTGGAGTGGTGTAATATCGTTATGAATCGATTTCATTGTTCATTTTGGCGATTGTGAGTAAACAAGGTTAAATCTGTTCCTTGTCATCAAATGCTGGTGTGTAATCGATTCATAGCGTGTTTTGTGTGTCTGTGTCTATATTTTGCAGAAGATTCAGAATCAGACTCATTATCTGGTTCAATCAGAGACTATTTACTGATGTGGTTTTCATTCTCGTTTAGAGTTGCCTTGAAACTGAAGTTGCAATAGTCTTTTCTTCTCTATCGTGATGAGTGAAATGGCTTCTCAAACAAGAAAAAAATGTAGACGGGACTTGATTTTGTTAATGGGGAATTAATTGGATGGTTGGGGTTTGCTATTGGTGGATCTCATGTGAGTGACAGGTTGCCCCGCCCTCACGCCAGTAAACACATCATCAGAGAAGAGAAGAGATGACGCTGCAAGAGGGAGGAGAAGTTATTTTGATTAAAGGTTACGAGGCACAAGAATTAAAAAAATAATGATGTGCACAGATAAATCATTTATAATAAACACTGCAATATTCTATAAATAATAATTTTCATATTTGTATGATAAAGATATATATTATATAGTTTTAGATATTTAATCATTAAATATATGAAAAATGCTGCACAGGGACTATTAATATTTTTAAGTGACCATGAAAACAAATCCTAGAATTTGAGTTTTGAATCGATTCATTGAAAATGACAGTTTGAACTGATTCACTGAAATGAATCAAATTTACTAGCTTTTTTTTAATTATTATTATTATTTTTCCTTTTTTACACTACTGTTCAAAAGTTTGGGGTTTGTATACAGTAAATACAGTAAAAAAAATACAGTAAAAACTGTAATATTGTGAAATATTATTACCATTTAAAATAACTTTTCTATTTGAATGTAATTCCTGTGATCAAAGCTGAATTTTCAGCATCATTACTCCAGTCTTCAGTGTCACATGATCCTTCAGAAATCATTCTAATATGCTGATTTGCTGCGCAAGAAACATTTCTGATTATCATCAACGTTGAAAACAGCTGTGCTGCTTAATATTTTTGTGGGAAATCATGATACTTTTTTCAGAATTCTTTGATGAATAGAAATTTCAAAAGAACAGCATTTATTTGATGTCTTCACTGCAACTTTTGGTCAATTTGTTGCTTAATAATTAATTTCTTTAAAAAAAAGAAAAAAATCGAACTGATCCCAAACTTCTGAACGGTAGTGTATGTTTACGATAATTATTCACATGCACGATATGTTCAAGTAAGCGAATAACACACAACAGTAAAGAGAGAGACAGCGAGTGAATGGTCCAGATTCATCTGCCGTGTCTGTGTTCTTGACAGACGCCCCAAAGAGAAATCCACAACAGGAATTCAGTATGGTGCCTGTTTTAAATTCATATTCACAATAATCCAAAACAAAAGTGTGTGTGCTTACAGATCTTGTTGTGAATGCACCCCATCCCATTATTGCTGTCATTGATTTTCTGCCTGTGTTAATGTGTGTGTGTTTGTGCATGTGATTTTACATGCTTTGTGCGTCTTTTCATGCTTGCAAGACAGCACTGTATTGATATTCATCCAACAGTCTATTGTTAGGGTGTTTTTAAGGCAGCATTACTGTTGCTAGTGCTCATAGTGATTTGAACAAACCTCTAACACTTAATGTTATGGTTCAGTGCATCGTCCTCCAGTGCTGAGCTCCAGATATGAATGATTCCTCAAATCATGTGTGTTGTTGAGGAAAGGAGTGCTGTTACATTACTAAATGATTAGACACATGATTTTCACATGCTAGACAATTAAACAGATGAAAACATCCTACAGACATACATTAAAGGATGGACCCGTGACTAGAATATCACAGAGGCTTGAGGATTTGACCAATAAGTGACCTGTCAGTTTTGCACTACTCGCATTTTCTTCAGAAATGTTCAAATTTATTTGTCTTTTTTTCCCCTCCACATATTTCTGCAATTTATTCAGCTCACTTACAGTAACATACAGACTTTTTGTAGATAATTTCTGCTTGAGGTATGCTGGCTATTTTTTGTACACTTCATAATTTAAAGGTACACTATGTAACTTTTTGCTCTAGCGGTTAAAAAACAAAACTGCATGCATTTTGCGGAAGAACATTGTTTTGGTTGTGCTTCAGCTCTGTTACTGTGCGGGCGAATATGGTTATCCTAAAGCTCATAAAAACATTCACTACTAGGCTTAAAGGGGTGGTTACATGCGATTTCACTTATTTAACTTTAGTTAGTGTGTAATGTTGCTGCTGGAGCATAAACAGTATCTGCAAAGTTACAGCGCTGAAAGTTCAATGCAAACGGAGATATTGTCTTTTAAAGTTATGGCAGTTTATTGCCTACAAAAACAGCCGGTTTGGATTACAACGAGCTTCTTCCCGGGTTGGTGACATCATAAACCCTTGGTATTAACATAAACACTGCCCCCGGGAACACGCAGCATAATGGAAGCGGAAGAGCTGTGTACACCGGACGCGAGCTGCGCGACGCGACGCGTCAAAAGATATAGAACCCATTATAATCTGTGATATTTTCTACACTGGATGCGGCGCTGATGAAGCTTCTAGAATCTACACGAGTTCAATGCTGGATTTGCACAAAGGCTTTTACTGAAAGATGAAGCAGTTCCTACTTTAAAAGCAGAAGCTGCTGTTTATTGGCTTCAAACTGTAAGTACGTTTTATTGTTTGTACATGTCTTTTAAACGTAATATTATAGTTCTGTTGCTATTTTGAATGCATCAAGGACATATACAAAGAGCAACTCGTTTTTGCTAGCCAGTTAGCTAAGTTCTAGTGCAACAAACGTCTATGTTCATAGACAAACAGTTGTTCATGCTATAAATCAAATGCTACCTTTACAAAAATGCTACTACTCAGTCATGTATTCAGCTACAGTAAAGCTTTAATCAGGATAAAACCGTATATTGAAAGCTAACAAACAGCAGTGACGGCATATCTAAACACTTTGAGACAAATACTAAATGAAATACCATTCATAAACGTCCTTTAAAAGCCGCGATTGGAGAGGTTCTGCCTGACCCTCTTTATCTGGGTCTGATTCGGCTCAGTTTGATACAGCAATATAGACGCTATTATTTACATTTGCTCTGAAGCGCGTAACTACGAATGGTAAGGGCCGTGGCGTTTCCGGACGCTTCAGCGAATCATGATACACTGGGCCAGCTACCAACCTGCTAACCAATCTGAGCACACTGCGTATTTCGGAGGGAGTGGCTTCATAGAAGCAGGAAGTCAAACGAGCCGTTCATATGACAGTGGAAACAGAGGTTTAGAATAAAGGTAAAATATATGAAAAATACAGTGTTTTCAAAAAACGAAGCATTAAGACTGTGCCCTCAAAACACAATCAAGCCTAGAAAAAACCCACTGAACGACCCCTTTAAGAGATATAACCAGTTTAGATGGAAAGGATCTCAAGCTGACTAGATGAAGACGTTACTGTAGCAACAATTCAAATCTCTCAGTTCTTGCCCTCTCCGAAAAGCCAAGCTAATGTTGATTCTTGTTTTATTACAAGCTCTGTCGCATTGTCTTTTTGCCAGCAGATTCTTCTCTGTTGTAGTAATGGGTCAATCAGGAATGATTTGTTCATTTTGAATGAATCATTATTATGACTTGGGAACAACAAGTTGTATCAGACAGTGATCTGTTAATTTTGTGTTTACCATGCATATGCAACATCCTATAGGTTCTGTACAGAAATGATTAGTTCACCTACCGAATCTTTGGGTCTGAGTTGTTTGTTCTTTTTTTTCACATAATGTGACAGCTGTATTGGATACAGAAATTAGTTAATAATTCCCAACATTCCCTATAAAACAAGCGCATAGTTACAGTAACATGATGCCTTTCTGGTCTTAAATATCCTTACAATTTATAAATTTGTGCATTTCTGTAATGATGATTATTTTTCATAGCTTTGAATGTGGTAATAAATAAGTTGGCTGTCACGACTCGGACACGAAGACTCGGGAGGTAAACTAATAATTTCTGTTTCTGGTACAGACTGCATATGTGACGTGACAAAAGAACGAACGACTCGTATCAGTAGGTGAGGTGAACTAACAGACTGCATAGCCTGAAGTCCCAGCTAAGCAATGAATTAGTCATTTCTGTTTCTCATAATTTGGCCTTGACTGCATTATAGTTTTTTCTTATTCGAAATCTCATCAACATTTGCGTAATTAGTATGTGTTGGAGAATTTGGCTATTAACGTATAACATTTTAATTATATTCTGTTGAAATTAACTAAATGACTTTGTCGAAAGGATTTGTTCATTTTTGCTGAAAGAGATTCAAAGATCCAAGTCAGTTAAATGATATGAACTTCCTATCACTACTCTATTCAGCTTTTTATTTTAAATGGGTGATTCCCTGGAGGTTGGAGATTTAGCTGCTCTATGTCAACTTTCTCGCTCGTTGTTGTGACAACTAACCTATGCCACACCCACACCATACACACGTCAAAGTACGAGCAACTTTTCTCAATTTACGGGTATGACAAGACACACATGGGCAAGTGATGTACACTTTCAGAAAAAAATGGTCCAAAAGATTCTAATATTTACCTTTGAGTTGGGCTGCGTGAATTATTGCGATTAAACTGCACGCGATTGGCAAAGGCTGCGATTATTTTATGCGCAGCTTGTCATAGCTGTACGGCTCTGTGATCAGTAGTAAATGCTTCTCCATCTGAAAGCCAGAGGGCGCTCTTGCGCAGAAACTCAAAACAATCCCATATGGGCATCATACACTCTAAAAGATTCTGGGTTAAAAACAACCCAAGTTGGGTTGAAAATGGACAAACCCAGCGATTGGGTTGTTTTAACCCAGTGGCTGGGTTAAATGTTTGCCCAACCTGCTGGTTAGTTTTATTTAACCCAAATATTGTTTAAAAATTACTGTATTTCTTGCTTAAAATGAACCCAAAATATGTTGGAAATTAACATTTATTAATATGTTTAATAAACAAACATTTATTAATACTTTTTTTTATAATATTTAAACAATAAACATTTATTAAATTGCTTATTACACTCTAAAAACTGCTGGGTTAAATATGGACAAAACCAGGGATTGGGTTGTTTTTACCCAGCCATTTTTTTCAACCAATTTTGGATTTATTTTTTTAGCCAGCAATATAGTAATATAGTAAAAGGCGTGTTTTTGCTCACCCCCAAATAGGGGCAAATTTGTGGGGTATTTTAAGCTGAAACTTGACCAGACCAGAGACTTATATTACATCATGTGAAAGAGGGCATAATAGGTGCCTTTTAACCCAACCTGCTGGGTTTGTCCATATTTTACCCAGCTTGGGTTTTTTTAACCCAGCATTTTTTAGAGTGTAATAAATGCTCATCTTTTTGATTATTATTGTTGCCTCTAGTAATTATGAGTCTGATTTTTAATTTCCAACCTATTTTGGGTTCATTTTAAGCCAGACATATAGTAATTTGTAAACAATTGTTGGGTTAAATAAAACTACCCAGCAGGTTGGGCAAACATTTAACCCAACTGCTGGGTCAAAACAACCCAATCGCTGGGTTTGTCCATTTTCAACCCAACTTGGGTTGTTTTTAACCAAGCATTTTTTAGAATGTACTATCGCTGTAAATGCTTTGATTGATTAAACATGACTAATAAACACACAACTGCCTTATTCTGTGTAAGAAGCCACATCATCTCACAGAAGGACGCTCAACTGTCGTTATGAAGTGAGTTTGGAGTAAAAAACATGTTATTAAATGTTGTCTTTTGTTGGACAAGATGTTAATAAATGCTTCTCATGTCTGGAGAGATGTTTGATGCGTGTTGCTTTTTCAAATGTACATTATAAGCGACTCAAACTCGCAGTGCTTTCAGATGGATTAGTATTTGGAGCCATACTTCATTGACAAGCTGCGCATAAAAATAATCGTAGCCTTTGCGATTTCATAATAGCACCAAGAATCGTGTTTAAGTGCGATTTCATTGTTATTTTTGTATCGTGCGATATCGTGCAGCCCTACCTTTGAGGTACTAATATGCACTCTTTAGGTACAAAGGTGTACCTTTTGAAAGGGTACAGCCCCAGTGACAGCTTTGGTTCCTTTTTTCTGAGAGCGTATGTACAAAGTTTCCACTTATAACAGGATTGATGATGAATTGACTCATAATTTCAATTTTGTTAATTTTGAACAAAAAAAAGTTACATAGTGTACCTTTTAAGATGAAAGATCTCTAAGCGACTATGGTTGAATGTTTAGCATAATGTAACTGACAGTGACATTGTAATATTTGCATGCTGTTTTGCAGTTGGTCTACTTACATTTATTTGCATACTGATTTGTGATTGGTCTTTTCTTTCTTGCATCTGTTTAACTATCTATAGCCGCCTTTTCTCTGCAAACACACCATTTTTCTCATTCACCGCCGACAGAAAACAGGTGTTTTGAGATGTGAACTTAAGACTAAAACTTTAACATGATTCTTCTGCTGCCTTGCGAACATAGATCTTTCCTTTAAGTAATGCAAATCAAGCTCCCTATTTGTTTTCTGTTTTAATATTTGTTTTATTATCACTTTCTTTCACGTTTGTGTGTGTGGGCACTGCAAAAATGTTTTTTTTTATTAGTTTTTCTGTCTTGTTTTCCAGTAAAAAATAGCTGAACTAAATGAAATCATTTGAGAAGAAAAATTACAGAAAACTTAAGAGGCCATGCAACTTAATTTGTGGAATTTATTAAATGATCTCCACCTGAGTGGAACATTTCTTGTTTTAACCATAAATTAATTGTACAATTAATGTTTATAACATGAAGAAGAAAAAGAAAAAAAAGTTTACCAGTGGAGTACAAAATACAAGCTTGATTCAAGATATATTTTCTGAAATGAAGTCATAAATCCTATGCAATTTTGCCTCTGACATAAATGTATATTTTTAAAGGATGAAAACACAAAGATACTGCACACAGTGTATGCATCTGTTCCTGACTGTACAGTTCAGATCATCATTCTTCACCTCATCCTGCGTGAATCCTGCTCTGTTCTCTTTTATAGTTGCTTGACCATGAGTGATGTTTCTTTAAACATTCATGTCTTTTCACTTTACTCATTCTGTTCAAGGCTACAGGTTTCTCCCATTCACATCCAGCATTCTGCACCAAATGGTGCCATAAACACACAAATACCCAAAGCACTAAAAAAAATAAACAGAGAGGGTAAGTGTGAACTATTGATTTCTATCAGGGAATATTTAATGGAGACATTGAGGGGTTCATTATTTATACATGTACAACAGAAGTGCAGTGCTCTCTGCTAGCAGAACACTAAAATATATATAAAAACATCTCGTTTGCATCATACGACAACATCGTGATCGGCACTGACATGGCAGGAGATTTGTAGCCTCGGAATCTGTTCGCGTGCCATCGCACAAAAGTGTCAACGGCTTTGTCAAAATGGCAGGCTTGCAATCTGGATGTACGTCATTTTGTGTGAACAGTATGCAAAGCATTTTGCAACAACTTTTGTGTTCCACACTCATACAGATTCGGATGACGTGAGGGAGATGTTCTTGAATAAGCACCGGAGTTATTTTAGTATCATTGATATACTATTATAGTTTTAGTTAATATTTTTAATTGGATTTTATTTTTGCATTTTCTTTTTTCACTTTAAAGTTTTAGTTAAAGTTTTAGTAATTTTGTTTTCTGTTTTTGTCATTTTCATTTGTTTATTTTTATTAATATCTAATTCGTTTTTTTATTGAAAGGGGTCCTTGATTATGATTTCACTTTTTTAACTTTAGTTAGTGTGTAATGTTGCTGTTTGAGCATAAACAACATCTGCAAAGTTACGACGCTCAAAGTTCAATAAAAGTTGTAACTTCTTCCTGAGTCTCTCATTCAGTGTCGACTCCGGTTTGAACAATGTAAGGCTGAACACCGTTACTGACAATCCTCATTTTGGCTGCGTGAGATTCTCCAGCTTTGTTGTTGTTGAGCAACCGAAGCGTGAGCTGTTAAAGCTCCGCCCTCTTCTGGAAAGGGGGCCGGGAGCAGCATCTAATTTGCATTTAAAGGGACACACACAAAAATGGTGTGTTTTTGCTCACACTCAAATAGGGGCAAATTTGACAAGCTATAAATAAATGATCTGTGGGGTATTTTGAGCTGAAACTTCACAGACACATTCTAGGGGACACCAGAGACTTATATTACATCTTGTGAAAAGGGCCATAATAGGTCCCCTTTAATATTGAGTTTTAGTTATTTTAGTTCTTCAAGTTAACTAAACGAATATAAGAAGACAGCTAGCTGAAATAAAATAAGGTTTTGTAACTGTAAATTTACCAGGATATTATTTACAGTGTATGTTTACATGCAGCCTAATAACCTTTTGAAGATGTGCTCTCATCCAGAGATGTTAAGTTATCAGAGCAGGATTGGGCATGAAGCTGATATGTTTACACATTTTACATTAATGCATTTGACAGAAGTTTTTATCCTAAGTGACTTAAATTGCATTCAAACTATGCAGTTCATCAGTTCAAACCCATGACCTTGAGATTGCTAGCGCCGTGCTCTGCTGTTTGAGCTACAGGAACGCTTTGTGATGGGAATATTTACACAAAATTCTTGTCTCTTCTTTAGTTAACAACATGAAAAGAAAGCGTTCCTGGCATTTTTATAAAAGCAAACAGCCTTCCTGAGGCTTCTTTGATCAGCTGACTTTTACAAAACTTGCTGCAACACTTTCTTTGCAAATACTTCTAATGCAGATATTTACATTGGATTAGGATACATGAAAACATTTCATTTCAAATGTGCTATCAGATTTTGTTCAGTTTGGCAAAAATCTGTGCATGTTCTCAATCAATATGGAACAGACAGTCAAACGTCTGTCGGTGTGAGTCTGATGTGTTTGTGTGTGTGTGCAGGTTTGGTGGTGAGGGAAGCACGGATTGAGATTTCCCGGCAGCAGGTGGAGGAGTTGTTTGGTTTGGAAGATTACTGGTGCCAGTGTGTCGCCTGGAGCTCTGCAGGAACCACCAAGAGCCGCAAGGTGCACGTCCGCATCGCATGTGAGTATAAACACACTCACACACAGGGTTTTTTACGGGAAGAGTCTTTGCTCTGTCTGCTGTGACTGCAGGAGATTCACAGACACTTTGGCTTCATGTTTATTGACACACACACATACGGTCTGTGAGAAAGTCTGTAAGCTGGCTGAAGGTAATGGAGCATTTATGCAGATCAGAGACTGCAGACAGGAGACAGTCTGGAGCACACAAACACACACACACACACAGGGGACTGTCTGGACATCTCTTTATGGTCATATTAATCTTGTTAATTTCCTGCAGTTCATCTTGAGTGTGTGTGAGTTGGGAGCAGGTTAGCTGTGCGGCCCAAGGGCACTTCACTCTCCCTCTGTCGTCTCGGGCTGAGTGTGTGTGTGTGTGTGTGAGAGAGAGAGACAGAGACACGGAGACTGAAGCTGACTGGCAGTACAACACAAGAAACTTCCTCCCATGGGGATTCTTTCAGGATCAGAGATAGATAAATCAATGCTGCTTTAGGATAGATAGATAGATAGATAGATAGATAGATAGATAGATAGATAGATAGATAGATAGATAGATAGATAGATAGATAGATAGATAGATAGATAGATTGACGGATGGACGGATAGACGGACAGATATATAGATGGATGGATGGATGGATGGATGGATGGACTGACAGATAGAAGGACGGACAATAGATAGATAGATAGATAGATAGATAGATAGATAGATAGATAGATAGATAGATAGATAGATAGATAGATAGATAGATAGATAGATGGACGGATGGACGGACAGATATATAGATGGATGGATGGACTGACAGATAGAAGGACGGACAATAGATAGATAGATAGATAGATAGATAGATAGATAGATACAGTAGATGGACGGATAGAAGGATGGATGGATGATAGAAGAATGTATGGACGGACGGAGAGACAGATAAACAGATTTTTTATTTATTTATTTACCTTTATTTTACCAGGAAGTGTCATTGAGATTAAAATCTCTTTGGATGGATGGATGATGGAAGGAAGGAAGGATGGATGGACGGACAGAGAGATAGGTGGATAGATGGAAGGATGGATGGACAGACAGACAGATAAACAGAAGGAAGGAAGGAAGGAAGGAAGGAAGGACAGATGGATGGACAGATAGATAGATAGATAGATAGATAGATAGATAGATAGATAGATAGATAGATAGATAGATAGATAGATAGATAGATAGATAGATAGATACAGTAGATGGACGGATAGAAGGATGGATGGATGATAGAAGAATGTATGGACGGACGGACAGACAGATAAACAGACGGATGAAAGGAAGGAAGGAGAGATGGATGGACGATGGATGGATGGATTTATTTATTAATTTATTTACCTTTGTTTTACCAGGAAGTGTCATTGAGATTAAAATCTCTTTGGATGGATGATGGAAGGAAGGAAGGAAGGATGGATGGATGGATGGATGGACAGAGAGATCGGTGGATGGATAGAAGGATGGATGGACAGACAGACAGATAGATAAATAGATGGACAGATAAACAGAAGGAAGGAAGGACAGACGGATGGATGGATGGACGGATAGATAGATAGATAGATAGATAGATAGATAGATAGATAGATAGATAGATAGATAGATAGATAGATAGATAGATAGATAGATAGATAGACAGATAGAAGGAAGGAAGGAAGGAGAGATGGATAGACGGATGGATGGATGGATGGATGATAGAAGGAAGGAAGGAGAGATGGATAGATGGACAGAGATAGATAGTAGGATGGATGGATGGATGGATGATAGAAGGAAGGAAGGAGAGATGGATAGATGGACATAGAAGGATGGACGATGGATGGATGGATGGATGATAGAAGGAAGGAAGGAGAGATGGATAGATGGACAGATAGATGGACAGATAGATGGATAGATAGAAGGATGGACGATGGATGGATGGATGGAGAGATAGACGGGCAGATAGAAGAATGAATGGACGGACAGACAGATAGATAAATAGATAGATAGATGGACGGACAGATAGGTAGATAGATAGATAGATAGATAGATAGATAGATAGATAGATAGATAGATAGATAGATAGATAGATAGATAGATAGATAGATAGATAGACGGATGGACGAACAGGTATATAGATGGATGGATGGACTGACAGATAGAAGGACGGACAATAGATAGATAGATAGATAGATAGATAGATAGATAGATAGATAGATAGATAGATAGATAGATAGATAGATACAGTAGATGGACGGATAGAAGGATGGATGGATGATAGAAGAATGTATGGACGGACGGAGAGACAGATAAATAGATTTTTTATTTATTTATTTACCTTTATTTTACCAGGAAGTGTCATTGAGATTAAAATCTCTTTGGATGGATGGATGGATGGATGGATGATGGAAGGAAGGAAGGAAGGATGGATGGATGGACAGAGAGATAGGTGGATAGATACAAGGATGGATGGACAGACAGACAGATAGATAAATAGATGGACAGACGGACAGATAAACAGAAGGAAGGAAGGAAGGAAGGAAGGACAGATGGATGGATAGATAGATAGATAGATAGATAGATAGATAGATAGATAGATAGATAGATAGATAGATAGATAGATAGATAGATAGATAGATAGATAGAAGGAAGGTAGGAGAGATGGATAGACGGATGGATGGATGGATGGATTGGATGATGGATGGATGGATGGATGATAGAAGGAAGGAAGGAGAGATGGATAGATGGACAGATAGATAGAAGGATGGACGATGGATGGATGATAGAAGGAAGGAAGGAGAGATGGATAGATGGACAGATAGATAGAAGGATGGACGATGGATGGATGGATGGATGGATGGATGGATGGATGGATGGATGGATGGATGGATGGATGGATGGAGAGATAGACGGGCAGATAGAAGAATGAATGGACGGACAGACAGATAGATAAATAGATAGATGGACGGACAGACAGACAGATAGATAGATAGATAGATAGATAGATAGATAGATAGATAGATAGATAGATAGATAGATAGATAGATAGATAGATAGATAGATAGATAGATAGAGGTTAGTCTAGAGTGATTGTAATGAGCTTATTTTAAATCAGTGCTATAGATAGCTTACATTAAAAACAGTAGATGTGAATAGAAAGTCCCCAGATATGTAGATATATTTACATAGAAGGTGTTTGTGTGTGTGTTGACTCATTCAGTCATAGTGTGAGCAGAGGGGCATTGTGGGAACTCTCAGCTGGGTTATTTTATGGGTGATTGAGCAGGGCAGAAATTTCTCTTTTTCACACGCCAACACACACAAAGATACAAACACACTCGCACAAAAACACACTCCACAGACATACGGCCGCTATCACAGAGAGAGGGAACATGACAGGAAGATTGAACAAGATGATAGATTATCACACTGATTCACCGCCGACCACAAATTTAGTGCCCAAATAAATTAATGCGAGTTTCTGACACACAAGCACTGTCCAGTGTGTGTGTGTGTGTGTGTGTGTGTCAGTGGAGTTGATGGGTTCATATGGATCACGAGTACACCTCTTTTCTGCAGTTTTTTTTTAGATTGTGATGGATGCTTGAATCTTCAGGTCGTTGTGAGCGTGGTCTGCGTTGGAAAGTTCATGATATTTTTGCATTATAGAGAGAATGTTATTCAAATGTTATATTTTTGTATTTTAAGACATCACATTCACAGTTGTTGGAAAAATAAGGGTTTATATACACAGAGGCAGAGCATTATCAAAACTAGGAACAGGTGAGAAACTAATTAGTATTCATAGATGAACTAGAACTCAAGTAAAACAGTGACAAAGGAAAACGAAACTAAACAAGAAAAGAAAATAAGACAATCATGGCAATAGTGATATATTTTATACTGGCTAAATATTGTATATTTCACATATTATTAGTTTAGGGACTGTGTGTAGTGATAGATGTTATATTTGGTTAGTTTAGTAATAGTGTGACTAAATATTTTACATATTATTAGATCATGGACTGTGTATAATGTCAATGTGAATAGATTAGTTAATGACCTTGAATATTGTATATGTTACAGTGTATTATTAGATAATATGTTTAATGATAAAAGTTATATTTAATTATTTCAGTGACATTATATGATTTATTGTTAGTTAAAGGGCCTCTATGTAACAATGTGACCCAGTGTTCAAAATAGGTACTGCAGTCCAAATTCTAAATATTGTTTGGCCCGCCCCCTCGTTCAAAGACGCGGGTTGCCAGCAACAATAGGGAGCGCAATTCACAATGAAAGCTGAGGAGACTTACAAACTGTAAGTTGATGAGTAGATTTATCTGTTTTAATATGCTGTTGTTCATAGAGATATTTAGATGTATTCAGAGGCTTTTTAGGTCAGGTAGAATCTGCGATTCTCTGACCAGTTTGTTTGTTGGTTTCCATGGCTGCAATTCGCGCTGTTTTCCGCCAACTGGCATCCTGTGATGTCGAAATACTATTGGATAAACTGGCAGCACACGTTTCACACAGACCAAAACAAAGACAGACGTTCCGACACGGAACACACATTTCAAAGTAGAATATCTGGCTGTAGCATTGTTTTTCTGAGGAACAAGAAGGTGAACTCAGCATGTTTCCTAAATATCTGCAAACATATCGGGGTATTTTTATGCTTTATTAAAGTAAAAATCTTACATATAGCCCCTTTAAGGGATAAATGAGTAGTGATAAATTATATATTTGATTAATGTAATGATTTTAAATATTTCATATTTTATACATTACTAAATTAGATGTTATATTTGATTAGTTTAGTGACTTTAACTCTCTGGTGCTCTTTTTACGTTTAGTTTTTTAGAATTTTTTTTACTTCCTTTTCTTTTAAAACTTGGTAAAGGTTTTGGCACTTGCTATGTGAATATACACACACACACAAACATGCACTGGGTCCAAAATCAAAACCTTCCCTACTATATAGTATGCGAAAAACAGTATGTCAACTGAGTAGTATCTCCGAATGCATAGTATTCGAAAAACAGTAGGCGAAAAGTCTGCGGATGACCTACTACTTCTGGTGAGATTCTGAATTGCACATTCGCTGGACTACCATAGATCTACTGTCCCTTGAGGCCACGGGAGAGGATTCATAAGTAGCAGTGAAGCGACGCAACCAAGTGGACGTCCAACTCCGCCCACATCCAACTGTGATGTCAGAAGCCACGCCCATGATGGAAAGTTCGGATCATTTTACTGACTCAGACCTTTGAATCTCATTCATCAAAACAAACTAATCTTTTTTTCAAATCATTTCATTTATTTCAGTTGAATATAATTAAAATGTTACATGATGATAGCCAAATTCCCCAACACATCAACTTACGCAACGTTTATCACTGAAAAAAACTGCAATGCAAGGCTAAATAATGAGAAACAGAAATGATTAATTTATTGCTTTACTGGGTCAGGTCTGTCAGTTCAGCTTTGCAGTCTGTTAGTTTTCCCAAAGACTCATGACATGATATATCTATGAAGACTCCCCATCCCTGTGTCGCCCTGGAAACCCATATTTGTATGCAGGTTTTTGATTGAAAGGGTTTTTAAGCATAATGGTAGGTTTTGAGTGTTTTTCAGGCATCAGGGTAGGTTTTGAGTGTTTCAGGTGTGAAGGTAGGTTTTAGGAGGCTTTCAGTGTGATCTGTCAAAAAAGACAAATATAATAAGTAAATGATAAACAATTGGGTGAGGGTTAAGTCTTCTCAATGTTCAGAGTTAATGAGGATAAGCGTGATTTTTTTTTTTTTTTTCCCCAAACCACTTCACCAGAAATCCAGCTAATGCAGCTAATTTCATTTGTTAAGGTTACAGTGACGGGTAGGTTTAGGGATCAGTATTTAGTGTAGGCAATAGGCTATAATACTGTGATTGACATGACCAATAAAATCAGCTGCAGGGCAGCACGGGCGTGGCTTCTGACGTCACACTTGGACATCCACCGCAGGCTGCAGCGAGACGCTTCTCAACGCAACTGACTCTGGTAGGTCACGTGACAGTAACATGGCGGACCTGCTCCGACAGTATGTGATTTTAGACGCAGTGATGGACACTTGACTTCAAAAAGGTTAAATGCTCCTGAAAAAAATAGGACCATTGAATTTCATCTTGTGGAAAGATTTGGTACTGCACCCAAACAAAATCTTACTGTAAGCTAATTTTTTGAGATATCAACCTCAAATTTGGAACTTTTCTCACAGTTTTGCTGTAAACCATGTTTTGGAAAACATATATTTCATATTAAAATTGAAAATAGTATTTTTGTGCATTTTTCGTAGCAATAAACTTTTTTAAGTTCACTTTTTTCTTATTTCTTTTTTTTCTTTTCACTTCAGCAATAATCCGCCAAGCCTCATCTTTAAAAATAAATCAAACTTAAAGGGTTAGTTCACCCAAAAATGAAAATTCTGTCATTTATTACTTACCCTCATGCCGTTCCACACCCCTGAGACCTTCATTAATCTTCGGAACACAAATTAAGATATTTTAGTTGAAATCCGATGGCTCCGTGAGGCCTGCATAGGGAGCAATGACATTTCCTCTCTCAAGATCCATAAAGGTACTAAAAACATATTTAAATCGGTTCATGTGAGTACAGTGGTTCAATATTAATATTATAAAGCAACGAGAATATTTTTTGAGTGCCAAAAAAAACTAAATAACGACTTTAGTGATGGCCGATTTCAAAACACTGCTTCATGAAGCATTGGAGCACAGATGAATCAGTGTGTCGAATCTGCTGTTCGGAGCGCCAAAGTCACGTGATTTCAGCCGTTGGCAGTTTGACACTCGATCTGAATCATGATTCGACACGCTGATTCAATAAATGTTCCGATGCTTCATGAAGCAGTGTTTTGAAATCGGCCATCACTAAATAAGTCGTTATTTTGTTTTTTTGGTGCTCCAAAAATATTTTCATCGCTTTATAATATTAATATTGAACCACTGTACTCACATGAACCGATTTAAATATGTTTTTAGTACCTTTATGGATCTTGAGAGAGGAAGTGTACATTGCTGGCTATGGAGGCCTCACTGAGCCATCGGATTTCAACTAAAATATCTTAATTTGTTCTGAAGATTAACGAAGGTCTTACGGGTGTGGAACGGCATGAGGGTGAGTAATAAATGACAGAATTTCCATTTTTAGGTGAACTAACCCTTTAAGTCTGTGCTCCAAAGCATTCAAGATGTATAACTGTTTAAGCTGGAAATTTCATTTCCAGGTCTATGCTCAAAAAGTGAATAAATAGATTATATCTACTGCTTAAATATAATTTAGTACCACAAAATCCCCTAATGATAGAAAATATTGAATAAAAAACATAATCAAACTATTCATTTTATTGATTTGAAAAAAAAAGGTAATATTTGACCGCCACGTGAGCAGCACCAGAGGGTTAAGTATTTTATATATTATTAGTTTAGGAACTGCGTATAGTCATAGATGTTATATTTGATTAGTTAATAACCTTAAATATTGCATATGTTATATACAGTATTATTAGTTTAAGGATTATGTTTAGTGATGAATGTTATGTATTTAGTTAGTTCAGTGACTTAATACAGTATATTATTTATTGTTAGTTTAGGGACAGTGTATAGTGATAGATGTAATATTTGATTAGTGTAGTGATTTTAAATTCTGCTGGACATTATATGTGATTAGTTGAGGGACTGTGGTCAGTGGCAGCTTGTGTTTGTTGCTGAAGTCGAGACATTATAATTATGAATGAAATAGGAGTGCTGTTATACAGGTGTGTGTGTGTGTGTATGTGTGTGGCTTCAGCTCTTTTCAGGATATTAATGCTGTTTAAGATTTGTTGCTGTAGCAATGTAGAGCACTAAAACTATGAGTTGAATGCATTACCGTACCCGCACACACTCACACGGACACACGCGCCCTCTCAGACGTGATTTATTTGCCCATTACCTCGATCAGTAATGTGAAGGAAAACAGACATGCACAGTTTGTGTGTGTGTGTGTCTGAATGAGCACAGTAGTAAAAAGCTAGACAGGCTGAAGATATTTTTCTTATGCGGCCGTGTGTGTTTTATGTCCAGTTGAATGGAGAAATCACAGTGGAGACAATTGAAGGTTCAGGGTGAGCAGCAGCTCTGGGTGAAATAGCTAAAATTATATTTCTTTATATCAATATTTTTACAGTGTTTTGACAGTGAAATAGCTCAAAGGAACCATCATTTCAGCAACAGGTACATTGTTGCGAAGTAGATTCAGAATGTTTGTGCAAAATGTACAATAAAATGTAGTTAAAAGTGGTCAAGGTAACAAATGGTCATGTTCTCAATCATTTTTATTATATACATCATATACACAGTAACATCACAGAGCAACAGAAAGAAAGACGTTTCTCACACATCTCTGCATTTACAATTCACAGGTTCACACATGAGGTGTTAGAGGGATACAAGGAAGACTAGATGAGTTTGGCCTTCTGTCTGCAACATCTCAAGTGTTAAAACCCACTCACTCACACACACACAACACATGTGAGCGTGGAAAGACACAGAAACCAACGGGGAAAATAGATATTCACACCCGCACGTGAACATTATGAGAATACAGCGAGTGAGAGCACAGATCATGCTTTGACCTGAGAATATGTCAGATGGCAGTGTCATTCACACGTCCTGTGAGATGTACTCTTCACCTATGTGATCAAACCAATCACACTACAGAGACAGCATCACAGTGAGATGAAATTCAGTGTGTTAATAAATTCTGCACTTGTTTGTTATTAGCACATCTGTTTGTTTGTTTGTTTTTCATTTAAACCTGGAAATAAGCTGGAAGTATTAGAGAAAAAAAGATAATTATTCTGCACTATTTCCAGGTGACTAATGAAATGTGAGTATGAGTCTCCTCTCTGTCTCCATTCTTCTCAGTCTTGAGGAAGACGTTTGAACAGGAGCCCTTGGGGAAGGAAGTGTCACTCGAACAGGAAGTGCTGCTGCAGTGCCGCCCACCCGAGGGCATACCGCCAGCTGAGGTACGTACTCACACACACACACACACACCTCACGCGTCAATACTGTACAGATCATCTTTGCCTATAGGGATGAATGTCAAGCTCTATCCTGTGTCACCAGCTGTCAAACTATTGTTTATAAAATTTATGCAAAATTATATAAATATTTAATTAAAAAATTAGTACATAAATTGGTAACACTTTACAATAAGTTCCCATTTGTTAATATTAGTTTATGCATTAACTAACAATGAACAAATTATATCTTTGTTACTGTTAATAAAAATATAATTGTTCATTGCTTGTTCATGTTAGTTCACAGTGCATTAACTAATGTTAAAGGGTTAGTTCACCCAAAAATGAAAATTCTGTCATTTATTACTCACCCTCATGTCCTTCGTTAATCTTCGGAACACAAATTAAGATATTTTTGTTGAAATCCGATGGCTCCGTGAGGCCTGCATAGGGAGCAATGACATTTCCTCTCTCAAGATCCATAAAGGTACTAAAAACATATTTAAATCAGTTCATGTGAGTACAGTGGTTCAATATTAATATTATAAAGCGACGAGAATATTTTTGGTGCGCCAAAAAAAACAAAATAACGACTTATTTAGTTATAGCCGATTTCAAAACACTGCTTCAGGAAGCTTCGGAGCATAAATGAATCAGCGTATCGAATCATGATTCGGATCTTGTGTCAAACTGCCAAACGGCTGAAATCACGTGACTTTGGCACTCCGAACAGTTGATTCGACACGCTGATTCATTATGCTCCGAAGCTTCCTGAAGCAGTGTTTTGAAATCGGCCATCACTATATAATTTTTTTTTTTTTGGCGCACCAAAAATATTCTCGTCGCTTTATAATATTAATATTGAACCACTGTACTCACATGAACTGATTTAAATATGTTTTTAGTACATTAATGGATCTTGAGAGAGGAAATGTCACTGCTCCCTATGTATGCCTCACGGAGCCATCGGATTTCAACTAAAATATCTTAATTTGTGTTCCAAATATTAACAAAGGTCTTACGGGTGTGGAACGACATGAGGGTGAGTAATAAATTACCGAATTTTCATTTTGGGTGAACTAACCCTTTAACAGATACAACTTTTGATTTTAATGTATTAGTAAATATTGAAATTAACATTAAGATTAATAAATGCTTTGGAAGTATGATAAATTGCTAGTTAAAGGTGCTATAGAGGATGTTTTGTTTTATAAATTTTTGCAATATTACTTGAAACTGTCTTTACTAACTGATAAAAGACTATTTATTAGGTGCACTGAAAGGAATAATATCAATAAACATCATCTGTGCACGAGGTAGGGCCTTAAAAACATCAGCCAATCGTTTACGTGATCATCGCATAAATGATTGGCCCTCCGGCTTGTCAATCACTGCCATGATTGGCCAAGAGAAATGAAGTCTTGTTGTAAAGTGTTACGTATTAGTACATGATTTAATTATAAAACAAGTATTTAAAATGTACTAAATAATTTCTAATCCTCCTAATCTAGCTGTTTAATAAACCTGTATATTACGGATATCGTTGGCTCTTTGACAAATTGCTTTTGTTCCTCTTTTGTATGTCGCTTTGGATAAAAGCATCTTTTAAATGTTCAACTTTCTTTAGTATGTAATGTTGCTGTTTGAGCCTGAAGAAAGTCCCTCCAACGGGAGTTATTCTCTATTATTCCCTTCATTTCACAAAGTAAAGCTTTTTAGGTTTCAAAATATGAAACGGTGAATGTGTTGTTCATAAAGAAGACAAAATATCTTGGATACTTTGTGGTTGTCATACTTTGTAATGCATGTTCATGAGTCATCTGTGTGAACTTGAAAAGAACTGACTTCATACATCCATGAAAAATGACCTCGCTGGTTAAATATCATTGAAAAAGCTTGAAGTTAGTTCTGGGAAAAGTGTGAACATCATTTGACTGCGGATTCCACTTTTCTTTTTTTTTTTTATAATGCGGTAACATTTTTGTTTGACTCAAGTGTCCGAACCTTTAACTACAAACAGGCAGACCATGTTTATATCTTTTTAGAGTGAACTGCAAGGTCTCAAGAACTGTGTAAAAATTGAGAAGAAGTTTGAAAGTATAAATGGAGGACAGAATAACACACTTATATGACCGATGGATTTAACGCCTTAACATACTGCAATGTGTATGCATTAATATGTAATAGTAATCAAAAGTTTGAACACATTGCATAATCTTAAAAACTTTTGCATATAATGTTTTATAAAATATAATACATTTTGTTATAAGTTTTATAAAATAAAATATAATATAAATTCTTAATTTTGTTAATAAACATTAGTGCAAATAAATAT
>RJVU01007700.1:525129-545532 GCA_003731715.1 Anabarilius grahami | reverse complement strand
GTCACTACAGGTTATATAGATTTAAAAATTAATTTGACATACATTTGCTTTTAATTAATTTAAAATGTCAAGCTTTTTTTTCTTCTTTTTTTATCTAAAATGCTCTATGCATTTTCTTACTTGCGGAAACCGGAGTTTGTTTTTCACACTTTTTATTGAAGTGAATATTTCTCAGAGTAAATGTATATTTGAAAGTCAATTTCAGTGTTCTTCCTAAAGTCATTTCCACTTTTATTGCCCAGAACAAAATGATACAGCTCATTGAACACAAGCTTTCTTTATTGCATGCCATAGCGGGGCATGTTGTCACACTATATGGAGGTTTTTTTGTTTGTTTGTTTGTTTACAATGGAAACCTGCCATTAAACAGAGTAATAGTGTTTCAGCACAATAAAAAATATGAAATTCAAAACTATATAAAACATTAAAACATACTAAAACATTAGACCATTGTTTTGGCTAACATAAATTGTAAACATAAATTACATGCAATTAGAATATATAAAACACATGTGACAACTTGCCCCAATGATACTGTGACAACATTAGTTTGGACTACAAAATTCACAAAAAGTAATTATTTAATTATAATTCATATTATAGATTGTTTAGATAAATTATAGACTGTTTAGATAAAAAAAAAAATCTATATTTTAAGGTTGTTTTGATGTTTTAAAGAAACAGTTGACTGGTAACAACTTCTCCATGAGACAACTAGCCTCGGTCTCCTCTTACCTAACTTACTGTGTTGGGGTTAAAATAATATAGTGTTTTAGGGTTAGGCTTTTGGTTGGTAATGGCTGTTCCAGTGTCTATGGTGGTTAGGACTCCGTTATTATGGATCTGTGATGGGAGAATATAATGTAACTGCATGCTTTACACTGCTACTTGATGGGGAAAAATAGCTTGTTAGCAGAAAAGCTGCTCTATTTGAAAACAGCTAAGCTGCTGTCACTCTACTGACAGATGTAGTTAAGTTAGCAGCCTTGCTTGTTTTAGCTTCTCCTCAGCGCTGTTTCACACACGTTCAACAAAAAGCTGCGTGTTTGATGCTTCTGCAGCCTCACAGTTAAAGGAATTAATATCTCCTTCATTAGCTCAGAGCAAAAGCACTTTACTGTGTTTTATGCTAATGAAGATGGAGATTGTTTACGGTAACAGACTTTTATAGCACACCATTAATTAAATGTGCCGATGTTCTGTATGTTCGTAATGTGTCAGCGTGTGTGTAAATTTCGAAAATGCATCTAGAGATGGAGTGAGTTATTGTGTCCGAGTCAAGTTAATGCAGTGCACATGCTGACACACACATTTTGACTTGTATGCGCGTACACGCCAGGTCAAAGTCATAAATTTATATCTGTATCTATGTGTCTGTTGACCAGTGTCATTTAAATATGTTGTAATTTATGTATAAATATGTCTTGTATGAAATATTAGTTACCAAACAGGTTCTACCATTGAAAAACTGCGTAAGAAGACTTGTTTTCAGGGAATGCATCTTTAAAGCAGGTCTATTTTGTCGTACTGTACGGGCAGATTTTATTATTTTTTTAAAAACAGTTGTGCTGCTTAAAATATTTTTCTTGTGGAACCATGATTTTTCATATATATAATATTTTCAGTGTTGGGGAAAGTTACCTTAAAAAGTAATGCATTACAGTATTTTGTTACTCCCTAAAAAGTAAATAATTGCATTACTCAGTTACTTTTAAGAAAAGTAATGTGCTATGTTACTTTTGTCTTACTTTTTCTCACCTGGACTAGGCTTGCTTGTTTGTTAACAAAAAATAAATAAATTTGGCAACTGTAAAGCGGTAGCAGCCTTTGCTATGTTTCACCCGTTCACTTGAAACGGGCCTCACAATAGAAGGGGCCTCCATTTGTGCGCGAAAAAAGAGCCCTGCCCCTCGACATCATGCCGCATACACACCAGGGGGCTTGGAGAAAAAATGCCACCAAAATTAATACAAATGCCCCCAAAATTCAAGATATGGGGCCAAAAAATTCCCCATATGAGTGCTTGCTTTTAATATAGGATGTAGCAATAGTTAAGTAATACCACATGAGCAAGAGTGCTGTTTTCCCGAATATCAGCATGATTGTAAATGTGATATATTTTTATACAATAAACAGTAAGTTTTTATTAAGTGACTTACATTTTAGTATCAGAATATTGTCTGTTTTTGCTCTATTTTGCCAATGAAAATAGTTCCAAACAAATACACAGTAGAGCCATTGTGAGTCTCCGAGCAACACAGTGATGTTTCATTACTGAATGAATCCTCGTTTTAAACGAATCAGTCTAATGAATGACTCAGTGACTCACTTATCACTTGCTCACTTATCACTTGCTTTGTCGTTGAATAAATCAGCCGTTTTAAACTAATCGTTTGACTGAATGATTCAATGACTCACTGGTTAAGACAATGATTTGCTGAATGATTCGCACCGAATAGTTCTAAGAACTCAGTTATAAGAACTAGCCATTAGGATAGTTCCCCAAGAACTAATTTCTCCACCAGGCCATGTTCCTGGTTGCATTTGCACCGGGAATAGGAACTCTGAAGTGGCCGACAGCGGCGTCTTTAAGCACGCCATTTACAAACGTTAAAAACCGGTGGATGGAGGATGCCGTGCTCGGAGCTGTGTTTGTTGTGTGTCATGGGTTTCGTGATAACGGAGATGGAATGAAAACATGTAATTTACGCAACTGAAAGAGCAAAAAGTGGGGCTAAGAGGCGAAATCTCCTAATGCAACTTTCAGTACATATCGAGACGGAGAAAAGAACAAAACCCTGCAGACAACAGGTAAATGCCGTTATCACTGTTTTCCACATTCATGAAGTATATATGTTTACACAGCTTTTTAAAAATGCCGGGTGCCGGTGTTTGACATGCATTTGACCAATCAACGTACACTTACATCACTGATAGTTCCTATAGAGCTGGTTTAGACCCTACTCTAAAGTAGGTAAGGAGTTCCTAGAACTAAAATCGTTCCTAGTTCCTGCGGTGTGAACACGGCAAAAGTAATGCGTTACTTTACTAGTTACTTGAAAAAAGTAATTTGATTATATAACTCATGTTACTTGTAATGCATTACCCCCAACACTGATGCTGTACTACCTAATATGTAGTATACTGGTAGATTTATGCAGTGTTGCTTTTAAAGATTTTTTCATTATTTAAAACTTACTAAGAAATCTTTTGTTGCAGTGCAGTACTATTAACTAAACAACGATTTCGAAAACTTTACGCTTTTAATATGGAAGAAATTATGTAAACTCCAAAATATTAATTGTACCGATAACCAATCTTGACAGAGCCAAAAATGTTTTGTTTGTTTTTTTGTTTTATACGAGCTGGGTTCTTTACTGAACCTAAAGTGCCTCAAAGTACCATTAAAGAAGCTTTATTTTAAAGAGCAAAGTTACAAAGGTAACGCTGAGTGTGTGTGTGTGTGTATGAGCGAGAGAGAGAGAGGGAGGTGTGTTTAAGCTCTCAAGCAAGGACAGAGGTCAGGAGGAAGTGTTTTCCTGAGTGTTTCAGTATTTATGTGTGTGAGTGCTGAAGTTCTTTAACATGTGGCGGCCGTGGGGAAGTGTGTGTTCATTATGCAGGACTCAAGGGACCAATCGCACATGCTAAACACACCTGATCTCCATGATGACCCGTAACCGCAAATCTGGCCCTGCTGTCTGCAGCTGTCATTTATCTCAACACGCTTTCATTCTCCTGCTCTCTCGTTTTTTCACTCTCCTTTTGTTTTTTCATCCCTCTATCCATTCATAAACCCAACCATACCATACCTTCTGTAACTTTAAGAGTTTCATATGTCGACGGCTTCTTTGCATGTGAAATGAATGACAGGCTGCAATATAGTTTGCACAGCCATTACATTATGACAGATTCATAAAACAATCCATAGCATTTTAGCTTCAATATGTTCTTTCTGGAATTTTGAGTTCTGAAAGTATGTGATCGTATACAACAAATGCTTTTTTTTTTTCAAGAGATCAAGGAAAAATAATATGAGGCCTTTAAGGGATTCTTCCTCCAAAACAATATATAGTTCCTTTATTCATGTATATTTCAAGTCATTTGCTGTAACAGACGCAAAAGCGAGTGCCTGTAGACAATTAATATAACAAATAACAGTGGTGATATGAAGGGTTACATACATACAGAGCTGCAGTAATACTGTGTGTGTGTGTGTGTGTATACCTGGTAAACCCTACGTTGTAAGGACCAAATGTAGTGAGGACTTTTTTGGTCCCCATGAGCAAAACAGCTAATAAATCATACAAAATGATGTTTTTTGAATGTGTAAAAATGCAGAAAGTTTTCTGTGATGGGTAGGTTTAGGGGTAGGGTTAGTGTAGGGGGACAGAATATACAGTTTGTACAGTATAAAACCATTATGCCTATGGTGAGTCCCCATAAACCACATGTACAAGTATATGTGTGTGTGTTTGTGTGTGTGTCTCTGTGGAGTTTGTGATCTCTGGAGGTTCTCGGTGCATCTGTGTTGTGATTAATGACCGTCTCTCCCCTCAGAGAGCAAGACACAGCACAATAACAGCTCAATACATCTCTCATCTCATTTCTCCTCTGTTCTCTTCTCATCTTAGTTTTTCTCTGCTCTCTTATTGCTCAAAAATTGCTCTTTCATAGCTCAGTGGAGATCTAATGGCGTTTTTAGTTATATTTAATTTAGGTATCATCTTTGCCTCAGATATTTCTTGTGAAATTCATTAAGAGAAGTAAAGATAGGAATAAATAACACTGTTTGCTCAATTTAACCTCTATTTAAACTGCTGTTTGAGAAATAATAGAGATATGACAGACACATTATTTGTGATTTCCCATGAAACTTGCTGCTCAAAAGCAGATGAGCTTTCATTGCTCATAAATAGACTAATTAAGTTCTTAGTTACATTTCAGTCATCTCACGTGGTTCCCAACCCTGGTCCTGGAGGACCCCCAACATTTTGGATGTCGCTCTTATCTGACACAACCATCTGAGGTCTTGGAGTCTTTACTAACGAGCTGATGAGTTGAATCAGGTGTGTTTGATTAGCGAGACAACTAAGGCCTATTTACACCTGGTCACTTCATGCATTTTCTGTGATCGGATAGCTTTCCAAGCCTGAAAAGACCAGGTTTCGATGTTCTCCGAAACGCTTTCGAGACAAATCCGATCGCTCAAACCACTTCAGGAGGTTGTCTGAGACGCATTCCAGACAAAACTGGACAAGTGTAAATGCATCTGGTTGTTGAAACCACATTATGTAAATTGTATTCCTGCCAAAATGTTAAAAAATAAAGGTGTGAGAGCGTGTTATAGGCTATACGACATGTTAATTTATGAGACTAAATTATCTCAGTGCTGATGCCACTCTTTCTCTTATTGTGGTCTCTGATCTTAAAAATTAGCTGATGATATACAGCGAATATTTGTTTCTTTCGTTGACGTGAACTCCATTAAATTTGCTTATAATGCAGGAATTGATGATCAGATTTATATCTGTTTTGCGGAGACACAAAGTGTAAATGGAACAGTTTTAACAAATAAGATAGATATCCGATCAGTAAAAATGCACAACAGCATGGTGTAAAAAGGCCCTAAAATGTGCAGTGCTGGGAATACTCCAGGACCAGGGTTGGGAACCAGTTGATGGTTTATGGATGTTACTGTATTTCTACAGTGTTTTGAGTGTTTGAGTCCAGCCTTACATCTCTTTGATATTGTAGTCTCTACATATAACTCCAAAGTCGCCCCCTATACCCTTAAATAGGGCACTATCTGAGGGGACAGCCATTTGTAGTAGTGTTCGAAACCATAGTGGACGTTATCGATATAATGCACCGTAATAACGAGTGTACAACTGATGTACACTCAACAGCTAGAGAATACCCATAATGCACTGTGAGGGTCGTGCTGAATAAATTTCCGCATCTGACCAGAAGATGGCGCCCGCCTCTGAACCATCCATCCGTCTGTTTTCCAAATCGCTGGTCCAAAATGGCTGCTACGTAATATCATACAGGTATAAATTATATTTTAATTATTAAATTGTTTTATTGAGATTTATACATGCTACACTCTAAAAAATGCTGGGTTAAAAACAACCCAAGTTGGGTTGAAAATGGACAAACCCAGCAATTGGGTTGTTTTAACCCAGCGGCTGGGTTAAATGTTTGCCCAACGTGCTGGGTAGTTTTATTTAACCCAAATATTGTTTAAAAATGACTGTATTTCTTGCTTAAAATGAACCCAAAATATGTTGGAAATTAACATTTATTAATATGTTTAATAAACAAACATTTATTAATATTTTTTTTGAATAATATTTAAACAATAAACATTTATTAAATTGCTTATTAATAAACGCTCATCTTTTTGATTATTATTGTTGCCTCTAGTAATTATGAGTCTGATTTTTAATTTCCAACCTATTTTGGGTTCATTTTAAGCCAGACCTATAGTAATTTGTAAACAATTGTTGGGTTAAATAAAACTACCCAGCAGGTTGGGCAAACATTTAACCCAACTGCTGGGTCAAAACAACCCAATCGCTGGGTTTGTCCATTTTCAACCCAACTTGGGTTGTTTTTAACCCAGCATTTTTTAGAGTGTAGCATACTGCCAGTTTGCTAAGCTTCAAATGATTATTAAACGGCAAGCACAAACTATGCAAAAGCGGCAGCCCGTCCAGTGCACTCAGTGTCCGAATTCGCTCACTCGTTTTCATTCACTCCTTCAAGTGGACTATATTAGTGGAGTAATGTGGGGAACAGTGAATGAGGGGATAGGGGGCGATTTCAAACACAGCCTAAGGTATCTCCTTCACTGTGTCTGTGGGATTTTTTCACCTGTTTTATCATCCAGCAGGGGAAAATCATGCGTCTAATCGCTTAGTAAAAAAGTAACAGCACTTCTCTTCTCAACAACACACGACTGGAGGAATCATTCATATCTGGAGCTCAAAATAATAGTGACGAACACAAGTAATTAATAGTTGTTTGATTAATACACTTCTCACATGAGACAACATACAGTGTCCAACATGTAGATTGCATGTGAAAGGTATATATAGCTTTGGGCCTCAGTGACATGCTCCGATGGCCCAGTTCTGTCTGTTCAGTGGCCCCCAACCCTCCCTGAATCTGTGTGTGTGTGTGAGAAAGATAAATTTCCCGTCCGCCCAACTACACAGAGAATTTTTTCCGCTCCTGCGTCTTTATTTAAGTCGCCGGCAGAACTTTGATGCCAACACAAAAGAAACAGACTGAACGACTTTATCTGCTGAAATATTCACGCAGCCATTTGCTCTTCAGAATCTCGCTCAGATCTCCACACACCTCTCTGACCTGAGCATAGACGGCATACAGGGATCAGAACATAAGGAGCTTTGCCACAAAAAAAGAGATTTGAAGGCTGTGTTCTCATACTGCACAGTATACACTGTAAAATAGTTATTTTAAAAATGTAACGATATAAATTTCAAACTGTCATGTGCTGCATTGTTGTCACATGACATTACTACAGGCATCCAAAATAACAGCGTTGAACTGTGCTTCATATCCTTCGCAGCTGGTTGTTGAAATACAGTCTGGATATTGACATCTGCTGCTGTTTACAGGGTTGAGCTGTAGCTGCATTTACTCTATAGAGAGATAGACAGGACAGAGAGTGAGACAGGTCTACGGAGAACTCTGATGTCAAAGATAATGCATATAATATACACTATGGTTCAAAAGTCAATAAGAATCATCAAAATATCTACTATTTTTAAAATGTAACAATATACATTTCAAACTGTCATGTGCTACATTAATTCAGTTAGCAGCATCGAGTTTTTGATCCAGTTTCAATTTGATATGGGAAAACGTGTGATTTTTTTTTTTTTTTTTGGTTTATCCATTACACTAGAAACAGAGGGTTAAGTCGAGTGCATTGCATTGTGGATACAGATACAGTGTGTATGTGTGTGTAGGCCTGTCAACTGGTAGTTTCACTGACTTAATTAACAACAGCAATTGTGCAAATTATGTTAATGAAACTGATAATGCCAGGCAGTCAGTAACATGGGCTGTGTGTGTGTTTGTAGGTTTGTGATGTTATCATTTCAGTTTAGTGTGTTTGAGAGCAATGAGCGGACGTTACACTAATAATCTACTGACAAAGATGATTATAGAAACAGATGAATATGATTCAAGTC
This sequence comes from Anabarilius grahami, assembly GCA_003731715.1. Taxonomy (NCBI): domain Eukaryota; kingdom Metazoa; phylum Chordata; class Actinopteri; order Cypriniformes; family Xenocyprididae; genus Anabarilius; species Anabarilius grahami. Next base: position 537,304 of record RJVU01007700.1, on the reverse strand, counting down.
TTTGAACTATATGAAGGTTTTGTGTGTAATCAAACTCGTGATCTTAAATGAACTATAGCCCTTTTGTGTGTTTACACAGTATGAATGAATATGAATAAATCAACGCTGATTACATTTACTTTCTTAGTTTAAAATTTAGGATTTTTTTGTAAATAAAATGTTTTTTTTTTCATACTTATGGATGATTCAGTCCAGTGCTGAATATATATACACACACTCACCTGCCACTTTATTAGGTACACCTTGCTAGTTCTGGGTTGGACCCCTTTTGCCTTCAGAACTGCCTTATTTCTTCTTGGCATTGATTCAACAAGGCTCTGGAAACATTACTGGTTGCACATCCATGATGTGAGTCTCCCGTTCCTCCATATCCCAAAAACTGCTCTATTGGATTGAGATCTGGTGACTGTTGAGTCCATCTGAGTCTAGTGAACTCACTGTCATGTTCAAGAAACCAGTTTGAAATGATTTGAGCTTTGTGACATGGTGCGTTATCCTGCTGGAAGTATCCATCAGAAGATTGTCCACTGTGGTCATGAAGGGATGGACATGGTCAGCAATAATACTCGGGTACGCTGTGGTATTTAAATGATGCTCAGTTGGTACTAAGAGGCCCAAAGTGTGCCAAGAAAATCTCTTTCACACCATCACACCACCAGCAGCCTGAACCGCTGATACAAGACAGGATGAATCCATGCTTTCATGTTGTTTACACCAAATTCTGACTCTAACATTTGAATGCCACAGCAGAAATTGAGACTCATCAGACCAGGCAGCATTTTTCCAATCTTCTATTGTCCAGTTTTGGTGAGTCTGTGTGAATTGTATCCTCAGTTTGCTGTTCTCAGCTGCAGTGGCGGCTAGTGCTAAAAATTTGTGGGGGGGCACAAAAAAAAAGAAAAGAATTAGTGATGCAGAATGGGCTAATTGTTAAATAATGTGATGTAATGTATCACTACTACTTATCTAAAACATGGAAAATTCAGTATTTAAAGCATGCCATAGGGCTTGGCAATATGATATCATATCTCTATTTTTGGGCTGAATGGCGATGTATAATCTCTGTATTTTGTACGTTTTTCTATTTGAACTAAAAAAAAAAATCTGTATTTAATTATTTTTTTATTTTATTTCACATCCTGCCCAATATTTTCCTTCAAACAATGTTCATATTAAAGGCTATGAAAACAAACATGAATGTAACCTTGTAGTCTATGTTATATTATGCGCAAAAAAATTTCAAATTACATGAGGCCTACATTCTAACATTGTGACACTACAATCTAAAAACAAAATAATGCTTTTTAAAGCAGAAGTTACATTCACTAAACTAAAACGGAAAATAAAAAAAATCACAGACTAATTATTAGTGATTACCCTACAATAGTCACTTTACAGTTACTGCTATCATAAAAATACGCTTAGTTGTAGGTTCGGAATTCTACATATGGCACATTTATGTTCGCAAACAAAAACAAATAATCAACAACAAATATTTTAGCTAAATGTATATTTTAGTCAGAATTATTGCGCTCCGTCTGTTTGGCGCGCATGCGTACGGCGGCGCTCGTTCACGGAAGTGCTTCCACTCCTGTCTCCTGAACAGCAAAATGGAAATATTTTCTCGACTTTCTAACATTTACAGATGGAGAAAATGTGTGTGAAATGTAAGTTATGCACTGAGGAAATTACTGGATGTCACTTTAGCTTAAAAAGATTATAAATAGAGACTTTCCACCAATCGCTGCACAAGTTAAGGTTACGTATGATGACGAAAGCCCTCCCGGAACCCATAGAGAATGCACTGCCGTGCCTGCAGTTCGAAAAAAATTTTTTTGAATGGAAGTCTATGAGAGCACTCGGGGCAATTCTCGGCCAGAGTGAAATCGCCCAAAAAGAGGCGGTACTCCACAGAACGTGATTGACGCTGATTGGACTATATCCAGAGCCAAAACAGCCTAGCAGTGACAGCAAAGAATATACACTAGTTCTATACTCTTTGGTGACAGCTAGCGTAACACTGTGGTTGAAAAAAATACATTCCTTTCTCACTTTGGTGGTGCGTCGCCCTATTGCCCTAATGAAGAAACCGCCCCTGCTCAACTGACAGAAGTGGCACCGGTGTGTCTTCTGCTGCTGTAGATCATCTGCATCAAGGTTGGACGTGTTGTGTGTTCAGAGATGCTCTTCTGCAGATCTCGGTTGTAACGAGGGCTTATTTGAGTTACTGTTGCCTTTCTATCAGTCTATTTTCTTCTGATCTCTGACCTCTGGCTTCAACAAGGCATTTTCACCCACAGAACTGCCGCTCACTGGATATTTTCTCTTTTTCGGACCATTCTCTGTAAACCCTAGAAATGACTGTGTGTGAAAATCCCAGTAGATCAGCGGTTTCTGAAATACTCAGACCAGCCTGTTTGGCATCAACATCAATCATGCCACATTCAAAGTCACTTAAATCAGCTTCTTCCCAATTCTGATGCTCAGTTTGAACTTCAGCAGATCATCTTGACTACATACCTAAATGCATTGAGTTGCTGCCATGGGATTGACTGGTTAGATATTTGCATTAACAAGCAATTAGTGGCCGGTGAGTAGGCCTATATACAAATTACTGTTAATGTCTTGGCCTGACATGAACCCAATCCAACATTTGTGGTTCGAGCGGGTTTGCGCTACATCACCTGCTGTTGACATTATGGTACTAGATACCCCAGGAGACCTATCGCCACCTCATCGAATCTGCGTGGCTGCTGTTTTGTGGGCTAAAGAGGTCCTACAGCTTATTAGATAGGTGGTCATAATGTAATGGGTCATCGGTGTGTATATACTGTATATTTGCATTTGTATTGGTTTGTATTTTATATATCTAGTATCTTGATGTGGTTTTTCAAGGGTTCTGGTCAAAGCTGGTGGTACTAGTTAAGGTAGATGGCTAGTTGGCTTGTCTACTAGTTAGATGAGTAAAAGTTAACCATAACATTATATTCAAAAGCTGTTGTTAAAAAACTACTACTGGATTTAAATCATTTTCCTTTCTTATAATAGCAGGCTTCCTTTCCCAGTGATGTTTTAATGAATATTTTGTTTCTCAAAGAAGTTCATGAAAAGAGTTCATCCAGCTGAGAGAATTCCAGGAAGAATCTGTCTGTTCTCTGTGAAAATAGAAAAATCTCTTCACAGCGTTCCTTAAAATATCTGTGTCACACACACATGCACCTCGGCCCACAGACGACACTGCTGGAGGAGGCTGTCATCCGCGGCGTCTGATCGCAAAAAGATGAAAGAGACATAAACTGATTCTACATCTTTCTCTCTATCTTTCTGATACAAAAGAAATCAGCTCAACGTGGCCCGGCATGATTGTTTGAAACACATTATTTCAAGATGAACCAATATGATTTATCATGAAGCATTCAGATTAGATAGCAGATCAAACTAAGAACAGTATAAAGGTTCACAAATAAAAGTTACATTTTCTCTAAAATGAAAATTCTGTCGTCGTTTATTCGCCCTCATGTCGTTCCAAACTTGTATGACTTTTTGTCTCCGTGAAACACAAGGTTGTGTGTGTGTTTCATCATGTTTGAACTCAAGGTGAGAGTAAATTCCAGGGATCTGTAATAACAGCAATGACCTGTGCTTCATATCCTCCACAGCTGGAGTGTAATTCAGTGCAAGACAGGACAGAGAGTGAGACAGGTTTGTGAGGGATTGACGGCGAGTTTAAATAAGGACGTCAACTTGCATTTTCCATCCTTAAGAATTGTGTTTAATATTTTCTCTGATGTACTATGACTTACTGTATATGGTGCATGACAGTATCATACATTTTATATATACCCAAGGCAGAAGTTTTAGCCGAGGTGGATTATTTCTGTCACTACACTCAAACTTTCCATCAGGTTCTTCAGTGCTCTTCATGAAGACATCCACAGCATTGCTGAATAAAGCGGTTCAGGTGTGTGAGATTATAGTAGCGGTGGTTCACACGCCGATCATCTGCGCGATCGCTGAATACGCTGCATAATTCACGATAGCCCACTTAGCACACATGTAGAGCACTTCAGCGGCGTTGGTGAGTTCTTACAGGCCTCTGCTGGGAGCTCAGCCTCATGTACCTTCACTGAAGCCTATATATTACAGCCGCCCACTTCATTTCCCCTATGGTGCGTTCCTTGATTGCGAGGGCTCAATGACGCTTGCTTGAATTCACAATGAGACCGTGTGCAATCTTCAGTGCTCATAAAAGGACGCAGGTTTCCTTTCTGAAGATCTGTGGGTTTAAAAAGGTTTGGGAGGCTTCAGAATTAGAGCTGTTATTGTGCTCTTGGGCCTCACACCTGGAGTTCTGCTGAGAAGAACTTCAGCAAATATTTGAATGAGCTTTCTGTAGTATTGCTGGCAGTGTGTGAGAGTGTGTTTATGTAGCATAAAACCAACCTCAGATTTCACTGATAAAGTTCAAATACCTACATTCCAGGGTTGTGCAAAATTTAGAATTGAAGAATTGGCTCCCTTTCAATTAATGTGCGTGAGCTTGAAGTGAATTGGCCATGACACACAGGAGAGTATTTGAAATTTGAAATAGAATGACAGAAAGAGGAATTGCTTACTGAATCTCTTCATTTATTGCATCTGATGAATGTCTATCTGTCTATCTATCTGTCGTTCTATCTATCGTTCTATAGACCATTTGGGAGCAGACGTCACAGTTACATTGTGGGCGCATTTTGGAGGCAGAAAAACACAGGCGAGATCCATGGAGTAAGAGAAAAAATGTCTTGTGCTTTTGGATTTCAGAATCAGAATGTAGAAAAAGATGGTCTTCATTTTTACAGAATACCATTGTCGACGACGCCCTTTGAAGCTAAACGCAGACATTTATGTTTGCAAGCCATTAATTAAACGAACAGGCTGGATTGATAAAACCTGCAATGATTAGCCTACTATTAAGGGATGAAATTGATGTAAACAATATATCTACATAATATTCCCATATGCGGTAATAGAGGGCATAATGTATTAGCACTAGTTCACAGCATGAAATAATATTTAAACCTATAACGTTATCTCACAATTCTGACTTATTTCTCGCAATTGCGAGTTTATATTTCCCAATTCAGACTTTATAACTCGCAATTGTGAGTTTATATCACAGTTCCGAGGGGAAAAAAAAGTCAGAATTGCAGTATATAAACTCAAATTCTGAGTAAAACACCCAACTGCTCATATATCGTTCTATCAAATTGGCCATTTTGACACAAAGGAGAGAATTGAACATTTGAAATGGAAGGACGGAAAGAGGAATTGCTTACTGAATCACTTAATTTATTATTATCTAATGAATATACATCCATCCATCCATCTATCGTTCTAGACAGATAGATAGAACGATAGATCGATATTTGTACATTTGTATTAAAGTGGTGAAACTCAAGTTTTTAATGTTGTTTATATATCTATGTGTTGTTTTTAATATACTTTAAGACAAACCATGTGCAAATTCATCAGTCAACACCATTGCTGAGTATTTTCTCCTTAAAACTGCAGTGAAACAAAGACAAAGTCTCAATCCCGCGGTTTGAAAGCACTGGTGTTTCTTACATCACAAACTACCTTGTAACCAATCGCGTCCACATGCCGGTGGGCTATCATTAACAGCGAACTTTCAGGGGAGTCTCGAGAGAAACCAGGTTATCCCAGTGTATTTTTCTGTTGATATGAAAAATCATGTAGATTTAGCAATATGGCGGGTGTATGATGTATATTACGATGTTATGATGAATATGCCTTTCTCCACTGACGCTCTGAGTTGTTAAAGCGTTTGTAAGGATACTAATTTTTAGAAGGCAGCAGTCTGACTCTGAGATGAAGAATGGGAACATAGTTTGTGTAACATTAGCAACACATTATTACCTGTTTGGTAACATAGTCAAGCAAAAGGCAAATCATATTAATTACCATTATGTGTCCGATGTTGTAAAGAGCGATACCATTGTGCAGCGTTTACCTCAGTAAGTTGAGCGAGTGGATCTCTGAGCTGGCGTGAGTGAGTGGAGGTGGGGCTAATTAGCATATTCATATATCCGCGTATATTAAATGAGGCAAGGGTGTAGAGTTACATTCAGCTATTTCAAGGCATGACGATTTTTTTTTCACTGGAAAAAACATTTAAATATGTAATTTTGGTGATCAAAGATGAGTTTTAAGGGATTCAATTATTGACTACAGGGGGACTTTAAGTTTATATGTTTCATCATATTTAATACATTAACTTTTGTGGACCAGGGTGGAAGAACCCGTCATTTGCCAGTATGCATTGCCTGTGTTGAATTACAGTTCATTAAATTCTGTATGAGACAGTAAAACAGTAAAATCCTAATGATGCCATTAATGTTGTTTAGACCTTCACACACCCACATTTACACATTTGCTATCCAAACCTTCCGATCAATATATTCTGTCCTAAATAATACTTCTCCTTGATGGCACTAGTGTTTATTCTTAAAAATCAAATATCCATCACATACTGTATACACACGGACGCATAAATACACACATCTATTCTGGAATGAAGAAAAAGTAATTATCTGAGAGATATTTAAATATTTCACAAAACTTTCTGATTGGTTTTGCTTTCAGACTCTGTGTGTGTGTGTGTGTTTGTGTGTGTTTGGTTGTTGATTCTGCATTTGCCCGTCGGGCACAGGAACTCTGTTCTGGCGGTAAACACCAACAGGAGAAAATGAGCAGGTGCGTGAAGAGCGCCTCTCTGCCTCTTTCATCCTGATCAGCAGACGAGTTCCTGCAGAGAGAAATCAGCCCGTCCAGAAACAGCCGTGATTGGGCCCAATGTGAGCTTCACAGAGTCACGGCAATGAGAGATAAGGACGAAATGTCAGTCACGCTCAAACCCGGGCTGGGAGAGTGCAGTAGAAACAGACAGTTTACACACGTGTCAGGTCATCTACTCATCAAAAGCTTGGATACACCTTTTATTCTGTGAGTTTTCTTATTTTACACATTTTAGCAAAGATATCAAAACTACTTGCATCTTTTGAGTGCAAAAGTGCCTGTGCAAAACAGTTTCCCTCGTTTGGTCTCTAGGTATGATTCAGGGCCCTCCTTCAATTTACAATAAGTCATTTTTGCCCATTTTTGTTGTCCATCTACAGAGCCCCTAAAGGGACATGGTGATGGAAAAATATGAGATGGGAGTTAAAATTATATGCCAATGCTTTTTGCGTCCACTCGCAAATGTCTTGCATTCCCCAGAGAAACTTTGTGTTCACTCAAAAAACTTTTGAGTTCTTTGCAAGCAAACGCAAAATTTCCCAAGGGACTGCAAAGGTATTGGAAGCGAACGTAAAGTTACTTTTTGCGAGCGAACGCAATGTTTCCTAGTGGAATGCAAAACTTTTGCAAGAAAACGCAAAAGCATTGAAATACAGAGGAATCATTCATGTCTGGAGCAAATGTGATATGGAACAAGTTATGCAATAAAGTTACATTTTAGCGTTAGAGGGTTTATTTGAGTCTATACCCTTAATTTTTAGCAGTAGTAATATAGTGATGCTTAAGATGAGATGCTTTTCCAACAGTACTGAAGTAGATTCCATAAGGGTTATTATATAATTAACTTAAACTAAAACTAAGGGCCAGATTTACTAAACAGGGCAAATTAGCGTGAGAGCGCAGTCCCATAAAAGCGCAGATGGGGTGCAAGGTTCTGCGGGTGATTTACTGACGATGCGCACGTTAAAGAAAACAGACGCAGCCGGATCATTTCCATAATGACCAACACAATCTACCAAGAGCAGCGCAAATTAACATCTAGATTAAAACATGCTCTCTTTTTTTGGCGTTAAATAATGGCACAAATACCAGTAAATTGACTAGTGCAAACCTTAGTAAATCACCTTGCATGATTCATTTAAATACTCTCCTCCCATAAATTTTTTGTCTGAAAGGGAAACTCCAACAAATGCATATGCATTAAGGTCAGCTGCAAAAATAACCCTTTCCATGCCTTTTCAGTGCAAATTTTTCACTGCATGTCTTTAGTAAATCCTAACAGTAATTTTTTTAACACCAAAAGAGGGTTTGCGCTGGCGCAAGCTGTTAGTAAATCTGGCCCTAAGAGTGTGTTCACATTTGGTAGGTTTGGTTCAATTAAAACAAACTCTGGTGCGATTGCTCTGTTAATGCGGTTCATTTGAATAAGTGTGAACGTTGCCATCCGAACCCTGATGTGCACCAAACAAGTGGACGAGGCCCACATTTTCAGGGGATCTCTGTCCACTTCCAAATGAACTCTGGGGCAGTTCGACTGAAATATGAAGTCAACACTGACCATAGACATCTAAACAAACCAAAAACAGGTAGTGATGTCACAAGATGTGACCCTAAAAAGAACAGAATTCTCAAGCATACCTGGTTCTTCTCCTCATTGGAGCTACAGTCCCCTTTACAGTTCTGTACAGGCGCCAGAATCGCTGTCTTCTTGCAGCAGATCTTTGTTTGTGAGTTAAGGCACCCACACACTACGAGATAATCAGGCCGATTATCTTATCAGAATTTCCTGTGGTGTAAGGTGTGTTAAGAGTGATTGAATGTTGAATATTTACGATCAGTTTATGATCATTTACGAGGACAAATGCATACGCACTCTGTAGATTGTCACGTGGAATGAAACGATACCCAATCAGAAAGTGAGCTGACGGAAGACGGAACACGACTTCATCCAAACCTTTTTCTTTTCTTTCTTTTTTATACAAATTTTCTGTAAAAACCAGTCCAAACACTATGGCTGTGTCCGAAATCGCATACTCTCTTGAATAGGTACTTTTTTTGAATAATTAATTACTTCAAGACCTCTAAAAAAGTATGTTCTATATACCATGAATGTGTGTAGTATGAACGTAATCCGGACGTACTACATCCACCATGCTGTCATTATCATGTGACCTACTAGTATTAGTTGTGTCGCTTTACTGCCATTCACAAATCCTCTCCTGCAGCCTCATGGGATAGTAAAGTGTTCATCGTATGCACACTTCAGAATCTCACCGGAAGTCGTAGGTCATTCAGGTACTTTTTGACTACTCATTTATGAGTACTGTGAATTCTGACCTACTTCTTTTGTCACATACAGTTTTTCGCCTACTATATAGCAAGGAAGTATGCGATTTCGGATACAGGCTCATATTGCCATTTCTTCTTGTCCATCGTCCGTCATGTTTCATGAAGCTCTTCATGAGTTCTTAGCTGGTAAAAATACCATCATATGTGTGAACATACAGCAAGAGTATTTAGCCCAGCACACAGCGTTGTTTTGTATATTCTGTAAGTTCAACTGCAAAATATAAGCTGTTTTTTTGTGTGTGCGTGGGCATGTTTTTGTGAAATATCAGGACACAAATGTGTATAATGACATGGGTATGACATAGGTATTACAAGGAGAGGGTGACTTATGAGGACATTACCCATGTCCCCACTTTTCAAAAGGCTTATAAATCATACAGAATGAGTTTTTGTGAGAAAGTAAAAGTGTGCACAGTTTCCTGTGATGGTTAGGTTTAGGGGTAGGGGTAGTGTAGGGGGATAGAAAATACGGTTTGTACAGTATAAAAACCATTACGCCTATGGAATGTCCCCACAATTCACAAAAACAAACATGCGTGTGTGTGTGTGTGTGTGTGTGTGTGTGTGTGTGTTTGTGACATATCAGGACACAAATTTGTATAATGACATGGGTATGAAATAGGTATTACAAGGAGAGGGTGACTTATGAGGACATTACCCCATGTCCCCATTTTTCAAAAGGCTTATAAATCATACAGAATGAGTTTTTTTGAGAAAGTAAAAATGTGCACAGTTTCCTGTGATGGGTAGGTTTAGGGGTAGGGTTGGTGTTGGACGATAGAAAATGTGTGTGTGTGTGTTAGTTTGGTGTTAAAACTAATGTTCTCCTTACTTTTACTTATATTCGATTAGTGATATACAAGTAGTGCAGAATATGAAATATTTGTCCTTCATTTTACATTTATCAGCTTCCCCTTTTTTCTGTGTATTATTTCCACTACTTTTGGACCCAAATGTATATGTGCTCTCATGTGTTAACCTATGCAGAATTGTGTTTATTCTGAGCTTGAATCAGGCAGTTCGATGACAAATATTTGAAACGGGTGTTGTATACAACAATATGCTCTCTAACAAGCACAGCTTGATGACAATACGAGCATACTGAGAACAACTATCACATACGAGAGTATGTTTGTGTGTGTGTGTGTGTGTTTAGAAGCCTGAAGCTGTGGGATCGTGAAGGCGCTCATTTTATGATGCTATTGTAGAAAGATGTATGTGCATGTGTGTGTTGAGGTGACAATAGGACTGAATACAGTAATCTGGGGGTTTAGTTTTACAGCTGGGATTTGGGTTACCTTTGCTAGATGTAATGAGATAAAATGCACAGGGAAGTGTGCATGCACGCACGAGTGATAACATGGGCGCCGCGTTTGTCACAGCTGGAGAGCGTGAGCAGCTGATTGGTTGATTTTTCCCCCTGCTGAGCCAATGAGAGGGTGATATTTTTACCCTATTCCCTCCAGACGAGCTCTCAGCAGCCTCCAGGTACACCGCTGCGACACACATTTACACACGATCTCACACACAAACACACACGCCTGCGTCTCACTCGCCTGATTGACATACTGTGTTAATGCATCAGATGCATATGCAAAGAGTTTGAAATGTGAAGGGTACGTTCTTGTTGAGCAGCAGTGGTGATGACTTCTCATCCTTGTATGTGGAGAAATGTGCATCTCTGTTGTAAAACCTAGTGAGCTGCCTAACTAGGCAGCATTTTAAGGCATCATTGACTTGGCTGTTCCAAACTGTAGGCATCATAATGATGCCGCCCAGTAAGAAACCTCATTTTGGCCAAATTCTAAGGCTGCACTGCATCCATCCTTTATAGATAGAAGCAATCCCAGAATCCACTGTGATAAACTCAGTGGAAAAATATCATCCAATGTTTGAGTCAAGATAAATTATAGTGTAAGCTTGTAAATATATATTTATATTAGTTTTCTACTCCAATTTATTTTTGAAATATAATCATTTACACAGTTACTGTCAAATTTATTCAAACATATATCAACTAATTAAGACATTACTATCAGGTAAAGTAAATATAATGAATAATATATATTATATACTGTATGCTTATATAATATAAGCTAATATTATATAGTGCATATTGAAATGCTCCCCTCTAGAGTTTATTTCTCTAGTGAACTAAGGGTGCGTTCACCGATGGGTCTCGGTCCGCTTCCAAACGAACTCTGGTGCGGTTCGAACGATATATGAACGCAACACGGACCAAAGACATGTAAACTAACCAAAAACAGGAAGACGAGACCCTAAAAAGGACAGAATCCTCACGCATGTCGGTTTTTCCTGTCATAGTCGCGAGTTTGCCCATCACAGGCATCAGAATCGCGTCTCCACGTAGCAGATCATTTGTGTGTATGACGGATGGATTCCCGCTGCTTATAAAATTACACATTTTATAAGCTCTTCACGAGTTCCCAGCTGGCCAAAATACCATCACACGCAGGCTACACACCGCTACGCACACACAACGAGGGCTTTTACCTCAGCACACAGCATTGTTTTGGATGTTCGGTAAGTTCCGTCTCAAAATAGGCAATACGTCATAAAATCCGACCAATCACGTTGTGAATGTATCCCTATGCCTTAAGGTTCGGTATCTTTTGGTTCGGTGATAAAATTGCCAATCTGAACGCTAATCGGACCAGGACTAAATGTTTGTTTTTCTTCTTTGGTCCGGACCAAATTAACCAAACGAACCGAACTACAAGTGTGAACGCACCCTCACATGCTGTGGACACTAAATGACTTGCCTCAGGTAAATGTAACGCCACATGAGATGTTATTCTCAAGCTGTTTTATTGATGTCTTTCTGCGGTTGAAACACTGGTTGAGAGATTACACGTAAACATATGTATACATAGATCGTGTGTTCTTCATCTGCGCTTTTTCCCTGTTGTGGCGGTTAGCAAACAGCGTTGCATTACCGTGCCCCCCCCCCCCCTTCTGGATTGGAGTGTGGATCGCATGTAACGGACTGTGTTCGCCTTCTGACTGC
>RJVU01007700.1:486299-513803 GCA_003731715.1 Anabarilius grahami | reverse complement strand
TGCATTGCATGAAAAATGAAAAATCATTCCTTGACTAGTAATAAGAGTACAGAAAGTTTTTTATTACATTTCTATTTATTCTTTTAGCAGACGCTTTTCAAGGTGGCTTCGAAAAGATGCAAAATTCAATGAAAATGAAAATATCTGCGATAAATCATATGGAGTCAACAATATTAACAGTGCCGCAATACCACAAAATAAGTGCAAAACAATACAGAGAAAGAGTTGCTTTATTTTAAACAACAGAAAGTGTTTTTCATATGAAAGCGTTTACAGAGGAGCCGTGTTTCCAGACAGATAAACCCCAGCTTTTTATGGAAAAATTTAATTAAACTCTTTGAAATCAGCAGTAAAAGGAATATTACCTGCGCTGACTGACTATATATGAGTAAGGGATAATATATATATGAGTAAGGGATAATATCGTTCATTATCGCAAAATAATGAGTTTATTTTGCAGTGTAATATTACCTTGCACATAACACGGCTCCTTACCAAATAAAAAAGAAAATAGACATGAAATATTGATTTGGGTTGAAATTATTATGTGAGAAGAACGTGAGTGTGTAATGAAATGAGAGACATGAATCTAGCACAGCTATGATTGTGTCTGTGTGTTTGTTTCCATAGTGAACGGAGGCTGGTCCACATGGACAGAGTGGTCGACGTGTAACAGTCGCTGTGGGCGGGGCCTTCAGAAACGGACCCGTAGCTGCACCAATCCCGCGCCTCTGAACGGGGGATCGCCGTGTGATGGACAGGCCATCCAAAAACTCTCCTGCACCTCAGTGTGCACAGGTACAACTCTTTGAAATTCAGAGATCAAGATGCCACGTTTAATTTGACATGAACAGAAACAAGGCTGTGAGGGACAGAAGTGCATTTATGAACCTGGGTGTGGACCATTCAACTGAGACAAAACAGTCGTTGAATTCTAAACAAGCTTATCACATGACTTTGGCCATCACCCATGACTCACCCATGCATTAAAAAGTCCTCTATATGAGATTGTGTTCAACATGGCTAACAAAAGTGGTGAAACTAAAAACTTGTAGTGTAGTTTGTAAAGGAAAGATGTGTAACTCTCTCAAAATTTGTCATTTTAAAGATTATATTCTTTGAAGTATAACAATTATACTGTTTTGAAGTAAAAAATAATTAATTTTTTTAATATTACTTACTCACTGCGTTTAATTATTTCTATTTTACCTTAATTAATCTCTGTTATGTGCATATGACATAATTGACTATATAGTGACATATTAAACAGTATCAAAAAAATTATCCATAAATTTTTTTATATGACATCACAATATTGGCATTCATATTTTGAATTAGCTTTTATTTTTCTATTTTCAGTTTATTTTAGTTTAAGTTTTGGGTTTTATATTTCTATTTAGCTTTAATTTATTATATTTTATTTTTTTACTTCAGCTTAAGCTTATTATATTTAGTTGACAAGGAAACATTTCTGATTTTTATTTAAGTTTAAGTAAAAAAAAAAAATTCCATCTAATATTTTATTTTATTTCCGCTTTATTTCGAATAATAGTTTTAGTTATAGTTAAAAAAAATTCCATCTAATATGTTATTTTATTTCCGCTTCATTTCGAATAATAGTTTTAGTTGTAATAAAAAAAAATCCATCTAATAAATTATTTTATTTCAGCTTTATTTCAATTAACAAATACCATTTGAATAGTTTTAAATATAGCTGTAGTTAAAAATAACAGTACTGCATCACAAGTGGAAGTTTTCATAAAGTTTGTAATCATGATACTCCTCTGAACCGAATTACAGTATTTCCGTCACGACATAAACGCACAGTGAGGTCAGTTTCTGAATGAAACATGATGAGGAATTTGGTTCAGATTTTCTCCTACATTGGCATTTATTCATTTGGCATTCGCTTTTATCCAAAGTGACTTCCAAATGAAAAATTCCTTCCATAATCAGAAGGATGGAAAATACACTCTGAGACTATTGAATTACAAGTGAGGAATTCCTTTCATAAAAACTTCATTCTTTTCCAGTCCAGTTTGAGTTCTTCGCCTCTTGATAGCATCAGACAAATGCATCTTTTTCAGCTTTCAAGCCAGACACTTTGGCCCCTTGGGGCCCCTAAGGGCCGAACACATTTCCATTCCCTCCTGCCGGTGAGAGTCAGTTCACTGTGAAGCAGGTGAGATTAAAGCATCTGCACCCAGCAGGAGAGATACCACAGTCAGACACTAATGACTGACCCATATACTGCAGTGCACTTAGTCCCTGTGACAGAATCCAGAGAGAGCCTGAGAACCAGACTAGACCACAGCACAGCCATCAACGGAAAATCCATTTTATTTTATTTTATTTTATTTTTAAGGTTTCAGTTACATTTTTGTGTGCAATATGCATGGGGCTGTCCATTTTGTCCATGCATTGTTACTCATTTTACATGCAAAGTGTTTAGCCAATCATAACGGCTCATTAACATAAAACAGTCTTTATATATAACATTTAAAACTACCTTGACTAACATTTTAATGAACGAGGAATATGACAAAATGATACAATATTGTCTCTTTAATAAAAAATAATCAGTGTGTATCACAGCAGAAGTATTTTTGATTGTGTTTATGTTGTTTCTGGTGTGTGTGTGTTTAGTTGATGGCGAGTGGGGAGATTGGAGCAAGTGGTCGGCGTGTAACACAGAGTGCACTCAGTGGAGAAAGAGAGAGTGTAACGCCCCTGCACCCCAGAACGGAGGGAAAGACTGTGACGGAGTCACGCTACAGTCGCAGAACTGCACTGATGGACTCTGCCTACAAAGTGAGTGCACTTACACTCGCACACACACACACGCACACGCACACACGCAAGCGTAGGGTTTGTATGTTTTATGGGGACTTTCCATAGACATAATAATTTTTATACTGTAAAACTGTGTATCTATCTGCCTGCACTAACTCTACCCTTAAACCTACCCATCACAGAAAACTTTCTGCATTTTTGCATTTTCAAAAAACATCACATAGTATGATTTATAAGCTGTTTTCCTCATGGGGACCATACATTTTCCCCAAAAGGATAAGGATTTTGGATGTTGCCATCTTTGTGGGGACATTTTATCCCCATAGGGTTTACCAGAACCACACACACATGTTGGGTTTTCATGTTTTAATGGGATTTTCTATAGACACAAAGGGTCTCATTCATGAAACATTCGTAAATATACGATTAAATATGTGAGTAATTTGCGCGTAAAGAGACCTTCCCGAAAACTCTTCTCCTGATTCACAAATACTTCGTAAACGTCAGAAGTGATAGTGAAATGTGTGTGTGTGTTAATGAATTCCAATCCGTCGTAAATGGGACGCGCGTGCACGCTCATTCTCAATTACCATAAATCCCGCCCATTAAATCCGACTGACAACTATATATGGGCATCATATTATGACACCAAACGAAGGATTTTGGCCATTTTATAGGAAACAATTTTCATAACAATTAAGGGGCCATTAGTTTGCCCAGCCCTATTGAAATCAACTAATTATTTGATTAAAGTGCTCCGTTTGCAGATGCTATATAGGTGCGTTCACGCGGCCTCGTAATTCCTGTAGTTACGAGATTCTACCACCTGACCGCTGTAGATTGATTTATTAGGCGTTGATAGTGGTGCCATGGAAACGCATAATTCCCAGTCCAAGGACCAAAAGGACGTGAACAGCTCCGAATATAACGTCACGTGTTGTCATTTCAAGATAGCGGTAAATACGAGGTGACGAGAACGCAGCTTATTACTGGCTCTCACAACAAAAGTAAAAAGAAAAAACGTATGTAATTAATATATATAATATTTTTTCAAAATGCTGTGTATGTACCTTTATTAAGGTGAATTAAAATGCAGCCTTATTAATGAGCAAAACGTTCGGATGTTAAACGCACTATTTACGCGTGGCTGGGAGCAGGTGTAGATTTCTTTCGTACCAACTAACATTTGGAAAATACGAACATTTTAATGAATCCGAAAATTTACGCCAGAACCACTTTACACACGATTTACACACAAATTCGTTCTGCTCGTGTTTCATGAATGAGACCCAATGATTTTTATACTGTACAAATATAGGGTTTACCAGGGCCACACACACACACACACACACACACACACACACACGTATGCCAATCTGATGGAGTCAAGTCAGGCTGGATTCCTTTAATGTCAACATGATGTCAAAATTGAGTCTATTTACTTTGTTGATACGTGTTCCTGGTCTTATTGTGAATCAGTGTTATTTTAGTGTTATTTATATACTATTATAGTATAAAAAAAAATTTTTAATAGCTTTTATTTTCATATTTTCAGTTTTAATTTTAATTTGAGTTAGGTTTTAGTAGTTTTGTTATGTGCTTTTAATATTTAATTTTAATATTTCTATTTAGCTTTATTTTATATTTATTTCAGTTTTAACTTTAGTAATTTAAGTATTTCAACTTAAACTTTTTTTTTTTTTCAGTTAGTTGCCAAGGCAATATTTCAAATTTTCATTTAAGTTTTTCATCTAATATTTATATTTTAGGTTTAATTTCAAATAATGAAAAATTATTTTTATAGTTTGTTTTAGTTGACAATAACAATACTGATATGTAATGTTTTAGTTAGGCAAGGCCAGGCAAGGCAAGGCAATTTTATTTGTATAGCACATTTCATACACAATGGTAATTCAAAGTGCTTTACATAAAGAAGAAGAATAAAAATAGAACATAAGGAATAGAAATAACAGTAAAAACAGAATTTTGCTATCTGGTAAATACTGTTCTATAGTTATAGAACAGTATTTAATTATCAGAAGGATCTTATTTAGAGTGACAGAATTCACGTATATTTACACTAAATAGTAACCAGTAAACCATAAAGGATTAGTTCACTTTCAAATGAAAATTTCCTGATAATTTACTCACCCCCATGTCATCCAAGATGTTCACGTCTTTCTTTCTTCAGTCGAAAATAAATTAAGGTTTTTGATGAAAACATTCCAGTATTTTTCTCCATATAATGGACTTCAATGGCCTCCAAACGGTTGAAGGTCGAAATTACAGTTTCATTGCAGCTCAATTAAAGATCAAAAGGATAAACAATGAAGATTTATTTTTACACTCATCTTTGATCATATTTATCAAAGGTGCCAACAATTCTGACCACAACTGAAATCATGGCCTTTCATTTGTTCCAATCACTGTCACAGTAGACACAGTACAAACTGGTGGTGAGAATCTTTAAGAAACTAGTGGTTTGATGGTCTCTACAGAACTGACATGAATGTATGTAATCACCAGCCATCAGTGTGGCAGTTTAATTTGTTTGCTGGTGTTAAGAGCAGTGAGCATTGATAGAGAAAGAGAGAGAGAGAGAGAGACAGGCCGAGAATGTGATTCTCCTCTGTTTTGTGTTGTGTAATGGATCTCGTGTCTGTCTCTCTCTCTCTCCCCGCAGGCACTTCCTCACTTAAGTTTAAACTTTAAAAGTTCTTCCCCTTAAAAGTTGAGCAGGCACAATCCATTTAACCCCACTCAACTCAACTCAACTCAACTCTCTCAGCAGTAGCAGCTCCTGTCCATAGATTTAGGTAGGGCAGATTCTGGGTCTTAGCGCTAGTTTATGATAAATATTTTGTACGGTTTATATTCTAATCGCTGACCACATCAGACACACTTTTGGCAGAGGTCTAACGTCCTTGAGTTATTCAGCCTGAGGGTGGCGCTCTAATGTTGATTGACAGACACGCATAGAATGCTATCTTAATTTTGCCTTAATGTAGTATTTATTGCCTAGTTATGATTGGTTAGATCGCCTGTCAGTCAAACTCCTGGCAAAGGGTCAATTCCGGTGAGGAAAAGAAAGTAAATTTCTATTCTCAGAACAAAGAAACAAACACAACAGAACTATAAAAAGGCTATTCACATTAGCATGTTTAAACTTCCATTGATTTGATACCAACTAGTTACTGACCCGATGCAGACTAATATACACATAGCTGAAGCGGATTGAAGTCGTCTTGGTCTGGAACGAGATTTATGTAAGGTAATGTGCAAATAAGCGGGGCAGCCTGAAATCTGCCCCAATGGCTCTTAATTAGAGTCCGCTGCAGTTCCATTTTTAACCACAGATTTACATTGGAAAATAGTGGGTCGCTGTAGAGCTGGGCAGGGCTCAGACACCCTCTGCCCCGCCTAATATCATAATACATGCCTACCGAAGCCTTACATTAAATTTTAATATATCCTGCTCATTAAAATAGTCTTCTTAAAATAGTTTAGAAAATCTGAAAATATTTTTTTCAGAATGCTGAACACATTTACAATTTATTATTGATTCTATTTATATAGAGGTCTATTTTTTTTGATTAATATTTTGGTGGGGCAGACGAGACGCAGCTGTCTCTCAGCATCATTACTCCAGTCTTCAGTGTCACATGATCCTTCAGAAATCATT
Source organism: Anabarilius grahami (assembly GCA_003731715.1). Classification (NCBI taxonomy): domain Eukaryota; kingdom Metazoa; phylum Chordata; class Actinopteri; order Cypriniformes; family Xenocyprididae; genus Anabarilius; species Anabarilius grahami. Next base: position 507,328 of record RJVU01007700.1, on the reverse strand, counting down.
TTAATATGCTGATTTGCACAATAATTTTGTATTGTCAATGTTGGAAACAGTTGTGCTGTTTTATATTTTTTGTGGAAATCATGATACATTATTTTTAGGATTCTTTGATGAATAGAAAGTTCAATAGAACAGCATTTATTTGAAACAGAATTTTTTTGTAACATTATAAATGTCTTTACTGTCACTTTTGATCAATTTAATGCATCCTTGCTGAATAAAAAAAAAAATACTGACCCCAAATATGGCCAAAAAAAAAACTAGTCAGTGATAGCTTGACTGTAATAAAACTGCTCTACATTATGAAAAGGAATGTAGATTGTCTACAGTTTCAAACTAGTATTCCCACAACTAGATCAATGTCACAGTGTGATAACTGAATGTTTACCTGATTACCATCTCACCAGGGGAGCCTGACTGTTAGATGTTGCCAGCTGACATGTGTGTTGGTATGTTGTTTCCCTCCCTGTCAGTGAGGTTTCACATGATTTACCATCTGCATGTCCAGTTTCTCATGCTCTCTTTACACTGGATCTTCTGTTCAGGCGTTTCAGTCTCACATCACCAAATCACATCTCGCTGTTTTTGTTTGACATTCATATTATTTTGTCTAATACCCCCTTCCTCTCTCTGAAGGTTCAGTATATCAGCTATCCGTTCAACCTAAAGGGACGGGAGAGGAGGGGTTTACATGTGAGTGTCTATTTTGTCTTTCATTTTCTTGCTTTGGATTCCTGGGTCCGTATCTCTTGTCTCGCAGTATCTTTGGCTTTATATTTTTTCGCTTGCGCTCTGTTCCTCGTCGTCTACGGGAGTGAAAGCATGCTGCTGTCTGTTTGTCAGAGTCCTTTGATTTGGTGTTTTGCTTCGTGTTTTGCACCATTTTAAGTTCTGTGTCTTATTTCTCTGCTCATCTACACATACACACATCTCTACACATCTCTCTCTCTCTCTGTGTGTTTTCTGCTCAGCACATTCACAGAGTTGAATGGAAACCTGAACATCTCTGGAGTAAAGTCAGGCTCGGCTAAAGTCTGCATGCTGTTTGAAACGAGAGAACTCTCTCTGGTCTTGCAATATGACCTGAAGCATTTCAGTAATTCTCTTTAAAGGCAACATGAAATGAAAATTGATCCCATTTACTTTCTTCAGAAATTTCCTGGGCCTTGTTTTTTCACAATTCATCTGTGCATGATATTCCAAGATAAAAAGGCCAGACGCTATTTGAACCCCAGTGTAAATAGGATTTGTGATAATGGATGGATGGATAGATAGAACGATGGATGGAACGATAGATGGATGTTCCAGGTCTTATTATGAATGTTTCATGTTATTCATTCGTATCAGTAAAGAAAAGTTTTGCATTTGAAATTTATTTTTACATTGGTTAAAGGATTAGTTCACTTTTAAATAAACTTTTCCTGATAATTTACTCACCCTCATGTCATCCAAGATGTCCATGTCTTTCTTTCTTCAGTCGAAAAGAAATTAAAGTTTTTGATGAAAACATTCCAGGATTTTTCTCCTTATAGTGGACTTGAATGGGCACCAAACGGTCAAAAATAGTTTCACTGCAGCTTCAAATTGTTCAACATGATCCCAGATGAGAAATAAGGGTCTTATCTAGTGAAACCATTGCTCATTTTCTGAAAAAAATTGAAGTTTTAACCAGAAATGCTTATCTTGAATTAGCTCTCTTCTAATTTTTTATGCAATATGCTAGTTCAATAGTATATAACAATTAGTTCAAACTTTGGCCTGTGGAGGGCAGTATTACGCTTAGCAGCGTCTACACTGCTGGAATTCTAATAGAGGAGAAGAAGAAGAGAGCTAGTTCAAGATAAGCATTTCTGGTTAAAACTTATATAATTTTCAATTTTTTTCAGAAAATGAGTGATGGTTTCACTAGATAAGACCCTTATTTCTCATCTGGGATCGTGTTGAACAATATGAAGCTTCAGTGAAACTAATTATGACCTTTAACCGTTTGGTGCCCATTCAAGTCTACTATAAGGAGAATAATCCTGGAATGTTTTCATCAAAAACTTTAAATTCTTTTTGACTGAAGAAAGAAAGACATGGACATCTTGGATGACATGGGGGTAAGTAAATTATCAGGAAAAGTTTATTTAAAAGTGGACTAATCCTTTAATGTTACATGTCTTTCTTTAAAGGGGTGGTTACGTGTTTTTTTTCTAGGCTTGATTGTGTTTTGAGGGCACAGTTGAACATGTCTTAATGCATCGATTTTTTGAAAACACTGTATTTTTCATATATTTTACCTTTATTCTACACCTCTGTTTCCACTGTCATCTGAACGGCTGATGTCCGGTTCGCGAACGAATCGTTCTTTTTAACCGGTTCTTTTCAGTGAACCGGTTGAACCAGTTCACCAAATCGGTCTGAATCGTTCCAAACAGTTCGCATCTCCAGTTAGCAAACACACATCCACAAATTACTAAAGTTACTCACTTTTTGACGTGCCTTACACTACCTCTCGAAATAAACCAACATCCCGGAGTTATTCAGTTACTCCAACAGTACACTGATTTAACCTGCTGTGAAGAGAGAACTGATGATGATGGGCACGAGCAGCAGAGCAGCTGATATGAGTGCGCATGCGCGGCGTGCACGAACGAACGTACACGGCCTGTCATCGTTCTCGTTCTCGAGTCAAGAACCGGTTGCAGCGGTTTTCGGATCATCAGTACACAACCAAAAACCGCTTCTTTCGGACGTGTCCGATTTGAGAACCGGTGAGCTGATGATACTGCGCATGCGTGTAATTTTTCAAAAGAACGAAAAGTACATTAGTTAAGTTTTGCTGAACATCGGACAGTGTGATAATATAAAACATACTGGAAATAGGTTTATGACTTAATTCAAAATACAAAAAGTTTATTGTGCTTTTCCAATTACACCATAGCAGATTAATAGCATAAAATACTGTACATAATAAACTACATGCCAACATGAACATAATATTTTGTACACAGATCAAACTATTGTTCAGAAATAGTTCAACAAATGTATTTTTCTATATTAATGTTATTTAAAAAGCGATATAGTGAAAGTTGTGGAGTGCTTTCAAGTTATTTTTTTTAAAAGATTGGAAACATTTATTTGTTTCATAAATAATCCATGGACAGCTTATTTAATTTTTAAACAAGGTGATATAAAGATAAAAAATGACGTAATCAAACTACAGCGAGAGCAAACAAGCGACTCCTTTTGAATCGCTCTCGCGGTTCTCGAATCTCAATCACGTTCTCGAGTAGAATCGGTTGCAGCGGTTTTCGGATCATCAGTACACAACCGAGAACCGCTTCTTTCGGACGTGTCCGATTTGAGAACGATGAGCTGAAGATACTGCGCATGCGTGATTCAGCGACAGCGTGTGTGATCTGAACTACCGAACAGTAATGACTGTCACATCACCTTAACTAGGACATCTGATGCTATGAGAGGACTCGAATGAGGGGCCAATCTGGCGAAACGTAAGTGTATTTAATTACAAATAAATCGTAATGTAAGAGGATCATGGTTTCTGCTCTGATCAAGACTAATTTATTCACTTCATAACTGTAAAAATTTGTTTGTACATCACTGCCTGTATATGTGTTTGGATGCTTTAGATGCAGAACTAAATTGTAAGAAACGCTTCGGATTATAATGTTTTAGTTGACTGATGTTATGATTACTAAATTTATATATTTGAATGTGTTAAGTTTTTTCATACCGGCCCGCGATAGACGACGTCATCGCGGATGACGTCATTACGTCGGAGCGTAAAAGAACCGGTGAACCGGTTTTTTTCAACCGGTTTATTGAATCGAACTGTCCGAAAGAACCGGTTCGCGGAAAAGAACCGAACTTCCCATCACTACTTCCTGCTTCTATGAAGCCACTCCCTCCGAAATACGCAGTGTGCTCAGATTGGTTAGCAGGTTGGTAGCTGGCCCATTGTATCATGATTCGCTGAAGCGTCCGGAAACGCCACGCCCCTTACCATTCGTAGTTAGCGCTTCAGAGCAAATGTAAATAATAGCGTCTATATTGCTGTATCAAATTGAGCCGAATCAGACCCAGATGAAGAGGAAAAAGCAGAACCTCTCCAATCGCGGCTTTTAAAGGACGTTTATGAATGGTATTTCATTTTGTATTTGTGTCAAAGTGTGCACTGAGTAGTAGCATTTTTGTAAAGGTAGCTTTAATTTATAGCATGAACAACTGTTTGTCTATGAACATAGACGTTTGTTGGTGTTTGTTGCACTAGACCTTAGCTAACTGGCTAGCAAAAACGAGTTGCTCTTTGTATATGTCCTTGATGCATTAAAAATAGCAACAGAACTATAATATTACATTTAAAAGACATGTACAAACAATAAAACGTACTTACAATTTGAAGCCAATAAACAGCAGCTTCTGCTTTTAAAGTGGGAACTGCTTCATCTTTCAGTAAAAGCCTTTGTGCAAATCCAGCTTTAAACTCGTGTAGATTCTAGAAGCTTCTTCAGCGCCGCATCCAGTGTAGAAAATATCACAGATTATAATGGGTTCTATATCTTTTGACGAGTCGCGTCGCTCGCGTCCGGTGTACACGACTCTTCCGCTTCCATTATGCTGCGTGTTCCCGGGGGCAGTGTTTATGTTAATAGCAAGGTTTTATGATGTCACCAACCCGGGAAGAAGCTCGTTGTAATCCAAACCGGCCGTTTTTGTAGGCAATAAACTGCCATAACTTTAAAAGACAATATCTCCGTTTGCATTGAACTTTCAGTGCTGTAACTTTGCAGACACTTTTTATGCTCAAGCAGCAACATTACACACTAACTAAAGTTAAAAAAGTGAAATCGCATGTAACCACCCCTTTAAACAATATTCTTTTCAGCTGATGTGATCATGGCTGTTTGGGCAATAAACAATAATATTAACCAATAACATCACAGCCTACTCTTTACGATCCAATCAAATCCCGATGGATAAAATCAGGTCCCGCCCTTCACTCAATATTCTGCGTCACGCTGTGGAGGTTAAATGCCTTTTGAATGTCATTTCATGTTGTGTTTAATGGGAACCAGCAGCTCCTGGGCAGAGGGTAATCCGCATATACATGTTATTTACCTCGGTGGATTTAAACTTCTGTTCTACAGATAATAATAGCAGATGAAGACTGTGATGCCTCCCTCATGGTGTTTGCCCTTTAAGAGTGTTTGACTTTAGATGTGAGCTTAGGGTTATTGTAGAGATTTTTCAAACTGGATTAAAACCAAAATATTTGTTGAACATGAAACCCTGAGAGATGAACCGAGGCGGATATCAAACAACATGATTCAGGCTTTCATTACAGGCCACCGCAGCGCTCTGTTCTTCATGAAAACAACTCATCAGTCATAACATCAGTCAGCCTGCTTCTTGTCTGTGATTTTACCATATTTTACCATCCTTTTATCTGTTTTGTTTTTATGTTGTCTTTCTACTCTTTATGATGGGCTCACTTTTGAGCAAATGAAAGGCACTTTCAATTCCAGTTTTAAAGATAAACAGAGTTGAGTCGTGGCTGGTGGCCCAATGGTTAGTCATCTAGGCTGCTTAAACAACGGTTGCAGGTTCATTCCTGAAGCAGAGAGTGAAGGTCACGACAATAACCCATCAGCAGGTGTTTACATGTAGTAATGTGTGTGAGACCACATAAAAGCCATGTGGGCACTGGTCCACCCAGAATACAATCATTTGGTAATAACGGGGAAAAGCATAATCTTTTGATTTGCAAAAATCAGCTCAAATGCATCATGTTTCTGTTGTAAATTTAGTTTCAGAAATGTGTTTGTATTTTAAAATACAGTTATGTTAATAATTAGCCTATGATAAACTGAAATGGGTCATGCACAATTGTCATGCATAATTTCTATTGAAAATACATTTTGACAGTACAGAAAATCAGATGAAATCTTTCAAGAAGAGGGCGGAGCTTCAAGAGCTCATGCTCCGGCGTACCGACAACAACAAAACAGGACAATCTCACGCACTGAAAATGTCAGAAACTGTCAGTAGCGGTGTTCATTTCGAACCAGAGTCAGACAGCTGACCCTTCGCAAAGACCCGCCCCCCCCTTAGTTACTGTTGCTTTGTCCAACAAGCCATGGCGCTGTCACGCCACACGGAGTGAAAAATACATCACGGAGCAAAGAGGACACTGAAAACACGTCGACAGACAAGACAGAGCAGGTTACTTATGATATTAAACAAAGTCCCAGCTTTCAAACTGTAATTTTTAAAGAAACCGTTAAGAAACCGTTTTGTGGCTCTTTAATGTGTCGTGGCAGATCGCTGTAGTGCCTCAGCTCAAGCGGCTCGTGAACCGATCATCTCTTCCTACTAGTTAATTTATAGCATCAAATAAACATGAATGAACATGAGAAGGAATGTTGTTTCAAATGCGGAAAGACATCAGTACACACCATTTTTCAAGTTCAAGTCCACCGAGGTTAATCTTCTAACTCCTGACTGCTTTGTCGGACAAAATGGCGGATTCTGCTTTATGATTGGTTAGATCACTTGTCAATCAAACTCCCAGCGAAGGGTCTATTATGCCTAAAGAGCCAAAGAAAATATATTGCATGGAGATAGAACAGGCATAGTTTAGTTTAATTACGGTTATAACTTGTGTTGTCATCTTGCTTTTATCCACTATTAGTACAAGCCTGTTGTAGCGGACCCTGTCTGAATGATGGCCAATACTTTATTGATGAGTTTTTTGAAGTTTATTGTACATCACATAAAAGATACAGCGTCCATTTACACTCCAGAAAATCACCATAAGAGCTGAATAAAACACAGTACAAGAAGTGCGCATTAAAGTCTTATCCATAAACTCTCTCTCTCCCTTGCATTATCATCAACATACACAGTGAATTACACAAAACACTTGTTACAACTATATACAGACCTTTGCCTTTTCTGGGGGTGGTTAATAAACGGGTAAACTTTATATCCATTAAACAACTCTGATGAACTGTAAAAAAGTGTGTGCTCTCCCTTTTATTACTGCCGTATCTAGTATCGCTCTGGAGACTATAAACTGGATAATGAACAGTTGGTACTGATCCTTCCTTGAGTAATAACTTTTTAGCAGAACCTGTTTTGTATTGTCCCATTGTATTGACCCTCGTTCACAAAGCAGTCTAGTGTAAATTAATTCACACAGACATAAACAAATTTAGGTATGTGGGGATGCTTTCTCTTCAAAAACAAAACTAATCCACTGCATCTTCAGTGGCTCTGATGTCATGAGTACATGAAGACTGTTATCTTCATTCTTACGTCCAACAACAAAACACCCGAGTTGCTTTTGAGACATTCTAGTCGCTACAGTTGCACCGGCCTAGAGAAAATGCCAGACAGTATGCAACTCGCTCAGGGTGGGGTCTATGCTAATACAGCCGTTGTGGGCGGGGCTTGCGCAAAGTGACGTCACTTTTCCCAGAATCTGCTTGTTCTGAGACACTGCTTATGATTTGTGGGGATTAAAAAAAAAGCACTGAATGGGTTTTTATCATTATAGGTTGGTTGTGTACACACACTGCCGACACATTTATGTTCAAACACCATGTAAAAGTGAATTTTGCATAATAGGTGTGCCCTTTAAAAATTATTTTATTGATTTTTGATGGATTTTTAGTTAAATACTAAAAATCATTAAATTTTTTCAAATGAGTTATATAAATAGGTAATAAGTTTTTTTTGTGATTTTTTTTTTTTAAACAGCTATAGGTAATTTCTTAGTTTTAATAGTTTAATTTAGTGCAAATTTATTAAATGCTGTCACTGGATAGTTTAAATGTACTGTAAATGACCTTTTTTTTTTTTTACTATAGTTTAACTAGATTAAATTGAGGAATTCATAGTTAAAGCAAGCAACATTTTCAATATACTGTAGCAACACTGGTAACTTTTGAATGAACTGAGACCTGAAACATAATGTGTAATGTAAGTGCTGTACACAAACACTTTTAGTTACACAATCTTCATGCATTGTTGTGCAAATATAACACAAAAACAATTTTTTAAATATGTACGGTGGCCACAATGCATTGGCTAAGCTCTCACGTTTACATACTTGCGAGTGTGTTGCAGGCTTAGCCCTTTATTTAGGTCTGTACATATGTTGAACCATCAGTGATGCTTCAGTGCTGTTAACTGCATCTGGGAGTGACTTTAGACACCCGTGATAGTGTGTGTGTGTGTGTGTTTGAGGGGACAATGTTATCTCTTTTCTCCTGGAGCTGTATTATTTATTAAACATTTTCTGCAGTCGGCACCCCCTCCTCTACAGCCTCCCTCTTTCTCTCACACTCATGTTCAAAGAAGACGTTTAATCTTCCAGATACATTTTAATGGCTGCATTTAGTAGCTTGGCACTTTTATCATCAAAGCTCGTGTTAGAGCTTGTATGAGTGTTTCTCGGGTGAAATGAGTTAAATGACTCAAGGCATACTATGGCGAGAGTTAAAGAGGGACAGAATGCAGAAGAGATCTCTTCGATAAAACTCAGGCGTACTTTACATCGAAGCCAACAGGAAATGTTGTGCTGCCGCTGCTGCTACAAAGCACAATTGATTTAGGTATTAAAATGAGTCTGAAGCCTTTTCTGTGTGAGTCATCTAAAGATGTTGCTCATAAAGTGTTGGAGATGCTAACAATATTACTTTTACACTTGGAAGATTAAGACTCTGTTTCAAAACCTATAGTGAGCTGCCTACATAGACAACAATTTAAGGCACTATAGATGTTTCTAAAGGTAACCTTATGGGCCAAATTCTAAGGTAGTATTACATGTATCTTTAATGGAGCAAGTAATCCCAGAATGCATTGTGACAAACTCCATCTAAAATCACATAAAAAAAAAGAGAAATGTCGAGTATAATTAATTTAGTACATAAAAGTGTTGATACAATTCTGCCTAACATTTCTTCTTGGAGCTGGCTAACTAGCCTCTATGCACTTTTGCTTTAGCATTGTTTTACTCTGGTATTTATGGTAATGTGGTATGTTAGCACTAGTATTGTTTTGCCATTGGATTAGTTGCTTCTGATATTTTTTAAAGAAGTCTCTTTTGCTCACCAAGACTGCATTTATTTGATCAAAAATACAGTAAAAACAGTAATATTGAGAAATATTAAATTATCTATCTATCTATCTATCTATCTATCTATCTATCTATCTATCTATCTATCTATCTATCTATCTATCTATCTATCTATCTATCATCTATTTGTCTGTCTGTCTGTGTGTGTGTGTGTGTTGGACAATTAAACTTGCTTCTCCAAGTTTAATGGAGCTCAAAAATATTTAGATCTGGTGACAGTACAGGCCATGGGATATGTTCTTGAACATCTCTTTTATGTTCATTGAACCATTCTGTCTCAAGTCTTGCTGTGTGTATTGGTACATTATCATGCTGATACACAGTGCCCCCTTCAGGGCACAATGATTGAACCATTATGGTCCTCCAGAATGAATCAGTAGTCGTTGGCAGTGAAGCGCCTTTTAAGCACAGTAGGGAATGCCATAATATTGCTGCCTAAACCATCACTGATCCACACCAGTCCGGGTGTTGAGCGTCTTAAGGGCTTCTCCACACCGTAAGACAGTGAAGGTGGACTCATCCGAGAACAATACATGTTTCACATTGTCCACAGCCTAAGATTTGTACAGTTGACACCAATGAAACTGACATTTGGCATTGGCACGACTCGAGTGACCAAAGGTTTGGCTATAGCAGCCCGACCGTGAATATTGACTCTGTGGAGCTCCTGATGAACAGTTTTGGTGGAAACAGAAGAGTCAAGGTGTGCATTTAAATCTGCAGTGATGTGGGTTACCTGGACATCCCTTTCAGACAGCTTCCTCTTGAGTCGACAGTTAATTCTGTTGGATGTGGTTCCTCCTACGTGGAGGTAATCCAACATTACCCTGGATACCATACACCACAAAGACATGCTGTCCTGGTCACAAATGAGCCAGCAAGACATGCACAAACAATTTGCCCTCTTTTGAACTCTGAAGTGTCTCCCATTATGTTGTGTGGATTGCAGTATTTGATGTACAGCTGTGCTATTGCTCTGCTAATTCAACCTTCACACTCTGCTCTTACTGATGGAATGTAAAATCAGTGAAGGTTGGCCACCAGGCTGCGCATATATAGCCGTATGTTGTTTCAGTGTCCAACCCCTGTATCTATCTAGATAATTTTCATGGTAATAATGTTCCATTTTATGATAATAATGTTGTTGGGTTTTTTTGAGAGTTTGCACTCCACTAAGAAGATGATAGTTTAACTTTCTTGTGTGTGTGTTATCAGTCTGAGTGTGTGCGCTCAGTAAAACCCCTGCGGATCGATGCCGAGGGAATCTGATCAGCAGAAGGCTCTTCCGCCCGCAGACTCATGGGTCGGACGGGTTGCCAGACGATCAAACTTCCTTCCCCTCATTAACCCCCCTCAGCATCTGCACACTGTCCTTCCACTTTAATCACTTCCTTCAAACAATCAATAGCGTTTATAAGTCAAGCGTGCTCCTGCATAGAAACAACCTTTCTGCCGCGCGCACACGCTCACGTATGCATATTCAAACGTGGACGTGCACGTGTCTTAAATACACAAATGCTACATGAAATCAAAATAAACTTTTGCTTTCGTAATACATGTTTCGGGTGTTATTGTGAACGAATAATCAGTTCATGTTATTGCAATGAAAAAAAAAAACATCTGTCTTTGTAGCTCGCTCTGCCTCTGAAACAACTGCTTTTTAGGTTCCTCCAAGGTTCCTTGCCGCTGTCGCCTTTGGCTTGCTTAGTTGGGGACACTTGACATTTGACTTGACATTTGATATTCAACAGTGCTTTGATCTGCCTGCATTGACACTATTCTTTAAGAGCTGCTGTGCAGCCAAAATTATGTATCAGTTATCAATGTAAAGCTGCTTTGACACAATCTACATTGTAAAAGCGCTATATAAATAAAGGTGACTTGACTTGAAGTCACCAAGGCCATGCAAGCAATTGGTTAATGTCAACCAAGAACCCAACTTTCTATTTTGTCATTGTTTTAAGCCACTGTTTTTGGTCATTTCAGATTTACAGTAGCTAAAAAAATAAAATAAAATAAAAACGTTTGACTTTCAACTGCTTGGGTGGCAATATGTGTTACATGACAAACATCAATAGATTGGGCCTCAAAAAATATGTATGCAGAAATGATGGTAACAATTTACAATAAGGTTACATTTGTTAACTAAATTAGTTAAGAAGATGAAAACAATGAAAAATAATTAATCATAATTCTAAATCATTTATTAATATTAGTTAATGTTAACTTCAACATTTACTACTTTATCTGTACATTATTCAAATAAAAAATGTATACATTATTACATTATTTTATGTACCTGAGTTGACATTGAACTAACAATGAACAGCTGTTTTTTTTTTTATCAAGGTTAAAAAGATAAATACTGTAAAATATTTGTTGTTTGATGCATGAACTAACGTTAATGGACCTTGTTGTATAGTGTCCAAAATTATATCAATAATTATTTGCATAGAAATTCTTTCAACAAAGTTGACTCTGCGTGAAAGTCATTGTATAATTTGTACATTGTATATCGGTATTACACACACACACACACACACACACACACACTCTCACACAGATCAGCCCGTAATGGTTAATGAGAGAAATAACTACTGACAATCATGTTTGGTCACAGTCAGTAATCGAATAATATTAGTCATTAGGACACAGCTGTGATCAATTTTTACCACTAATTGTAAATTAATTATGGGTGTAAGCAAATCAATACTGCAGAAGAGAGATGATACTGCGGTCACTGAGGAAAAACAAGGAAACGACATGAGAGATGATGAAAGGTCGCGTGCTCGACACTGTGTTTAGCGCGACTGCCTGCTGTGACACACTTCAACGGCTGCTTTGAGTTTTATACTGTAAACACACACACAGTTTCTTTTGCTCTCAAGGTTATGGTATTTGCTGGGTAGCTATTTAACTGTCTAGTTATTTTATGTTTACTGAATCATACATCTCTATTATATTTGTCCATACTTACTGTTAATGTAAATATCTAGCTGTTATCTAGTGCCCACAAAAAATACACAAGTATATATTTTATTATATAAAATTTGCGATTAATTAAGAAATACATTATGTACACTAATTCGTTATCGTCTCAGTCCCCTTTAAAACTCGTATGAAACCAGCATCAGGCTTCAGCTCATCCCCATAAATGTATTTATTTACGAAATTCCTTTAATCTAAATGGCATGAGACTTTGTGACTTTTCCTACTCTTGCTATACCTCATACTTCGGTGCCATAAAATTTGTTATAATATTAATTTAATAATAAATCTAATAGCAAAAAGTGAAAAGAACTATAAAAGGGAGTGGAAATGGCAAATGAGATAATAGGTGGTCTTCTGCAGCCATCTACTGGTTATAATGGTAATTTCATGTCATTTTCATATTAAAAGTGTGTTTGTTTTCCACCAGGTGACAGAAATTTTCCATGTTATCTCCATGAACGAAAATGATAAATGTAGAGCTTCTTTAAAGTTCATTTTACTGTACAAATATAGTTTTAAAAAAAGTGTTTAAAACATTACTTGTGATAAAAATATATATATATATATTTAACCCACATATTGCTAAACTAGACAATTACAATAATATAAAATTTGTCTATATTCTTAATGAATATTAATGAATATTAGCCGGTTATTTAAAATGATTAGAAATTAATTCAGTATTTAGGGATTGACTTGATAGGTAGTGTAGAACCTACTGTATTGTTCATACCTACCCTATTATACAAATAATATATATATATACACATACTATATTGCCAAAAGTTTTGGGATGCCTGCCTTTACGTGCACATGAACTTTAATGACATCCCGTTTAATTAGTTGGCCCATCCTTTGCAGCTATAACAGCCTCAACTCTTCTGGGAAGGCTTTCCACAAGGTTTAGGACTGTGTTTATGGGAATTTTTGACCATTCTTCTAGAAGCGCATTTGTGAGGTCAGGCAGGGATGTTGGCGAGAAGGCCTGGCTCACAGTCTCCACTCTAATTCATCCCATCTCCACCAAACTTTACACTTGGCACAATGCAGTCAGGCAAGTACCGTTCTCCTGGCTACCGCCAAACCCAGACTCATCCATCAGATTGCCAGACAGAGAAGCGTGATTCGTCACTCCAGAGAACACGTCTCCACTGCTCTAAAGTCCAGTGGCGGCGTGCTTTACACCACTGCATCCGACGCTTTGCATTTGACTTGGTGATGTAAGACTTGGATGCAGCTGCTCGGCCATGGAAACCCATTCCATGAAGCTCTCTACGCACTGTTCTTGAGCTAATCTGAAGGCCACACAAAGTTTGGAGGTCTGTAGCTATTGACTGCAGAAAGTTGGCGACTTCTGCACTCTGTGTGCCTCAGCATGCGCTGACCCCGCTCTGTGATTTTACGTGGCCTACCACTTCGTGGCTGAGTTGCTGTTGTTCCCAATTGCTTCCACTTTATGATACCACTAACAGTTGACTGTGGAATATTTAGTAGTGAGGAAATTTCACAAATGGAATTATTGCACAGGTGGCAACCTATCATGGCACCACGCTTGAATTCACTGAGCTCCTGAGAGCGACTTATTCTTTCAAAAATGTTTGTAGAAGCAGTCTGCATGCCTAGGTGCTTGATTTTATACACCTGTGGCCATGGAAGTGATTGGAAAACCTGAATTCAATGATTTATCCTTTTTGCAATATAGTGTATAGTCATATCCTCAGTGGGGGCTGAGGCCCCCTAACATTGAAATCCTAGAATCGCCCATGAGTATATCCAGCTTTCTCTGCATATACTCATATAGGTCAATCTGTACTAAAATAGCAAACCTGCTCGATTGCTTGTATCATTGCAGCTATAATTAACTATATTATCGCCCAACTATAACGGCTAAATGCAACTATAAGGCATGAATTTAAACATCAACATCATGATTTTCTGTAAATCTGCTTTGAAACAATGTATTTTGTGACAAGTGCTTTAAAACTGCATTGTTAGTATTTTTACATCATTTTTGCGCCCTCTGCTGGTTAGGTGGATCAGTGAGGGCCTAACCAATGGGCTTAAGTCTGTGAAGGATCCTAATGAATATTCATAACCCCGAGTCTAGTCTCTCTTTAAGACATGCTGCTGTCAATGTCAGCCTGATAAGTCGGATGTTTGAAGCATGAGTGGAGTTTTAATCTGTGTACCTTTGTTGCAGTCTAATGCGACTAATGAGTGATGAGCGCCAGCGTACACATCCAATAGATACGTAAGAGGAGATTTAAGCACACATTCACACACACACACACACACACACTTTAAACATCAGAGACTGTGACGATTTTGGCTGCTTCTCTCTTTGATGTTTCAGAGCTGCGGTTTCATTTTGGCCCTGATCCCCTTTTAATCTTCACATACACAAATTCAGAACTCACACACACGCACAGAGAGAAAATCCACAGGAAAAGAGGTCGGATGAACATGTCACTATTGTTCTCCTGCAGTCTGCTGAAGAATGAGGCTGATTTCCAGGAAGATGAGCAATATGGCATGTAATAATTTATAGCCTCATTAAATTAAAGGACTGGATTCTCTTCTCTCGCAGTCTGACTATTTTCAGGGTGTTTTTTCATCTTTCTGCAGTTGGCCGTATAATTTTCTCTCTCTTATTGTGAAAAGTCCTTTTAATGATTGATGCACAGGGTTTATATAATGATTAATGCCATTGTTTTAAAGGCCATTCTCAGGCGTGACCTTTAACCCTTATGCCACTTCGATGATGTGTCATTTGAAATGAAATACTGCAGTACATACTGTGTGTTAAAAATAGCAGGGGAAACGGTAGGCGTTATTCAACCATTTTAAACAACTTTGTGCTACTTTGTTATCATATAACTTTGCTTGTGAGAGGAATTCAGTTATCTTTGCAAAAAATGCTTCCTTGGCTTTGTTTAATTCAATTTTGTGCAAAGCCAGTATGTTATTATAAACATAACCTTTGACTTTACCCATCTGAATGTGTGGCTATGTTTGGTGTGGCATTATAACATACTAATATTTAGTATTTCTGCACTATGTAGTATGTAATATGCAAAGTATGCTATTTTTCTGAATGCATTATATGCCTTGGATCAGTGCCATTTTGGTATTTTTTTAATGTACTATTTTTGTATTTATTAATATTTTGAATTTGCTTTTATTTTTATATTTTTATATTTGTTATGTGCATTTTTTTATTTCTATTTAGCTTTATTTCAGTTTCTAGTTTTAGTCATTTTAGTACGTCAACTTAAAGGAACACTCCACTTTTTTTGAAAATAGGCTCATTTTCCAACTCCCCTAGAGTTAAACAGTTGAGTTTTACCGTTTTCGAATCCATTCAGCCAATCTCCGGTTCTGGCAGTACCACTTTTAGCATAGCTTAGCATAGTTCATTGAATCTGATTAGACCGTTAGCATCTCGCTCAAAAATGACCACAGAGTTTCGATATTTTTCCTATTTAAAACTTGACTCTTCTGTAGTTACATCGTGTACTAAGACCGACCGAAAAATGAAAAGTTGCGATTTTCTAAGCCGATATGGCTAGGAACTATACTCTCATTCCGGCGTAATAATCAAGGAACTTTGCTGCCGTACCATGAGTGCAGCAGGCACAATGATATTACGCTGCGTCTCTCACAAATGTCTCCATGGTTGCAAGGCACACTTCTTGTGCAAGCAGGGGGTCACAGCCGCTGCGTAATATTATTACGCCGGAATGAGAGTATAGTTCCTAGCAATATCGGCCTTGAAAATCGCAACTTTTCATTTTCCGTCGGTCTTAGTACACGATGTAACTACAGAAGAGTCAAGTTTTAAATAGGTAAAATATCGAAACTCTTTGGTCATTTTTGAGCGAGATGCTAACGGTCTAATCAGATTCAATGAACTATGCTAAGCTATGCTAAAAGTGGTACCGCCAGACCTGGAGAACGGCTGAATGGATTTGAAAACGGTAAAACTCAACTTTTTAACTCTAGGGGAGTTGGAAAATGAGCCTATTTTCAAAAAAAGTGGAGTGTTCCTTCAAACTCATTTTATTTCAGTTAATTACCATGAGGACATTTCAAATTTTTTATGTAATATTTAAATTCTGTTTTATTTTATTTCAGCTTTATTTCAATTAATGAAAACAATTTTTAATAGTTTTAGTTAACAGCTAGATGGTATACTACATTTCCCAAAATGTTCAGTATACAACTGCTCAGAATACTGTATCCCACAATGCAATGCACTCCACCTGCATTTCCAGTGTAAATCAACTGCATACTTATTATTTGATTGGACCACCAAAAGTTAAGACATTTGCACACACACACACACACACACAAAAATGGAATTCAAAATTCATATTTTTTTCAAATATTTTAACTGGACAAATTAAAAGAACTGAACATGCTAAACTGCTAAATTAAACATGATGAGATGTGACAATAACAAAGCATACTAATGTTTTAATCATTTAGAGTAATGACTACTGTTACACTACTATTGTTTTTAAATAGCAGGCAATATACAGGGAACAGGGAAAGCAGAACCAAAACACAATGAAACTAAACAGACATTGAATTACACGTTACAAGTATATACTACAGTTTATACTGCTAGTATTCATTCTGAACATAAGCTGTGTCTGTCTGTCATGCAGCTGCGCCGGGTGGAGATGAGGTGGCGCTGTACGTGGGCATCGTCATGGCGGTGGTCATGTGTCTGGTCGTCTCTGCTATCGTGGCTCTGCTCGTGTACCGCAGGACGCATCGCCGCTTTCACTCTGACATCATCGACTCGTCTGTGCTGAACGGCGGATTTCAGCCTGTCAGCATCAAACAGGCACGCTCAGGTGAGACAGTCAACCTTCAGTAGAGGATTAGTGTTGCTCTGATTGGTTAGCAATATGTAATGATTATAATGAGTATTTTTGTAAAGAAATTTACTTTTATTCTAAAAAAGGATGCATTAAAGGATTAGTTCACTTTCAAATGAAATTTACCCCAAGTTTTACTCACCCTCAAGCCATCCTAGGTGTATTTGACTCTCTTCTTTCTGATGAAAATAATCGGAGAAATATTAATAAATATCCTGACGTGTCCGAGCTTTATAATGGCAGTAAATGGGGGTCACTAGTATGAGCTGAAGAAAGTGCTTCCATCTACATCCATCCATCATAAATATGTGCTCCACACGGCTCCGGGGGGTTAATAAAGGCCTTCTGAAGTGAAACGATGCGTTTGTGTAAAAAATATCCATATTTAAACAAGTTATGAAGTCAAATATCGAGCTTCTGCCAGACCGCCTTCCGTATTCAACGTACGAAGAAAAGATTTCTATTTCAAATAAATGCTATTCTTTTGAACTTTCTATTTATCATAGAATCCTGATAAAAAACATATCATGATTGTCACAAAAAATATGAAGCAGCACAACCGTTTTCAACATTGATGATAGTAAGAATGTTTCTTAAGCAGAAAATCAGCATATTAGAATGATTCTTTTTATAATATATTCAATCAGAAAATATTTATTTTAAAGGGGTCATGAACTGCATTGTTTTATTGTTTTATAATGTTTCCATCCCATAATGTTAGTATGCTTTTTACATCAAAAATTGTCATCATTTAGAAATAAAAGGCATTTTTTCTACACTGATTTTAGCCTCTGATTTGACACTCTGTTTTAAGGGGCGTGTCTGCTGTGAGACTTCAGTGTAAACGCCCACTGCTGTGATTGGCTGACATCTTTGCATATGAAATAGCCTATGAAAAACTTTTAGCACGTTTTTACTATTACAGCTCTCAAGGTTAACAAATCGTGAAAAGTGTTGATTATAGCATTACATTTAGATCTATGGCATTATATTTAGATCGTGGCATGAAAGGTTGCAGTGATGAACATTGTAGCCGATCACAGACATGTTGTTGAGCACATGAAAGCAGTGATCTCGTCAATCCAACTCAATTTCTGCACACTAATGAATGCTTTCATCATAACTAACACTGCAGACACGATATATATAAGTGATTCGTTGAATAAAATGGGAGTTTTGACGCGAGTCCAGAACTCAGTCACTGATAAACTCACGCTGTTTGATTGACAGCTCCAGCGATTGTAAAGGGAGCGTTCTTTGATCGCTTTCTATATATAATTTAATCACTGTTTAAATAACAGATTATTTTCATCCTACTAAGAGAAACAACGTAAACTTGACCATTTAGTCACTGGTTTGATTTACCGACACACAGACAAAGAACATCTGACTGTACATGAATCATTACATATCAGATCAGGCATTAGAATTAACACAGTTACTTACATGTTGTTGCATTACTGTCGAGTCTATATTGTAAAAGTCTGTTTGCGAAGCCTGTGCCAAAATGTGATTGATTTACCAAAGAATCCACAGTGAAATGTACCGAATACAAATAAATCAAGCTCAACTGAGACATTCACATTGTTGAAAATAAATAACCATATTCCTAGCATTAGGATCCTTTGAAAGGTAATGTTATTTTTAGTCCTGTATTGCTCCTACTCTCCTCCTCATCTCACTAACACGCCAGTGGGAGGGGCTAATGTTGCCATGATGAAGTAGGCGTTGATTTTTTTCTGCGGAGGCGGAGTTTCACCTATCAATGTCATAGGTAGGCACATTCCAGGATCAGTGGTTTGATGGGCCTGGTGTCAATCAAAAGCTTTTATTAGACTAACAAGGAAGTTTTAAGTTCTGAAATGTACACGATATTCTTATAGTACGACGACCTCTTATATATCAAAAGCTCAAGGAAAAGCTGATTTCTCAATTCATGACCCCTTTAATATTGCACAGTATTACCATTTTTACTGTATTTTTCATCAAATAAATGCAGCCTTAGTAAACATAAGAGAACGTTAGTATACATAATACAATTTGAGGTCGATTTTTTTTTTTTCTCTTCAAATTATTAAAAAATATTTCGAATATATTTAAACCATAAATATTTATTATGCATTGAAATGACTGTTTATAGAATTGGAAACTTAGATTTTGGATTTGTTTGCAGACAAAAAATCAATGGACTCCCATGTTGTTTAGAGCCCAACGTTCTTCAAATGAATGTTCTGCACGAGAAAAGAAAGTAATACAGGTTTGGAACAAAATGAGGGTGATTTATTAACATTTTTTTGGGTGAACTGTTATTTATGTACCTATTAAACATAAGTGTAACTATTTTTGAACATGGGTGTCTTTTGTCATATTGCTGTTTTCACCGGGTCTCATTTGTAATCACTGTATTACATGCAAATCACTATAACGCACATCCTTGAGTGGATTATTGCTTTAGTAAAACATTCAAACGCTATTCAGACAGAATCTCTCTCACAGCTGATTTCAGTCAATGCAACAGTTTCAGCAAGGAACTCTGGGAGTGTGTGTGTGTGTGTGTGTGTGTGTGCGTGTGTGTGTGTCACCGTAAG
The DNA here is from genome assembly GCA_003731715.1 of Anabarilius grahami. Classification (NCBI taxonomy): domain Eukaryota; kingdom Metazoa; phylum Chordata; class Actinopteri; order Cypriniformes; family Xenocyprididae; genus Anabarilius; species Anabarilius grahami. The sequence goes on along the minus strand of RJVU01007700.1, from coordinate 487,718 downwards.
ACACAGGAATGATTAAAATTCCAATCAAGTGGTGAATGGAATGGAAGGCAGTAAATTGTGAGGTGTGTGTGTGAGAGAGAGAGAGACTCAGGTGACATTTCATCTGAGGAGCATTAGAATGCCTGTCACTCTCCAACCTGAACAGGTTATCATTAATGAAGAATCGTTGTTCTGCTCGCACTCGTATTGTCTCGCTTTTCTCCTCATTTTCTCGCTCGTTCTCTGTTAATTAAACATGAAGCGGGCTGTAGGTGTAAATGGCACCCTGTCAGGGTGAAAGCGGCATGTGGAGACGCTGCGGAGGACGTCAATGAATGAGTTGATAAATACCGAGGTAGGGGAAGTTTTGATGGTAAAGCAAGACGTTTCACATCGGCAGTTCTCCTGTTTTGCTCCGTTGAAGATCTTTCCTGCCAGAGGCTGCAGATTTGGATGCGTTTACATCAGCAGGTGTGATGCAATGCAGTGCGGTTTACGCTGTCTCACCGATCACCGCATGATGAATAACTTTAACTTGAGCGTCAGGAGTGTGAGCGCGGCACTCGCAGTGAGTAATGCTCACACCTGAGTAACTAGAGAGAGAAAGAGAGCTGGTGTGCAAAGTGACAGTCCTCTGTTTAGTCACTGTTGGAAGCTGAATGTTAATGAGCAATCAGTATGGAGATTACCAGCCGCTGGCTATAAGAGTCCTTTACAAGCTCTCTCTCTCTCACACACACGGGGATTTCATTTCAAAATAGCACACAACAGAAAAACGTACAAGGAATAGGTCACCCAAAAAAGTCATTCACCCACTGTTATGTTGTTCCAAACCTGTATGGCTTTTTGCATTTTGTGGAGCACAGAAGATGTTTCGCAGAGTCACCAAGCTGCTCCGCTCATCCAATAAAAGTGGATTGTAGCTCTTTACATCCGAGTTGTGAATTTTATTCATGCAAAAAATTATGCAGAATTTCTCAAAAGCCATTTATGAATAAAGCAGTGTTTCGAACAAAGATGTTTAAAAATTGTCACTTGTAGAGAAATGGAATGGAAAGTTGTAGGCTTTTTGATGTAATGCAATACATTATTTGTGGTTTAGATGAAATGTCTTGATGAAACTGGTTATTGCATATGAAGAAAAAAAAAAGTTATTTTAGATTTAAATTAAATTGAAAAATATCACTGTTTTTACTGTATTTTTGATCAAATAAATGCAGCCTTGGTGAGCAAAAGCATTTAAGGCATCCCTCCATCCACCCATCCGTCTCTCCCTCCCTTCCTCCCTCCCTCACTCCATCTATCCATCCATCCATCCATCCATTTATCCTTCCATCTCTCCATCCCTCCCTCCCTCCCTCCATCTATCCATCCATCCATCCATCCATTTATCCTTCCATCTCTCCCTCCCTCACTCCATCTATCCATCCATCCATCCAT
>RJVU01007700.1:454206-465850 GCA_003731715.1 Anabarilius grahami | reverse complement strand
ACAGTAGTTTTATATTTCTGAATTATTTAAATAAATATATATATAGTTTTTTTTTTATTATTGTATAGTCATACTGACTTGGGGAAACATAGGTTTTCCTTCTTTTGAGCCTCTTTAGCTGATCATATGCCTGATTAAGTTGCTTTACAAGTCAAAATAATGTGTTTTATTGATAAATCACTTTTTATTGTGTTATTTTTAAAGAATTAATCACACTCATTGAATGCATTAAATTGCCATTTAGGAATAGTCTGATCTTTTGGTTTGTGTCCTAGTTCCAAATAAAAAAATAAAGTCAGGATTTTGTATAAAAATAAATAATTAAATAAAAAACTTACCACATTAAAATCAAATCAAAACTTCTAGCACAGATAGTTATATCATGATTTGTTGCGCTCACGCCGCCCACCTCTAAGTGTCTCTCTCATCTCACCCGCCCTACAGGTATCTGAACTACTTTGCGACTAAAACGAGTCCTACCGGAGTGATCCTGGACCTCTGGGAAGCTCAACACTTCCCACACGGCAACCTCAACCAGCTCGCCACGGTTCTGGAGGAGATGGGTCGTCATGACAACAGCATCGCTGCCATGGCGAAGGAACAATGACCCTCACTTCGGCGGTGACGTCTGAGCAGAGGATAATTGAGCTCAAGTTGTGTTGCCACTCTCATCGAGCTGAAACTACGATCAAACTCAAGACAAAGTCAAAGCATCCGCAGTACGGAGGAGAGTCCATGACCTTTAACATCGGCTCGGTGCAGCATCTTATTCAGTTTCCATGGAAACGTGCCGTACTGCTGTCCATGTACGCGGATGCTTGCCGAATTGGGGTTGAATGCAGGGCTGGGGGTCAAAGGTGAACCAGGAACAGGGTCAAGACACTTCAAGCAACCAAAATCTCTTAAACCCTCCCAGTTTGCACGCGCAGGGTCCCCGTGTGTGTTTGCGCAAAAACAGCAGAAATCTCCCACATCATCTTCTCGTCTCCTTCAGTCGTTTTTACAGAAATTTGTGGTGCCATCTAGTGGTTGCAGAAACAACAAATGCTCGTGTAATATATTTTGAGACCTGAATACAGTATTTAGTGTGTCTACAGAGTACCTTAAAGTGGCCTTTAAAATCCGGTTAACGTTCAGATCTGATTTGAATTGTATTATTTTTGTAACGCAGGTATCCGAAGACGTGAAGTACGTGTTGCTTTGTTGAACAAAAGTGCACATGAGCACTTGCAGGGATTTGAGGATCATGTCAGAAGTTGCTGTTTGATTTTCTGGGATGCGATGTTACGTCACACTGTAATGATCTTCACTGCTGCATCTAATGAATTCCCGCGTTCTGCATGGGCTGTTTCTGTCGTGCATCAGTGTTTCGTGTCAACATTTATGCATTTCACTCTACTATATGCATTATTTTAAAAAGAGACAATTGATCCCTTATAAAAATAAACTTCCTGTGGTGGTGACTATAGTTTCTGCCAGAATGTGATGGATACAACAGCCCCTTTCACACAGCAATCCCAGTAAATTACCAGAATGACTTTACCGGTAAATACACAAATATGCTGTTCACACAAGCAATGTCATTCTTTTTGGATAGTTCACCTGAAAATGAAAATTATGCCATGAATTATGCACCCTCAAGCCATCCTCGGTGTATATGACCAGTGTTGGGGAAAGTTACTTTTAAAAGTAATGCGTTACAATATTGCGTTACTTTTTCTCACCTGGCCTTGCTTATTTGTTTTTTTAATAACAACAAAAAAGTTCTATTTTTGGCAAATGTTAAAGCCCTTTCACACCAAAAGTGAAATGAATAAGCCTCAGGATGAAGGAAATGCATATTTACTCCTGTACAGTAGTGGGCGCTGTTCAAACAAACCTTTCAGCTGTGCTGCCATTCTGGATCAAAGAAGAATAGGATACAGGAGAAGGAAGTTCAACACTCTTATTTCTAATCTAAAGTAATTTTTTCTTATTATTATGGTTGAATTGGATCATTGAAGGTCAGCAGCAAAGACATTGGTTAATAAAGTGAGATTAAATACATAAAGTATATTTGTGCAATTTATTATAGTTAATTACAGGTTTGTGTAAAATTCTGAGTTTGCATTTCACTGTTTTTATTCATTTTGTGGAATACGGAATGTTTTTGTGTAAGTGAGATGAGTAAATGCATGTTCACATTCAGTCTAGAACTACAATACCCATCATGTTCACACTTTATTTCTCTCAACATGGGGACAGGAGAGCTGTCAGTCAATACATGTGAAAAAGTAACTTAGATATTTTGTTGTAAATTAAAAAAGTGTGTGTTACTTTACTACTTATTTGAAAAAGTAATCTGATTATGTAACTCAAGTTACTTGCGTTACCCCCAACACTGTATATGACTATCAAACACAGTCGGAGTTATATTAAAATATATCCTGGCTTTCCCAAGCTTGATAATGGTTGAGAATGGGGCGTTGTATTTTGAAGCCCAAAAAAGTGCATCCAGCCATCATAAAGGTAATCCACATGGTTCCGAGGGGTTAATAAAGGCCTTCTGAAGCGAAGTGATGGGTTTAAATATTAATATTTTAATATTTAATATAACTCAGATTGCATTTGTCTAAAAGAAGATAGTCATATACACCTTGGATGGCTTGAGGGTGAGTAAATCATGCGATCATTTTCATTTTGGGGTGAACTATCCCTTTAAGAGACCATTTACACATCAGCAGCAAAATACCGCTAGATTCTGTGATGTCAGTGATCAGAAATGATCTGTAAATGCTGTTGTCTTAATAATAATAATATGTTAAATTTACACTACCAGTCAAAAGTTTGGAAACTTTTTTGGAAGCATTTATTTCATAATAAATACAGAAAAAAACAATATTGTGAAATATTATTACAATTTACAATTATGGTTTTCTATTTTAATATACTTTAAAATATAATTTATTTCTGTGATTCAAAGCTGAATTTTCAGCATCATTACTCCAGTCTTCAGTGTCACATGATCCTTCAGAAATCATTCTAATATGCTGATTTGATACTCAGTTATTATCAATGTTGAAAACAGTTGTGTTGCTTAATATTTTTTTGGAACCTGTGATACTTTTTTCAGGATTCATTGATGAATAAAAGGTTAAAAAGAACAGCATTTATTCAAAATATAACAATATAAATATTTACTATCACTTTTTATCAATTTAACACATTCACATGCTGAATAAAAGTAATTTCTTTCAAAAAAGAAAAATACTGACCCCAAACTTTTGAACAGTAGTGTATATATTGTTACAAAAGATTTCTATTTTAAATAAATGCTGATATTTTTTAACTTTTTATTCATCAAAGAATCCTGAAAAAGTATCACAGGTTATAAAATAATATTAAGCGATACAACTGTTTCCAACATTGATAATAAATCAGCATATTAGAATGATTTCTGAAGGATCATGTGACACTGAAGACTGGAGTAACGATGCTGAAAATTCAGCTTTGATCACAGGAATAAATTACATTTTAAAGTATATTAAAATAGAAAAACATCATTTAAATTGTAATAATATTTCACAATATTATAGTTTTTTTCTGTATTTATTATGAAATAAATGCAGCCTTAATGAGCATAAGACTTTGTTCAAAAACATTAAAAATAGTAATGTTTCCAAATTTTTGACTGGTAGTGTATATAGCGCCTTTCCCAGGCTCAATTCCAATTCCAAATCTCCCATTGTCTCACTCAAACAGGGTGTTCCCCAGGGTTCGGTTCTAGGACCTTTATAATTCATTATATAGGTTCAGCCTCTTGGCCAAATAATTCATCACCATGTTTTAACTACCACTGTAAAGCAGATGACATCCAGATTAATACTGCTCGCCGGCCAGATTCTATTCGCTCGACTGCCTCGTTATCTTCACGTGTCAGTTAAAAGTCTGGCTACACTCATTTTCTTAACTTGAACTTGAGCCCGCATAAGGAGAAGTGCTTTCATTTCTGTTTATTTTGACCTTTTTTTTTTTTTTTACTTCTGAGTGACAGGCGTAAGCATCATATCCATGAGAACTTTATGATTGGCTCAAAGCAGACTCTTACGTCAGCGCGTTTGGACCCTCGCGTACGCTCATACCTGTAATCTTCATTCCTTGTTCACACACCGGTCATTTACTGGCAATGTTACAACTCCTCATACTGGTAAATTGCCAGAACCGATTTACTGGTGTTTTTGAAAAGGTCCTGTTCACACATGATCTCTTTAAGGTAATTTACCAGTAAACACTGTATGTGTGAAAGGGGCAATTATTGTTACAACTGGATTGATGTAATGAAATCATATCAATCGTTCAGAGTCTTTCATTTTAATTTCTTTTTATGACCGTGAAGGCCAATAGCAAGTTACCACAGGTTTATTGTAGCAACTATAACTGTAGTAACTTTTGGTGGAAAGTGTGGTTATGTTAAATTTAGTAACACTTTACTTAAAGCCTTTATATATAATGCATTATAAAAGCAGTGTTGGGTAACACTCTAAAAAGTCATTCATTACTAGCTACTAGACGGAGACATGAAACTGCTCTTTTAGTTCAAATAGGCCTACATAATATAAAATAGCATAAATTATTCTTGAACTGACCGAAGGGAGGAGGTTACATTAAAATCATAAATTTTAACATTGATTAGACATTACATTTTGATGTTAAATCCACTATCGTTTTATATAGAATTGTCCTATAGTCTATTATACAGTATTTAATGCAATTACATCAGAAGTAACTGTAATTAAATCACAGACAGTTAAAAGCAATCCCTTACTTTACTTTATCAAGGTAAACTAATTAATTACTTAGTAATGAATTACACCCAACACTGTATAAATGTATTTTTAATGCATTAATTATGCCTCATAATGCGCTGTATGGTCTCATGAATATAGACAGTATAATGCATTAAATCACATGACAAACAACCAATTTCAGATGTAACAAGGAATCTGAAAATAGTATAATGCATTTTAACTTTGGTTTTAATTATTTATGAAAAGATATAATACATTATAACATACATTTTGGATACTTTTATAATGCATTATACATAAAGGCTTGAAGTGTTGCTGTAAATTTTTGTAAGCCTAAGTAATTTTTTTTGTCCGCACTCAAAGTGAAAATACTGTATGATATGACACAATCGCAGCCAATCAGAACACATTTTATGATTAATATAAAGATGTGTGGATGAGTCGGAAATAGAAAATGTTCTGTTAGTTGCAGAAGCTGGTCAGGATAAAGAAAAAAACATATTAAAGAAGATTTAATTTTCATGGTTTGGTTGGAGCAGCAGGACGTGTGAACACTGCCAGTACGGTGGAATGATTGTTTCTGGTGAATATTAAAGATGTCGCTCCTGTCACTCCTTCACCCAGGAACTTAAACTATATAGAAATAAGATCTCAGAACATATCCCAAATACATGACTGAAAAAGTTTCTATGGAATATATTTGCTTGTGTTGCTGTAGAGAGTTTCTCTGATCATATTTACACGCACATTAACTTGTGACATTATGAAAGTAACGTCTCGGAGGCAGGGGGTGGGCTCTGATGATGTCAGAGGTTTCAGGGGCGGAGCAAGTTTTTACATTCTGATGGAAGATTCTTTACTTTTATTTTCTTAAATAATTTTCACTAATGAATGGTTTGCCATAATATGGAAGCCCATTTATGACACATAAGAAAAAAAAAAGGTTCTAAAATTGTTATAATTTTGACTGTCATATTTTAACTTTTTTAATATTCTATTTTTCTTAATTTTCTTTTGTGATAGTCAAAAGTATGATACATATTTGCCATAATTACGGCTTACTATCATAATTTGTACTTTTGTCATAATGATTATAAAGACTTTTTATGTCATAATTTTGAGTGTCATATTTCAAATTTTTTAATGTTATAATTTCTTTTTTCCTTTATTATAACTTTATGATAATGTTTTGTTAACATTTCATAATTATGCTATATCATAATTTTGACTTTTTATCTCATACTGAGTATTGACTATCATATTTAAACTTTTTGGTGTCATAATTTCTATTTTTCTTCTTTTATATATTTTTATATATTTATTTTTTTTCTTTTATGACAGTCAAAATATGATACAAAATTTGAAATTGATATTTTATCATCATTTAAACTTTTTCTTCAATTTCGACTCAAAAGTTGAAATTGAAAAAAGTTCAAATTATATGTAATATTTAAAACTAACAAAAAAATAATATTTTTAATGTTACATTTTTTAATTTATTAACTTTTTTATGTTTTGTCAAAACTCCAACTTTTGATCTCATAATTTGAACTTTTTTGTCATAAGTTTACATTTTTATCTCATTGACTTATAAGTGCGACTGTCATATTTGAACTTTTTTTTAAGTTATAATTATTTTTTTTCTCCTTTTTCTTTTATTATAACTTGTTTGTTATGATGTTTTGTCAAAATTCAAACTTTTTATTTCATAATTTCAACTTTTTTCAGTTTCAACTTTTATATAATTTTTTCTACTTTTGGTCTCAATTTTACATTTTTATCTCATTATGACTTATAATTTTGACTGTCATATTTCAACTTTTTTAATGCTATAATTTCTTCTTTTTTCTTTTATTATAACTTTGTTTTGTCAAAATTCAAACTTTTTTATCTCATAATTAGACCATAATTTTGACATTTTTGTTGTAATTATGCATTTTATTGTCATATTTCATGATTTTTTTTTCTCTTCTGTGTCAGCGATGGGCTTCCATACATTATGAGCAGGATCATGTATTAAGAAAGTGCACCGGGTCGTTCTGATTTCATTTAAACTCAAAATAATAAACACCCATTTGCAAATGGAAATCACAGAAGTCTTTAGCAAGACCTAAAGTTAGACTCACATATCTTTGTCTGTTACGGCTGTAAACACATTTGTTTACAGTTAATGATGGTCTATGCAACCGCTTTGCAAAGCAGCTGGCGTATTTTATGCATAAATGTTTGTGCATAAATTGGTCACAGTAGACGCGAGTGTTGGTGTGCTTGTAAATGTGCTCGCAGTGATGTGAAACACAGGGCTCATTATTTGTGATCTGTCTGCAGTCTCACTGCCTGCAGCCGCCGCCACCCCACCGACGTGTAAAAACCTCTAACGAACTGCCATTTCCCACAATCCACGACGTCTCCAAAAGAGGCGAGGATCTGTGCGGAAAATAAAAGCCAAATTAATGAGCAAAACATGGCAGCAGAAAAGCCTTTATATAAGGCAGAAGAGCAGCAGTGCATCGAGTGCTTCTGTCTGGCGTAAATGCTGTGCCAACTATGCAACGTTTGCTTCTGTATAGAATGATGACAGAACCGCTGGCAAATGTGCATTGTTATGACTTGCGTGTACAGAGAGAACTGAATGCATCGAATATAGCTTCATTAAAATAGCAATCAAAAAACGCTAAAATGTCCGCTGTATAAAATGTATGTAAAGGATTTTTTAAATAAATTATATTTTTAATCAATGCTGAAAGTGCCTTTGTTTTATTTTATTTTCATTGTGAATATTTTGTAATAATTATGATTTACCATTTACTCATCTGAAATTCCTGCCTTTAACATTGAAATTGATACTTTAAGAAACTTAAATATACTGTTCATAAACAAAGTTTAAAGCTAAAGATGAAATCAAAATAAATAATAGTTATGTATAATTATTAGTTCATATTGTTCTATGAACCAAGTGATTAATTCAGAGTAGCTTAATACAATTATGAATCAAAAAAATGTAAGGATTCCAAATATCTTACTAATTAAATAAGCAAGTTTGTGATTGGTTATGCTTGGATAACATGGATAATCAACTGTCATTTTCACAAACTTTTCATGAACTTTTCATGAAAAATGGATATTCATAAATATGTATTTAAACATATATTCACTTCAAAAAGCCAATCCCTGTCCTTTTATAGAGGTATTTATATTTGAAAAGACTGAGCAAATGCTGAAAACCTGAAAAGGGTTTTTCACAAACAAGTCTATATACCTTTTTGATTCATTTGAATCAACACTGAACTGACTTCAGCCGGATGATGACAATACAGTCTTTTTTAGAGATGCTTTACAGCAGAATTGAATTCTGTTTGCATCATTGATCAATATTTTCCTGTTTATCACTGTAAAGCTGCTTTGAAACAATCTGTATTGTATAAAGTGCTATAGAAATAAAGTTGACTTGAAAAGAAAAAAAAATTGTTATTAGAACATTTATTCAAGTACATTGATTCTTCACTCTCATTTTCAGCTATTTACACAATAAATAAGGCACAGCCTACCAAAAAGGAGGGAAACCGCAGCTCTTATGACGTTAATTTCAACCATCACACTTGTTGCAAGCTCCAAACGTGAGCCAAAATCATCGTCATGTACGAGCTGAACAGATTGTGAAAGGAGAAAACTTTGCAGTTCTCTCAAGGGAGTCATGAGCTAAAGCCCAAGTGTTTATGATGGACAGCGGACATCTCGCTCCATGGGCCCTGCTTCGTCCCATTGGCCAGGTCATCGTCCATGAAGCATTACGACAGTGGCCAGCAGTCTCTTCAACGTCACATTTCACAGGGCTGTATCTCTGGCCTCAGAGGTGCCGCCATGAGCTCCGACCACAGAAGATCTCTGGCGTCTTTCGCCATTGGTGAGTGCTCTCGCATGGCAAAACTCACCGTTTGAACCCACGGCGGGCCGTTGCAGGTGGTGGGTTCGGTGTTAGCGTCAGTGCTGCTGTTGGGTTGTTCTCAGACTTTAATGTCCTGGGATTCTGACATCTTGGCCAGCGTCTTTTTAATGCGAAGAGCGGTGAGCCGAGAGGCAGGGTTATGAGCCCAACACTCCGTCATGAGCTTCCCCATCTGTCTGAGACACTGAAATCAAACACATTGGCAAGTGTTAAAACAACAGTGCTTCTGCACAATATGGAAAAAAAAAAAAAAAAACTGACATTGCAATATTTTGTTTTTCTGCAATATATGTTGTGATATGAAAAAGAAAGAAGAAGAAAGAAAAAAAGAAAAAAAATCCCCAGATAGCTTGAATAGCTCTATTTGGAAAAAATTAATCATTCTAAAATCATTGGGTTGATTTTGTAGGTGAGTGAATACGCATAGAAAATAATAGCATATTACAAGCATAAATAAATATAATAGAACAAATATACAAATAAAATAAATAGTGCTTTATATTTTTCAGGTAAGTCTAACAGTATACAGAAATAATCAAATGTAAAATAACACTGCATAGTCTTCACTGTATAAATTAAATATAATTAATCTGAGTTAAAACTACAGAATTTATTTTTCTCTCTGTGTTTTGTTTGATTAACATTCATGACAGCAGGGTTATGAATGTTAGGCTGCTGTCACTTTAAGACCGAATGCACGGATCCACAATACCATTACACATCTGTTTTCTTAATTGTTTACCTTCACTTAAGCCATAAGCAACTGTTTAAGAGGATGCTCGCATGCATTTTGACATAATTTTGCGTGTATGTATCTGTTGAAGACGTGGAAGAGAACAGAATTCGGTGTTCATGTCCGTCTGAGCGGCTCTGTGTGAGCACAAAAAACAGCACGCGCGTTCAGAATTGAGCTCTCTTTCGCGCCTTTATTCACATATAAACATTGATCAGCAATTGTAAACAGAAGCTCAAATGTACTTGCTTGACACATGAGAAAACAAACCTCATTGGTTCTCAAACATGCTTGATGTGTGAGTTGATCAATGTTTATATGTGAATAAAAGCCTAAATTAACTCTGTTCATCATATAAAGCGATCATGTCTCTTCAAATTTGGACTAAACCACTCAATTCATATGGATTAGATTTCTCTTTATGAGCTTTTTGAAGTGTCAAAATTTCAATTGCATAGCTGTCAATGGAGGGACAGAAATCTCTCAGATTTCATCAAAAAGATCTTCATTTGTGTTCTTAAGATGAACAAAATTCTTACAGGTTTGGGACGACATGAGGGTGAGTGATTAATGACAGTATTTTCATTTTTAGGTGAATGATTTTTATGCCAAAAATCATTAGAATATTAAGTAAAAATCATGTTCCATGAAGATATTTTGTAAATTTCCTACAGTAAATATCCACTCACAAAAATGAATTTTTGATATATGCATTGCTAAGGACTTCATTTGGATAACTTTAAAGGCAATTTTCTCAATATTTAGATTTTTTTGCACCCTCAGATTCCAGATTTTCACATAGTTGTATCTCGGCCACATATTGTCCTATCATAACAAACCATACATCAATGGAAAGCTTATTTATTTAGCTTTCATGAATAAATGATGTATAACTCTCAATTTCATAAAATTGACCCTTAAGACTGGTTTTGTGGTCCAGGGTCACAAATCAGTGTGAAGAGTTAGTAGATTAGTGTTTTACCTCATCACTGCTCCAGCGGTTGGGGAAAGACGGCCGTATTCTCTTGATGCAGACGACCTCTCGCATGTCTTCGTACGATGGGTCATTAGGAACGTGATCGTGATATGGCAGCTGATATTCCTCTACAATACCTGCAGAATCATCCAAAAAACAATCAATACCTTGACATGAATGAGATCTCTTTAAAATCACAAGTGGATATGTTTTTCCAAGACAAAATTATCTTAGCTATATCCACATTCACTAAGGAATGATATGAAAAACAACTGAGACAAAGTTGACTCTTAAATGAAATATGTAATTGTTCTTCATTGAAATATTTTAAGGTAGACAGATCTGTACCTCCAGACACACATCGGCGGGCGATCTCCCACAGTATGAGGCCAAAGCTGTATATGTCTGCCATGATGTAGGACTGAAAATGGTTCCTGTTCAGAGTCTCGTCCAGAACTTCAGGAGCCATGAAGCGTTTGGTGCCCACACGTGTGTTCAGTGGGATGTCCACTTCATTAGTGTCGCTGTTCCATGAGACACAACAGCATTAATACAGTATTTCAATCCTGACATCTTTAGGCCCTGGGGCTCTTTTTATTAGCATAGAATCTTCAGCAGAGTTCAAATGATTTTTGTGGGTTAAAAAGATGTTGATGTTAGTTTGCCAAGCTACAAGCTAATAAGTAGTTTAACTACAGTCAAGCTACCATTTTAATAAAGTACAATAGTTAGCTACACTACAATTTACTAATAACGAATATCTAACTACACTGAAGATATATAAGGGGCAATGTTTACCATATCTAATAGTTATCTATATATTCATATTTTTGGCTCTTAGGACATATTGCTTGTAAAAAAGTCTGATAAATGAATATATACATATATATACACACACACACAGTCAAACAGTCAAAATTTATTCAGACACCTTGAACATTTCATTCATTAATTCAGTTTATTCACTATAGTTTAAAAAACTGGTAATAAAATATGACAAGATCTCAGAGTTAAACTGTGTCAGAAAAAAATAATCTTAATTATGTCAGATAACACTTAAGCAAAACATGGTCAGGTCAAAGTGTCTGAATAATTTTTTGTTCCAAATTTTTATCAATTTTACTGGTAGTCCACTGTATGAAGAATTTTTGGGTATAATATGTCACAGTTTACTTTATTTTTCTATCCTCACTTACATAAAT
>RJVU01007700.1:395057-449550 GCA_003731715.1 Anabarilius grahami | reverse complement strand
ATTTTGTTTTGTGCCTTTGTCATTTATTATTATCATTTTTAATATCACTTTTTAGGTTCAAATGTATTTTTATTTCAGTTTTAGTTTTTATTTATTTCCAGTTTAATTTTTGTGTTGCAACCAAGGCAGAATCGCTGAGAGGATTTAGCATGTTGCTGGGCTGTTGCTAAACAGTTCAACTTAGGGTTAGAAGTTAAAATAACTAACTCTAAATATTAACAATAGTAATAATAATGCTTACCTGAACAAACACTACTAAATAGCTGTAGTAAAAGGATAGTAAATCCTGAAATATTTGACCTTGTGGGGACATTTTTGGTCCTCATGAGGAAAACAGCTTATAAATCATAATAAGTGATGTTTTTTGAAAATGTAAAAATGTAGGTTTTCTGTGATGGGTAGGTTTAGTGTCAGGGAATAGAATATACAATTTTTACAGTATAAAAATCATTATCTCTATGGAAAGTCCTCATTAAACATGAATACCCAACGTGTGTGTTGGAGTGTACTTGTTTTGACTATATTTGTGAGGACCAAATGTCCTCACTTATATTGTGAAATACTTTCACAACCCACTAGTGAGGACATTGACTGGTCCTCACTAGTTTTAAATCAGCCAAAAGAGGTTTTTATTAAAATCTAATGATGTGCACATGTTTCTGTGATAGGTAGGTTTAGGAGTAGGGGTTGGGTTAGGTGATAGAAAATATCACTGACCTGATATAAAATCAATGGAAGTCTACGTAATTACCTCACTAAGATAGCAAAACAAACCTGTGTGTGTGTGTGTGTGTGCGCACCTGGTATTCCCTTTATAGGGGCCAAATGTACCCACAAGGATAGTAATACCAGTAAATTTTGACCTTATGGTGACATTTGTTTTTGGTCCCCATGAGGAAAACAGCTTATAAATCATACTAAATGAAGTGTTTTGAAAATGTAAAAATGCAGAAGGTTTTCTGTGATGGGTAGGTTTAGGGGTAGAGTTAGTGTAGGGGGATAGAATATACAGTTAGCATAAAAATCATTATGTCTATAGAAAGTCCCCATAAAACATGGAAACCAGTGTATGTGTGAACTTACTGGGTGTTCGTAAGGGAGGCAGTGTTGGGTGTAATTCTCTGTTGCAGTAGTCCTGATCTGTGCAGCACTCTAGTGCTCGCCGCTGCTTAGAGCTCCCCGTGTCCTAAACATACACAAACACACATTATATTAACACATCAGGATATTTTAGATTCAGAAACAGACACAATTAAACCGCACATGCAACTCAGTTTTAACTTCTTTAATGTGAATTTTGAGTGAAACAGAACACGCAGCATGAGATAATATACTGTAGGGGTGGTACTTAAAATGAGTGGGGAAAAATAAGCGATGATCATTTCTGTTTGGCAGAAAAAAATTACATTTTTATTAACAATTCAGAATTTTTTATTTATTATTTATTTATTTTTATTTTTTTGCACAATAAGACCAGGGACATGTATTAAGAGATTGTTTTTTTGTATTTTATGTTGTATTCAGTTTTGTATTTTATGTTGTTTTGTGTTATGATACAGAGAAGTGTAAAGGAATAGTTCACTCAAAATATGTACTATAGACTACTTTTATGGTGATTTTTGGGGCTTGGCAGTATAAATAACCATTCACTTTCATAGTATGGAAAAGAGCTGGGCCGGTCACACTGCACTTTTCGTTCCATTGACTTCCATTCAAACGCATGCAAATGCGTCAGACCGGAAACGCAAAAATTCGCATTTCGCTGCGTTCCAAAGTTCAAGTTTGGTGAACTCTGACCTGCGAATTCGCATCACGTGAAGAGGTGCGACCAGTAGAAGATCGATTCGTCACGGTATGACCTCTTGGCTGAATTAAAAGAATGATATTTTTGCAGTAAAGTCGAGTAGGTTCTATATTTTTACATTTTGATCGTATTACTTCAAGTTATGTGTTGAATTCATGTTTATAAAAAAGACGCTGTAGACCGTGACGTCATATCACGACCGTTACAGCATCCGAAGAAATTTTGCACGTTCAAAGTCTAGTGTGACCGCGGCTTTAAACTGCTAAACTATCTTTATTTGTTTTGCATGGAAGAAAGAAAATCATGATTATGGAAGCTCATTTCCACCATGGAATAAAAAAATAAAAAAGTACACTACTGTTCAAAAGTTTGGAGCTTTTGTTACAAAATAAAAGTTGTTACTATCTCTTTTGCATCCTTGCTGAATAAAAGTATTCTTAAAAAAAACCATACTGACCCCAAACTTTTGAACTGTAGTGCAATTGCAACTTTATATGTCACAATTCTGATTTAATTCTTGCAATTTTAAGACACAAAGTTGCATAGTGACATACAAAGTCAGAATTGTGAGATATAAAGTGGCAATTCTACTTTTTTTTTTCCTCTCTCTGCTACATAAGGGTGATTAAATGACAGAATTGTAATTTTCGGGTGAGCTGTGCCAGTTGAGGAGCAATACATGAGTTTGTTACTGTAAGTGGGCGTTTAATTTACTGTTGGTTATATAAGGCTTTTGTTTTGTCAGTGCTTGAGGACTGATGCACTAACACTTAAGTAGTTTATTTTGGAAATTAGAGTAGTTTATGACTCACTCGGCACTGAAACTCTGATCCGACCAGACCCAGACAACCTGACGTCACCACAGCCGTTCCACCCTCTTCCTCCACCATGGTGAAGCAGTACCCATCCGTCCTGAACACACGACACACATGTAATACTGCGTACAGTACATGTGCTAGCGGTACACTAAGTGTGGTGGCACGTGTCCTGATACCTGCATGTGTTATTAGTCGAGTCCTCCGGGCAGTGATGATAACAGTAACACCACAGGAAGTGCTGAGGTAGAGCCGGTGCATCACTTCCTGTCTCCCGATGTTCTTCCACCTTCCCAGAGTTTCTCAGCAGCATGGTGTCCAGAACATTAGCTGGAGACATACAGGAATTGGAAATAAGTCAGTTAGCTGCCTTAAAAAACATGTCTGTCAGAAACTCATCCAACATTTATCCAAATCAAAAATGTCCTTTATTTCCTTCCCTCCTGTTTACAGATTAAAAATAGTGATGAGAGACCGAAATGAATAATTACTCCAGATTTCCAGACTCTCTCAAAACACACAGCTTTGAAGTATAAAATTTATGGCACCTGGGGAAATATGGCTGCAGATATCACATCATTCTCACTCTTTCATCTTCAAATATTCACAGACCCTGAGACACTTTACAAATTAAACTAAAAGATGGAAATGAAGGTTGGATAGTCTGTCACTTGTTTTGGAGCGATATGAAGAAGTTATTTGAGTTTGTTTGAAGAAGGAGTGAGCAGTCAAGGACAGATGGATTGTTTGTGGAAAACATAGATATTGCGTTTTTAATTGGCCATGAAACAACTGGACGTTTATGATAATTTCATCAGGAAATTTCAAGTGTGGACCCAAATGATTATGATACCACAGTCAATATTCAAACAATAATATTCATCAAAACAATTAAAAACAATCACACAGCCCTAATTTGAAAAGACTTCTCAAGGCCATCAAGGTTTCAGAACACAAAAAGTGGTGGCAGATTAAACGGATCCAGACTGCAAAATCATAGATTACAGATTCCATCCTAAAAAATTCGGTGATCAACTGGATTAATTAGGCGAAGTAATTTCTGTTGTGTAAAACTGAAATAAAAACAATAATTGGACAAATTATTATTTGAATTATTAGTATTAAGTGTTAACTTTGGCAGAATAAAATGTTAAATATAATAACACTTTTAATATATAGCATTTATTTAACATATTTAAATTGTATATTTATAAAAATTTAATTGACAAAAAAAAAAAATCTAAATAAAGGCTAAATAAAACAAATTGAAAAACGATATAAACTATAATAACCTTGCTGAGAGCACAATTGTGCTTTTGTTTCCATGAGCGAGACACTTAACCTCAGGTTATTGCTGCTGTAATTAGTGCATGGTAAGTCACTTTGGGTGAAAAGTAAGAAACACAAAATTATGATACAGGGCTGTAAAGTTGATGTGTGTGTTTTCTTCTCCCTCTAAAACTTGCACATATACAACCGAACACACACACACACACACACACAGTTTTAAACGGTCACAAAGGTGCTTATAGAAGCTGAGCAAACACCCTTCAGTCAAAATAACTCCACATCTGTGAGCTGTTAAAGAGAGAGGGGGTTGCTGAGGGGTGGTGTATATAATTTTGACATCAAGACATAAAATAAAGTTGCTTATTTCACGGCTCTCTGTAACATTTGATTCTGATAGGTTTAGTGTGACATTAAGTGGTCAAATATTCCTGTATAATTATGCTACAAAAACATGTTCATATAAAGTAAAAAAAAATTTTTTTTTAAAAATTGACCCCATGTAAAACACATTTTTGCCCATCTGTAAACACAGACTGTATAATAAATCAGACATTAAATACAATATAAACAAATCAATTCATATATTCTATGATATAGTTGAGAAACTATATGCAAAGTTTGATTTACCTATGGTTTAGTGGAAACTAATGTTTTACACACACACACACATATAAACTAAATATATTTAAAATAGATAAAATACATTTAATATAAAAATTCACCTCAAGTCAATACTCCATGTCCATAATGTACAGTCATATTACATAACAGTTGCGTTGCTCACACTGTCTGGGTTTATTTTGCAATAATGATCTTCTGACGGTACATTATGTTATATTTACTGTGTTAAGTCTCTTTCAACAAACTATTCTTGTCCTTCACTCTCTCTATTACAAACCATCACTAGTCTAAACTCACTAATGCACTGCTTATATTACAGACTTTAGTCTGGATACAGAATGGAGGCTAGTCTGTGTGTGTGTCTAAGAGCATCCTAGTATGTTGAACACACATTATTAAAGGACAACTTTAATCCTACAAAGAACAGACACACTTACACAGACATGTGAATGTATACAGTAAGACTAATTCATGTAAGGGATGTAAGGGGCCCCGGGACATAAACACTCACGGTTTCCCACACACCGTGAGTCTGATGCACTGCTCAATATCTCATCCCATCCCTGTCTGATCCATTAATAATTTCACATATGCACACTTCATGAAACACACACACACATAAACGCAGACGGATTTGGCCCTCACTTGCATAGTTAAGAAAGCCCTGTGAAAACAGTCGTAAACACAGTCACCGCTACGAGACGTAACGTATAAACAGAACAGCTCATTTATAACCGCTAACCGGAGACTGTTCAGCTTACAGTGACGCACAACATATACGGTCAACAACGTGCTGCAGAACGAGCTTTTAGTTTGTTCGGTCTTTGCTTGAATAGTTATTGATTTCACACTTTTTAACAACTACTTCTGCTACAAACTTCTAACTCTGACAGAAATAAACTAGTGCCATGGCTGTTTTTGACTCTGTTCATAACAACGTAAGCGGCATGAATCTGGCAATGGAGATACGCGATACTTGGTTTCTCACCCGCGTCACTCTCCATCTGGCTGTCAGAGCTGTGTGGTGAGTCATTTACATAATGTAAACACCGACTCGCCAACTATTTGACTACTTTTCTGGATGAGTAGTCAATTAGTAAAAATGAGTAGTCGTGCAAGCCCAACTGAAACAAATCTCTTCTGAACAAACAGTACATTTAAACCGGTTATACTCAGACAAACACAATATTAGAAACTTTATTATATAAGACATGAAGAGTTACACAGACCAACCCTCTACAATTTGAGTAAATCACTCGCATATTCAACTAAATCTTCATTCTGGGCGACTAAATAATGTATATCATTAGCCATTGGCTAATAAATTCTTAGATTTTACTCGACAGTGTGTGTTAGAGGCTAAATCAGAATCAGAATCAGAATCAGAATGTGCTTTATTCGCCAAGTGTGCACAAACACACAAGGAATTTGTTGTGGTTTTTACAGAAGCTCTTGGTACACACATACATATGACATGAGAACAGAAACATTTAAATAAGTAAACTAAGAAAATAATAAATAAGTAAAATAAAAATAAATAATAATACTAATGTGGTATACATCTGGAACAGAAGACCTACAGATTTGTATAGGTTTAGCATAGATATATTTTCAAGCGCATTGCTTGACAGTTTCGCTCTTCATCAAAGTATATCAGTCTGGCGACTAAACTAAAAAAACATACTAGCCAATGGCAATTCTATTGCCAAGGTGTGCGTAGAAGGCTGATAGACAGATAATGTAATGGTAAAAGAAAAATATGAAATATATTCCATATTCCATTGTGATCAGCTAAATGTATGTGTTGACCAAATAATACCGCGAGTCTTTGTTTCGCTTCACAAACGCAAGAAATGTTCTGTATGCCAACAGAAAAACAGAGAATATAAAAATTCTGAAAGTTATAAAAATGTATTATAAAAATTTACATTTTAACAAAAAGAAGATGGTTTTATGCTTGAGAATTTACAATTAATTTGTTTTATTATAAAAAATAGTTTAGTTTTTTATGCTTAATACATAAAACTGCAAAGAATGTTTTACCTGTTTTAAAAATATATATATCCTAACATGTATCTAAATATATCCTAAATACATAATTTTGTGTTCAAAAAAAGTTACTTAAAAACATAAGTAAAATGCTTTATGAAGAAACTAAATATGTCTTCATCCCATCCAAAAATGCATTTAGAAGAATAAGATATTAGTAGAAGATTTTAGCAATTACAAGTCAAAAATAAAAATAATGTATGAAATGAAATTTTAATTTACAAAAAGCAAGTAAAATGGTTTGATTCACAGAGACTCAAATGTCTTGATCCACATCTAAAAATGAAAAGGTTGGATTTTAGTATTTTGGGATTAGATGCATTTTAGGACATTCTATAGTTATTATAATTAGCTGAATTAAATAACAATAGAAGTCAACAGGGTGTCCCCAATTACACAGCAAGGCGCACATGTGAGTGTGTGTGTTTGAAGTAACATATCCACACATACACTCCACCAGAAAAAGGTATGACCTTTAACTCAAACCAAAATCCAACCACATCAGTACGTCACAGTTGAGCCATATACACCTGTCAATCAAAACCTAGATCCATCAATCAAACCCACAGGGATCTGAAGATAATGAGTGTACACGGGTGAAAAGAAAAAGATCAATACAACAGATGCAAGAAAGTGAAACTGCAATGAGCAGAAGAAAAGATAAGACAGGATAATAGATTAAGAACTGACAAAAGAGAGCTACAACTGTGTCTTTATCTGCTGGGCTTTGTCAAACAAGACCGGCCGTCTGAATGGGCCTGAACTCAATCAAAATCTCCTTTTCTCTCTCTGTCAGTCTGATGGTTGAATAAAACCCCTGAGGACAGATTTTCACACAAAGAGACACTTTTCATTCCTTCACACAGCCAAATAATCACTGTGAATCTGTCAGAGAAGCCCGACTGCTCCGGAAATCTGCTTCCTGCTCCACATTCACAGTCTTGTCTATGTGTGTGAATCTATTATGAAGATTTAAAGGAGCCTAATGTCTATATGCCGCATCTGGGGAATGCTGTTGATTACCACAGACAATAATGTCGACTCATCCCTCAGTTTGTAAAAGCCAATGGGAAACGTGCCTGCAGTGATGCACTTACAATGGAAGAATAGCAGACAAGCAGGTCAGAGGGTTTAAAGGCAGAACTGCTAAGACATATTTTTGCTTGAGCTGCTGAATGAATTCTTTTGTTAAAAAATTTTAAATTATAAGGGACTACTCTTTAAGCTCAAGGAACTTAACTTACGCATTACTAATGCAATACATCAGTGCATCCCAATTTTTATTAAAGCACCAACATTAAATCTTTTGTAATAAAATAATCAAAAACAATAATCAAAATAAAATAAAATAAAAAAGCTATTTGAGCTGTGAGGTTGTCTAAAAAGTTATCCTTGTGGGGATATTTTATGGTCCCCATGAGGAAAATGGCTTTTTAAACATACAAAGTGATGTTTTTTGAAAATAAAAAAAAATGCAGAAAGTTTTCTGTGATGGGTAGGTTTAGGATTTTGTACAGTATAAAAATCATTATGCCTATGGAAAGTCCCCATGAAACGTGTGTGTGTCTGTGTGTGTACAGTAGTTTTAGAAAAATGTTGTCTGAACTGAAAAGCTAACTACTTTTGATTTGAACCTTTGAATATGTATTATCGAAAATATTTTACATAACATACACATTCATTTTGGTTATTCTGCAGAAAAAAAGCAAAAGAAAAACTGAACAATAAAAAGTTGGAACTTGGAAGACTATTACTTTGCACAGACAGGCTTCCATTGTAACGGTATTGGTATAAACACATTTCCTAACTACAACATACATGTAACATACATCTGCAGTCATAACAGGCTGACCGTGTCTCTTGTTCGGTGATGTCTGAAACGCGCCCCTGGTTTCAGACCCGTCTGTTTCCATGGCTCCTGAGCGAGTTCAGCAACTGTCTGTTATGTAAATAAAGAAAATTCCACTCATATCTGGAAAGAAACGGCGTCTGGAGTTCCAAGTGATTTTGACTCTTGGTAAAAACAGACTGTTCTATCATGCTAATTAGCTGGTGTGACAGTCATTACCTTAATTTCAATTTACTAGAAGTGATTAAACATCTTGAGATGACATACGGTTGCTGTAGGGTGATGAGACTGCAACTGCCTTTATCTGACACACACACACACAGTCAACAGAGGTTGCTAACATCACTTCATATAAACACCCACAGACACCATATTAAGCCAGCAAACACCCACTGAACGCTGCTATTAACACACCGTGAGCATGAGGGATGACTGCGCAGAAGGCTCATGTGCAAACCGTTGCCTTGTGTGTATGTTTATGCCGAGATGTAATTTACAAGGTCATCTTGAAACTCAATCACTTGACCCTGAACATTCCAGCGACCCTTCACATGGACACACACACACACCATAGCCACCACACTCTATGAAATATAAAATAAACACAGCACTTTCAAATAAACAGCAGAAGGAAAACTCAAACTTCCATTTCAAGACTCTTTCAATGACATGAGAGAAACAAGAAAGACCCTCTGGCCAAGAGTGAAAACTGAGAGCAAAAACAAAAGGAAACAGAAAGAGAAAGAGAAAGAGAAAGTTTTCTACTTAAACTTTACTAGACTAAGCATTAGTGGGCGTACACACAGGACCTGTTCTTGTATGTCATTCAGTCACATGTACCATTGTTTGGCAAATTTTCACAGGCAAAATACAGTAATTTTAATTGGAATCCAAGTGATTGGGAATTTTGCAAGAGGGTGAATGTTTTCCCCTCACACATTTTGCAATTAATTCAATTCCGCAGCGTTGACCAACAGAAAAAGCTGTATGTTTTTCACTGAAATTTTGCTAATATGACCGCACCTTTAGGCACGACTCATGACCCTAAGGCCATCCTAGGTGTATATGACTTTCTTCTTTATGATGAACACAGTCAGATATATTTTAATAAATATCCTGATGCATCCGAGCTTTATAATGGCAGTGAGCGATACCAACGAGTATGAGCTGAAGAAAGTGCATCCATCCTAAACGTACTCCACACGGCTCCGGGGGTTAATAAAGGCCTTCTGAAGTGAAGCGATGCGTTTGTGTAAGAAAAATATCCATATTTAACAAGTTATAAAGTAAAATATCTATCTTCCACCAAACCGTCTTCCGTATTCAACTTAAGAAAGTGTAATGCCTTGCGCAGTTCAAAACGCTAACGCTATGTCCTACACCTTCCCTATTCAACTTACGGAAAAAGATTAACTGATGCAACGTCAGTTACACTTTTTCGCTAAGTTGAATACGGAGGGCGGTTTGGCGGAAGCTAGATATTTGACTTTATAACTTGTTAAATATGGATATTTTTCTTACACAAATGCATCGCTTCACTTCAGAAGGCCTTTATTAACCCCCAGAAGCCATGTGGAGTATGTTTATGATGGATGGATGCACTTTCTTGAGCTTCATACTCATTGGTCCCGTTCACTGCCATTATAAAGCTTGGATGCGCCAGGATATTTATTAATATAACTCCGATTGTGTTCATCAGAAAGAAGAAAGTCATATCCACCTAGGATGGCTTTAGGGTGAGTAAATCTTGGGGAAATTTTCATTTCAAAGTGAACTAATCCTTTAAGGGCACACATTTATACTAAAACTTTAATTTCTTTAAACTGTCATCTTTCCACTGGAAAAAATAGTCCCTGACATGTAAACATACTTATTCAATGGTTAATAGTCAGGTGCTATGGGTGCAGCTAGCTGAAGAACCGTTTCATGTTAAGCAAACTAACAAGCAACCAGAGTAACTAGTAACCTGGCAATCTAACAATTACTTTCCAGCTGTAAAATAATAAGAAATGTATTAACATCATCTCTGATATTATTGTAGCAGACAAATGACATTGTTGCTTCTGATTAGTCCATTATTTAAAAATTGAACAATAGTGATGCAGAGTTGATGCTGTATCAATGCAAAAAGTTAAAGAACTTTTGAATTGACATGCCCAACGAAGCGCAATTTACATGGCACATGACACATCTGTATATAGAAAAACAATTATAAAATAGTGCAGACATAGTGCAAAAAAAAAATAAAAAATGCATTCTCTGTTTATGCCAACTTAAAGACCTTCAAGAAATTTTTAGAAATATTTAGACAATTTCTTTCAGCTTTGAGGTAAAAAAAATTCCAAAGCAAATTAACTTCGCAGAGTCCTGTTTAAAATGTACAGTCTTCAATACAAGAAAATAAAATGTGCAGTCTTCAAGACTACAAATATTGATAACTCATCTTGCACTAATGGGCATCCCACCAGTCAATAAGTAGCAAGTCATGGCTGACGGCTATAATATTTATTTAACCTTTATTTAACCAGGCAAGTCATTCTTCTCAAAGTTCTTATTTTCAATATAAACCAAAGCTTTTGGATATTTAGGAAAAAAAAGTAGGTAAGCCTTTCAATATGTCCTGCCCAAAATTTCTGTTTTACCAGCGAATATTTCAACATAAGAAAAAAGCCATTTCACACTTCTCACTTTCTGTTGTGAAACCTGTTCATGATTACTGCATCAGATCCTTTCAGCACAAACTGAAATAAAAGAAGGCACATAAACCCTCAGCTGGTCGTCCAGGTGGGGCGCTGGAACGTTCAGCCTACGTATCAGACGAGAAATGAAAGGTGGGAACAGGTGTGTCCATGGACGGGGTCAATACTAAAGATAGATGAAAGAGAGGGGAGATTATAAAGGACAGAAGATAAAGGCATTAAGATGGACTGACACACAACACCTTCAAATACCAAATCCAGCTGCTGCCTTCCCATGATGCACTTGGGTAAGGGTGAAACAGAACATAGTTTCCCAAAATGGGGTTTGTGAGTTGAGTCTTAAAAATTTTAAATTAAAATAAATATAACAATATTTTAAAACAAATAAATGTACACATAAAATTAAATAAACCCATGACCTTAATGTTTATAACATCTTAATATCTTCATGCCTTATAGTCGCATTTTGCAGATTAGAGCTGGGTGATAATATAGCTTACATTTTGCAAAGATACAAGCATGTAAGTGTCAGTGCCTCAATGTCATGCAAATGTGCTGTTAAATTATTGAAATATTAAATTCAAATCTCAGGGGGTACTTTTTTTATGATAAAGGTGTTTAGCTGACAAAAAAGTTTGTCAATCCCTGAAATACTATAAAGCTAAAGAATGAAACAATTGTTATAATTGTTAATAATAATAGAATGGTCTAATTGTTCAGGTACGATGACCCCAAATAATAATTTGATTTGAATTTAAATTTTAAATACATGTTTTATATATTTAGTGTCTCCTAAATTGGAAAATGACTGTACAAACCGCAAAACAGCTGTTGTCATGTTACCTGTTACTTTTCTCACCGCTGGTAAGGCTGGACCAGTCACAAGCCCTGTTTCCACCTGGTTTTAAGATGCGTTTTGTTCAATCAGATCAAAAGAAGAAAAGGGAGACACATTCCCGTTCACACCTGGTGTTTTAATCTGTCTTTTGTCCACTTTCAACCACTACTGTCCTGATTTCTTCAAGGGGAGGGTCTATGGGTGGGTAAATGTATGGGTTTTTCAGATCTATCGATCTAATGGACAAAATAAGCTCAAGCAATTTACATATGAACACGCTTGGAGAAGACGGAAAAACACACAAGAGAGCAGCAGCTTTCATTTCTGCTCTGACAGCCACAAGACCGAACGCTGTGAGTGTGTGTTAGAAATCAGCAATGGTGACAGAACATTGTGCTTGATACGTTTTTCATCTTCAAACTAAATTTGGGTGTTCAGCTGACAAAGTTTAACTCCCGTCTGGCTAGCGCTCTTCTCATAATGTTCACGCATTAGGTCAGTAGGCAGAGAGTAGGCGGTCTTTTGTGGCTGTTCGAACACGACCACATGAGCTTCTACACTACCAAAGCAATCCAGTCGACAACCTCTGTGGTCAAAACTGGACAAATTTAAAATGTTTTACACCCGGTTTACACCTGTATTTAGCGTCATCCACTCGTGATGCGATCAACCAAAATGCATCTTAACACCAGGTGTAAACAGGGCCACAGTCATTTGTGATTACCGGAAGAGTTTACAGGGAAGGATGTCACATATCTTTAAGATAAATAGATTTAAATGATTATACATTATAGAGTACAAAAATCTCCAATAAGACAAGAAATGCCCAGAGGTTTGAATGCGAACATGAGTGTTGCTCCTCATCATTAACCTCCATTAATAATACACTACAGCACCAGGCTCCAGGCTGACTACTAACAGAGTGCTGTTTCTGAGTGTTACTCTTTGCAGTACCGCTGTTCTCTATCATTAAAAAGCCATTAATATATCAAGAAAGTTCAGGCTCCAGACTGACTCACATACACAGACAAACCTGAGCAGCATTCAAAATTGTTACGGTCTTCATTATTCCTCATTTTGAGGTTTCTGCAAAATATACACTATGGTTCAAAAGTATGTGGTCAGTATGTTTTGTTTTTAAAGAAATTAATACTTTTATTTATCAATGACGCATTAAATTGATAAAAAAGACAGTAAATACTTTTATAATGTTTTAAATAAATGCTGCTCTTTTGAACTTTCTATTCATCAAAGAATCTTAAAAAAAAGGTACAAAAAGTACAACAGCACAGCAGTTTTCAACATTGATAATCAGAAATGTTTCTCGAGTAGCAAATCAGCATATTAGAATGATTTCTGAAGGATCATGTGACACTGAAGATTGGAGTAATGATGCTGAAAATTCAGCTTTGATCACAGGAACATATTATATTTTACACTGTATTCAAATAGATAAACAGATAATAACATTTCACATACAGTATTACTGTTTTTACTGTATTGTTGATCAAATAAATGCAGTCTTGATGAGCAGAAGATCATACTGACCCCAAACTTTTGAATGGTAGTGTACTTGCTGGATCTGTAAAGTTCATGGCATCATATCTTAATAAAATATTATAATCCACGCTTAGTCTGGCACTCCAAAGTCTGGCTTGATAGTTTTAAACGTAATTTTACAGAAATTATTCAAAAAGAGTAAAAGTCAATAATAATAGTGATACAAGGAACTCAGAAAGGATGAAAGCAGCGTTCACCTCCATGGATTCTCAGTCTCTGCAGTTTTAATCATGTTACTGTTCAATTTAACAATTTTAGTAGAGAGAAAAAGCAGAGAAACATGCTTTCCAATGTCAGAATACATTACAGCCCATGTAAGAATAATATCTAATCAGTTTTGGCCACTTTATGAGAAAGTTTTACTGAAAAAAATCATGCCTTTCACAGAAACGAAGCTTGTCTGCGTTAGCAACAGTAACCAAAGGGGGCGGAGCTTAGCCAAGGGTTAATTAAAAAGCATGAAAACAAAGTGATAAAAAAAACATACATTAAGTGTGTACAGGACTATGTGCAGGGGTGGACATAACTTTTTTGGTCTGGTTCTCAAGGGAGCCAAGCATTCACATCTACGTTGGCCGGCACTAGTTGGACATCGTTGGGAGTATTTTGGTCGATTGTGCATGTTGAATCGGTGTCTGTTGGCATCGGCAATCTCTGACTGGCTGTTCAGGTAAGCGAACGAGTCCGTGCACGAGAGTGAAGAAAGGTTTAGGTTTTAGTTTATTTGGACAAATATAAAATATATACAATAAAAAACAAAAGTACAATCCATATACTGTGCAGGGAGAGGCAAAAAACCCAAAGGGCTTATTTAAAGCCTCCACCTAAACAACAACAAAAAACAAAATGGGAAATTAAAGAAAGGGAAAAATAAATAAATAAATAAATTGAAATATAGAAAGCGAGCAAAGAAGTCAAGACGCCACAGACAGAAGGCTGTTCNATGAGCTTCTACACTACCAAAGCAATCCAGTCGACAACCTCTGTGGTCAAAACTGGACAAATTTAAAATGTTTTACACCCGGTTTACACCTGTATTTAGCGTCATCCACTCGTGATGCGATCAACCAAAATGCATCTTAACACCAGGTGTAAACAGGGCCACAGTCATTTGTGATTACCGGAAGAGTTTACAGGGAAGGATGTCACATATCTTTAAGATAAATAGATTTAAATGATTATACATTATAGAGTACAAAAATCTCCAATAAGACAAGAAATGCCCAGAGGTTTGAATGCGAACATGAGTGTTGCTCCTCATCATTAACCTCCATTAATAATACACTACAGCACCAGGCTCCAGGCTGACTACTAACAGAGTGCTGTTTCTGAGTGTTACTCTTTGCAGTACCGCTGTTCTCTATCATTAAAAAGCCATTAATATATCAAGAAAGTTCAGGCTCCAGACTGACTCACATACACAGACAAACCTGAGCAGCATTCAAAATTGTTACGGTCTTCATTATTCCTCATTTTGAGGTTTCTGCAAAATATACACTATGGTTCAAAAGTATGTGGTCAGTATGTTTTGTTTTTAAAGAAATTAATACTTTTATTTATCAATGACGCATTAAATTGATCAAAAAGACAGTAAATACTTTTATAATGTTTTAAATAAATGCTGCTCTTTTGAACTTTCTATTCATCAAAGAATCTTAAAAAAAAGGTACAAAAAGTACAACAGCACAGCAGTTTTCAACATTGATAATCAGAAATGTTTCTCGAGTAGCAAATCAGCATATTAGAATGATTTCTGAAGGATCATGTGACACTGAAGATTGGAGTAATGATGCTGAAAATTCAGCTTTGATCACAGGAACATATTATATTTTACACTGTATTCAAATAGATAAACAGATAATAACATTTCACATACAGTATTACTGTTTTTACTGTATTGTTGATCAAATAAATGCAGTCTTGATGAGCAGAAGATCATACTGACCCCAAACTTTTGAATGGTAGTGTACTTGCTGGATCTGTAAAGTTCATGGCATCATATCTTAATAAAATATTATAATCCACGCTTAGTCTGGCACTCCAAAGTCTGGCTTGATAGTTTTAAACGTAATTTTACAGAAATTATTCAAAAAGAGTAAAAGTCAATAATAATAGTGATACAAGGAACTCAGAAAGGATGAAAGCAGCGTTCACCTCCATGGATTCTCAGTCTCTGCAGTTTTAATCATGTTACTGTTCAATTTAACAATTTTAGTAGAGAGAAAAAGCAGAGAAACATGCTTTCCAATGTCAGAATACATTACAGCCCATGTAAGAATAATATCTAATCAGTTTTGGCCACTTCATGAGAAAGTTTTACTGAAAAAAATCATGCCTTTCACAGAAACCTCCAATTGAGTCATAAGGAACATCCTGTGAAGCTTGTCTGCGTTAGCAACAGTAACCAAAGGGGGCGGAGCTTAGCCAAGGGTTAATTAAAAAGCATGAAAACAAAGTGATAAAAAAAACATACATTAAGTGTGTACAGGACTATGTGCAGGGGTGGACATAACTTTTTTGGTCTGGTTCTCAAGGGAGCCAAGCATTCACATCTACGTTGGCCGGCACTAGTTGGACATCGTTGGGAGTATTTTGGTCGATTGTGCATGTTGAATCGGTGTCTGTTGGCATCGGCAATCTCTGACTGGCTGTTCAGGTAAGCGAACGAGTCAGTGCACGAGAGTGAAGAAAGGTTTAGGTTTTAGTTTATTTGGACAAATATAAAATATATACAATAAAAAACAAAAGTATAATCCATATACTGTGCAGGGAGAGGCAAAAAACCCAAAGGGCTTATTTAAAGCCTCCACCTAAACAACAACAAAAAACGAAATGGGAAATTAAAGAAAGGGAAAAATAAATAAATAAATAAATTGAAATATAGAAAGCGAGCAAAGAAGTCAAGACGCCACAGACAGAAGGCTGTTCTAATATTACATAATCTTACCTGAGCATTCCAATGCCTGAATATTTTCATGATAATATGAGCCGCCAAGAATGAAGAAAGTGAAGTTCGTTCAATTCCCGCTGTTTTGCGCCATTGTTACTATAAATTCATGTGTAGACTTGTGAAGTCCCTGAATGTAATTGTACAGACTCTGGTTTGCCCCGAGATGAGCTCAGTGAGGTTCACCTCAAAACTGTGGAGTCACCGGCGCTCCTGCCTGTTTGTAAACAGAGACTGAAGACTTTTTGTACTCTTTTATTAATATGCTGTAAATATTATTGTAACTTGTTTACAGTGTTTTTAACTTTTTCTTTTCTGTCTATGGAACTTGTGTGTGCACCAGTGTCCTTAATAAAGATAATAATAATAAATAATAATAATAATAATATTCAAAATGGTAAGCAAACCCTGCTTTGTTTATGGTTTGTATATCTGCAGTCCTAGTTTCAGTATCCCTTTTTGAATGACGAATATAGACTATTGATACCTGCTGATAAAGACAATTATTTCCTTGCACGCAGGCGCAGAACACACATGCTAGCTGACAGTCGCCTGTAGTCCTTTTGGTGTGTTCAAGCGCAGCTTTTTGGCCGAAGCGTAGCTGACGCGAGGCGACAAAATAGTTTCCGTCCCCACTAGTTCTTTTACGTCGACTTGGTGTGTCCCGGCCTTAGCACTAAGTTTGAGTATGACATTGTGCACTCTGTACTGTGTTCCCACTTGGCATCAGAATACGTGACTAACAAAATTACATGCAAGCAAATCTCAGTTTCTCGGTACCGTACAGTTTCAAACACACTTTTGTTTTCTTTTATTTCCCTCTTCAACACTTCTGTCTTTCCCACACTCCAGAGATCCAGTGTGGAGCTGCATCTGCCGGCTGTCCATCACAATCTTCTGGACTCCAGCCAGCAAACCAACTGCAGCTGGACGGCACCATGATATAGTCTCCGTGAGCAACTTAAAGCAGAACATTAACTTTCACGAGTGACTATGCTGTAAAACTAAATCTAAATCACTTCATTCATCCAACAGGTGGTCACTGACAGTGAAAAGACAAACCTATGACAGCCATTATTAATCAGAGCCAGAGAATAAACCTCAAAACCTCCCAGGAAAAGAGGTGAGAAGGTGATGAGAACACTGATGACAGGCAGGGCAGTAAAGGTGAGACAGAGTTTTTCCTCTGGGATGCGAGACATGCCCTCTTTCCAAGCCAAACAGGAAGCGAGAGATTCAGAGAGGTGCGACGGAGGACCGAAGACGTCCAGAGAAGATAATCACACAACCTCAAGACTGAAAGGTTTTGGCCTTTATTATTTTCTCACCTGAAACTTTAGACTTTCTGAGTTTCTCACAAGTAATGTTATTATAATTATTATTATTGTTACTATTATTGCTGTATTATAACTTTAAACATAATAATTACTATTGTAATATATCCCTGTAAAATAAAAAAAAGTCAAGTATTAAATAATAATTATTATTATTATTAACATTATTATAACACTTATTTTACAGCATAACTGTAAAATAACAATACTTATATTTATGGCTCTCATAATAAGCGCTTCTCATAACAAGATTGGGAAGATGGTTGGCGAATGTTTCCCGTTATAAACGACCCAAACTCAAAGCACATGCAGAATTCGGTTTGTGTGGAGCAGCATTTACTGTGAACCGAGCCGCTCCAAGACACTGAAAACACTGGATCATGAGCTGCTCACATGTAAAAGAACACAGTGCTGCACTTCACTCTGAAACAAGTAGCGCATATATTTATTTATTAAATGGATTTGATAATTGGATATTGTGATTTTGGTTTTATTTCAATTATTTGCGCAGCCCTAGTAGTTTATATATTCCACAAGCAGCAGACCTGCACCCAAACACATACAAACATACGATGGCCTTGTCAACAGGGCAGACTGGATGTAGTCAGCATAGACAGGCACTCTGGTCGACATGCGTGAGGTTGTGTGGCGGCAGTGGGAGTGATGGAGAGGGTGAGATGCTGTGGACTGTAAATAAACTCTGACAGAGACATCGCAGGCTCCGCTGCACTCGTGGACAGCGGATGAGTTCATTGTGCGTCTGGGTGTTGGGAGACAGGTCTGGACCGTGTCTGAAGGTTATTATGGGATGGGAAATGATAGAAATGGCTGTTGATGAAACATTCACTCTCTCTTTACCGCTCAGGAGGAGAAAGGTGAATATGAGTGTACACACAGGCTAACACAAAAAGGATAAGAGCATTCAAGTCAATTTCCTTCACTAGCTCAGATTTAATAAGTTAAAATTTTACTAAAATACAGTGGCTCCAAGGAGAATTTGGACACTTAAATCACACTTATAAATGGCTAAAAGACACTGCATTAGATAAATATAATTCAATTATAAATATTTTTGCTGAAATAATATTTATAATTTAATCATCAAATTAAAATGTAACATAATTTAAAGGGGTCCTTGATTATGATTTCACTTTTTTAACTTTAGTTAGTGTGTAATGTTGCTGTTTGAGCATAAACAACATCTGCCAAGTTACGACACTCAAAGTTCAATGCAAAGAGAGATATTTTCTTTTACAGAAATCGCTTTTTAAGGACTACAACAAATGGCTGGTAGGGACTACAACAAGCTTCTTTCCGGTTAGTGACATCACTATCCCTAAAATTTGCATAAACCCCGCCCCCGAGAACAAACAACAAAGGGGGCGAGGCCATGTTGGGCTGCTTTAGAGAAGAGGAAGAGTTGTTGTAGTCGAGTGTTGTTGTCATGCCGTCATTTTACGCAGGGCTGCTTCACAAACGAGGATCAATTCAACGCTGGATTTGCAAAAAAGATTAACATGACGGCACATGCTAGTCGATGAGTTAAATCAACTCCACAGCAACAACCATTCAGAAACGTCCAGATGCATTTCTAAAAGTTGTAACTTCTTCCTGAGTCTCTCCATCAGTGTCCGACTCCGGTTTGAACAATGTAAGGCTGAACACCGTTACTGACAATCCTCATTTTGGCTGCGTGAGATTCTCCAGCTTTGTTGTTGTCGAGCAACAGAAGCGCGAGCTGTTAAAGCGCCGCCCTCTTCTGGAAAGCAGGCCGGGAGCAGCAGCTCATTTGCATTTAAAGGAACACACACAAAAACAGCGTGTTTTTACTCAAACCCAAACAGAGGCAAATTTGACAAGCTATAATAAATGATCTGTGGGGTATTTTGAGCTGAAACTTCACAGACACATTCTGGGGACACCAGAGACTTATATTACATCTTGTAAAAGGGGCATTATAGGTCCGCTTTAATAAAATTTTAGTTATAAAATTCTATATTTAATTTAATAATTTAATTTATATTATAAATACCAATAAATTATAATATTATTTAAATGCCAATATTATATTTTATTAAATATATTATGTATATTACATTATATTACTGAATATATTATTAATATTTAGAATTATATAAATAATATATAATTTCTGGTTTAAAAGGACCAACAGCTAAATAACATTTATTACAGCAAATACAAAATTAGATTCCTTCAATATGCAATTACACCTTTTTCTGGAAGGCACAGTTATTGGTTATTAATTTAACAAAAAAACAAGGTCTGTCTAGAAAACACACACACACACACACAAAAACAAGTGTTTGAGAGAAAGAGAGTCTGTTGTATAAATTATTAAACACTACTGATTTCAAAGCTGGACCTCCAACTGTGTGTAAAACAAGTGTTAGGCAGCTGAGAGGCTGATACCATACTACGAAACGAGAAACACACACAGCAACACCTGGCTGACCATTTGGCACACCATCACTATGAGGTTTGTATAAGCCTGATGGTAAAGTCCAGCATTCAGAACACCATAAACACATATACATATAACAAAGAATTAAAGCATGCTTCATAGGAAAGAAAATTCACAGATAAGCTATCACAAATATCTCTTTAATCTCAATCATTTCTCCTAGACAGGGCTGTAACCATCATAGACATTAAAGGGGACACGTCAATGATCGATTATTAAACTTCTCCAAAGAAAAAGACCCCAGTAATTTCATATGTCTCCTATAAAGTCCAAAAAGAGATCTTAATAATGCGTTCAATTATGCCAAGATACCGAAGTCTGCAATCAACAAGTATTTCCCAAGAACAAATGATCTGTTATCCATATTTATTTTATAGCTCTATACTCTCACTGTATTGTCAACTATTGACTCATCTATTTTCATTTCTCACAAGGAATTTTTGGAGAACATCTTGATACTTAGATGAAACAACTGAGAACTCAATTAAAATATCCTGAGCTATAAAAGAGCAACATCTGAGTATATGTGTTTGGCGATCTGTAGAGCAGAGACCAGCTGCATTATAAATCTAGCATTAAAAACACGCAGTCAGTAAATGTTCTGAAGGTTGACACTCACCCAAGTTCTCCTCCATGAATCCCAAAAGTCCAATGACCAGCACACAGACCCAACGCAAGCAAGTCCTCAAGAGATCCATCTTCCGTGCGCGCAACTCCAGGGAGCGAGTGAATCCCTCAGCTGTCTGCTCAACACACTCTTGAGTGTGTGTGTGTGTGTACGTGTGTGTCCTCTACAGAATGTGAGAAACTGCACACCCCACAGCAGCCTCAATCACAGCTTCACACTGAGAGAGAGAGAGAGAGAGAGAGAGAGAGAGAGAGAGGGGAGGGGATTATTCACAGTCTTACACACAGTAGCCTCAGTGTAGTTGGGCCAAACCCCGCCCCCCACTTTAAGACTATGCACCCATATTTTCAACTCACCCTCCCTTTCCCTTTTTTAACCAAACACACCAGTTGCATGGAATTCTAGCATACTGTGTCCTGCATACTGCACAGTACAAAACCTATATGTGTGTGTGTGTGTGAGTGCGCGTGTGTAAAAATGCACTCTAAAAAACCTAAAGTATG
The DNA here is from genome assembly GCA_003731715.1 of Anabarilius grahami. NCBI lineage: Eukaryota > Metazoa > Chordata > Actinopteri > Cypriniformes > Xenocyprididae > Anabarilius > Anabarilius grahami. The sequence goes on along the minus strand of RJVU01007700.1, from coordinate 428,131 downwards.
TTGAAAATTAACAGTTATTAATATGTTTAATAAATGAACATTTATTAATAAGTTTAATTGATTGTTTAATTGAAGTTTATTTGAAGTTTAATGAACATGTATCAATGTTTAGTGAATAATAATTAAATTATGTGTCTGATTTTTAATTTCCAAACTATTTTGCATTCATTTTAAGCCAGCCATATAGTTGGTCAAACATTTAACCCAACTGCTGAGTTAAAACAAAAAGCGATGGGTTTGTCCATTTTCTACCCAACTTGGGTTGTTTTTGACCCAGAATTTTTTAGAGTGTGTCTTTAAAGGGTTAGCTCACCCAAAAATGAAAATTCTGTCATTTATTACTCACCCTCATGCCGTTCCACACCCGTAAGACCTTCGTTAATATTCGGAACGCAAATTAAGATATTTTTGTTGAAATCCAATGGCTCAGTGAGGCCTGCATAGGGAGCAATGACATTTCCTCTCTCAAGATCCATAAAGGTACTAAAAACATATTTAAATCAGTTCATGTGAGTACAGTGGTTCAATATTAATATTATAAAGCGACGAGAATATTTTTGGTGCACCAAAAAAACTAAATAATGACTTATATAGTGATGGCCTATTTCAAAACACTGCTTCAGGAAGCTTCGGAGCATAATGAATCAGCGTGTCGAATCAGCGGTTCGGAGCACCAAAGTCACATGATTTCAGCAGTTTGATGGTTTGACATGTGATCCGAATCATGATTCGACACAGAATAATCATAACACGCCGAAGCTTCCCGAAGCAGTGTTTTGAAATCGGCCATCACTAAATAAGTCGTTTTTTGTTTTTTTGGCGCACCAAAAATATTCTCGTCGCTTTATAATATTAATATTGAACCACTGTACTCAAATGAACTGATTTAAATATGTTTTTAGTACATTAACTCCCTCGGGTCGGCGGTCACGCCGGCGATACCACCTCGTTCTCTGTGAAAGAGACTCAAAATACTCTGTCAATGTTGCACATACAATTAAGAGTTATACACCATTTTATTTGTGTACACTCAGAGTAAAAACAAAATGTTGTGCTTTTTGCAAAATAAAGAAAACTAACATGATGTGTGATCTCTCGTCTCCCTCTGAAACAAGTCCAATCTGATAGTTCTCAGAAAATGAACTGTAACTTAGTGAATACTAATCACAAAAAAAATTTGACTTATGTCTAAAGAAACATTGAAATGTCAGGTTTTAAATCCTGTAAGTCAAATCGAAAACAAAAATTCTGTGTTCATGTAATCTGTATGAAAAGAGTCAAGTCAGACGCCCATGATTCAGCTCATTATCCGCTAATGCGGCCACGCCCACGGAGGGAGCGCTATTCAGATGCAAATTCTGAGGCAATACATGTATACATCGTCTCAATCGTGTATTTATTGTCTTGAAAAGTGTTTATCTGTATGTTAAAGCCATGGTTAGAGACCTCTGGAAGACATGCCGTTAGTTCCTGGAATGTCACATGACGTGTTCTTCTTTAGATTAATTTGTGGACTAAAGGTGCACAGAGCGCCCTCCGGCTGCAAGTATGAATCGAAAACAGTATCCAGCGCTCATAGTGATGACAATAAATATTAAATAAATATTACTCCTCTGTATAGAAAACTGACATAAACATATGAGAATCCATCAATATTTCTCCAAATGTGCATGCTTTTCAAGCTAAAAGGATATATGAAATGCCATAGAGGTAACATAATTGTTCAGACACTTTGCATCACAGAAATACATTATATTTTAAAGTATATAATAGAATACCATTATTTTAAATTGTAATAATATTTCACAGTATTTTTTCTGTATGTTTGATGTACACCATGATGAGCTTGAGACATGATCACAGAGGGCTTTTTCACAGCCTACCTGACTGAAAGGCCTCATTATTATGCAAGTCATTACAGCTCATTATGCGATTCTTTTGTTTTCTCAGGTGTAAATCACCCATTATTCATGATGATTCACGCCTCCACGCATACTGTGTTTCTTGACAAAAAGTGTCTTACAAAAACTAAATCAATATATTGTTATATATGAAAGAGTAGGCAGGATAATTTTTACATCATTTTGAAGCAAAAACTCTAGTCTACAACCCCCAATACCCAGAAGTCTTGTGAACACAGATTTAATATATATTTTTTGGCTTTATTTCAGTGACTTAAGTTTTTTATTTTTTCAATAACCACGCATAAACTTTATTCCTTCAAAAACACAAACATGTACACACATGTTCCTCACATATTATCGTAGCCTAGTTTGTGCTGAATACAGTGTAATGACACTTGTGTCATTTATATGTTTATGAACAACTGAAAAAAGCACAAATGTCAGGGCATGTCAAAACTTCTCCAGGGCCCCGAAAATCCTCAGACCCCAGAGGGTTAATGGATCTTGAGAGAGGAAATGTCATTGCTGGCTATGGAGGCCTCACTGAGCCATCGGATTTCAACAAAAATAATTTAATTTGTGTTCCGAAGATTAACGAAGGTATTACGGGTGTGGAACAGCATGGGGGTGAGTAATAAATGACATTATTTTCATTTTTGAGTGAACTAACCCTTTAACTTTTGGCAGCCTGATCATGACGAGTTAAGGTGTTAAGAATTCTATTAAAGATGGCAGGTTAAGTACATTGCATTGTGGAATACAGTATTCCAGTCTAACTTATACCGTACATTCTGGCAAATATCATCCGGGACAGTCTGCATATTGTGCATACTACAAAAACAGACCGTCTGCATACTGTGCATACTACAAAAATAGTATTCATAGCAGTAAGACAGTCTGCTATTTCAAACAGCCACTATTTCATGCTTGTGATTTGATTGACAACTCAATACAAATAAAAATTGATGGTTGATTAACATTTAAACTAGAGCAACAAAAACACCACAACACCATTGTTTCTGCAGTTGATGGTACTACAATAAAAATGCAGAAAGGGCTGTGCAGATCAGATCAATTCAAACAGTTCAAGAAAGGAGACAGAGCTAACTAAAACTAACAAGCAAAACAAAGAGAAAGAGAGGTCAAATGAACATGGCTTACTCTTACTGAGGCTTCTGGATAACCAATCAACCAGTAAATCTGTGAAACACACACAGAGACTTCTGCCAAACATAACGAGCTGTGATGGAGCTTTGACCTTTGACCCTTCTTCCAATTTGTACGAGGTTGACCTTTAACACATATCAAACCCAGTCCAAATGAAGTTGGAGCAAAACAAAATCCTTCTTAAGCAAAAAAAAAAGTATGTTCCTCCATACTCATTGCTGTTAAATATGGTTGTCACTCTTCTTCTAAGCCCTTTATCTTGTTCTGAATCTTGTTCAGATATCAACTGGAGTGACAACCAAACTCATTCCTAAAACATTCAGCAGGGCTTTTCACACTTGAAATAGTTAACCCTGGGTCATTCTAAACCCCAGGTAAATGGGATCCTAGGTTATCTTGATTAGAGGTTGATCGACTGATCAGTGGGCACTGAAAACCAATTGTACCAGCAATGATCCATACCGATAGTTTTTCCAGGTTGCGTCCATTGCTAGAGTGGCAGCAAAGGGTCCGCTGTCATTATACAGTACGAGAGCGACCTCTAGAGCCTAAATCACTGACTTCTTGTGTAGTTTGTTTTGACACATGAGCGGGACACTTCAACTCCCAATTCGCATACTTATGCAACATTCTATGATGTTTTTAAGTATAAATAGTGCAAGTAGTGTGTTCACACTGAAAATTCCAAAAGAAAAGTAAATTTTAAATACCTGGATGATGAACTAAATTAACAAAAAAAACGAAGTGTGGAATATTAGACACTTCATGCACTCAACTGTCGCAGCTTTAATTACGTAGCAGAGGGGGAGTAGCTATCAGACTCCGATGTTAAATGACAAAATAACTTTACAAAATTCACACACTACACGGATGAGTACATAATGCATAAGTACATAGTGTATAAGTGCATAGTGCGTCATTTGGGACGCAACTATAAACAACGAAACGGTATGCATACAGTACACTACAGTACAGTATGTTTTAATATTAATTATAAAATAGTATAATTATAAATTAATTAAATTGACTAGATGCTGCATTAGTAGAGAAAGAACAGCAGTATTTTTGCTGTCGAGGCTGAGGACGCTAATATTAGTAGTGCCTCAAGTGGTTAAAACAATGTGACAAAAATACACGTTAGCCAGCGAAGTTGCACATTTAAAGCTGGTGACGTGAGAAAGCAAATTGTATGGTCATGCAGCCAACGGAAACATATAAACAAATCAGAAACACATTCGATTTCAGTTCTTTTTTCACTATAAATACATATTTTGTTATTTTTATTAGATAATCATCAACTGTTCTAAAATAAAAGCAAATAACGTGTGAGAATATACATACGATATACATATGTCTACTTTCAAATGCTATGGCTGTTTTTATTCAGCATCCAATTTAAAAACTATCGGTTGATTAATCAGTTATCGGCCAGTGTGGTCCAACCTAGTTGTCGTTATCGGTAAAATCCACTACCACCACAACCTGTTTATATAAATGTTCTAGCGTTGCGTGTCCTCATATCAAGTTCATTTCTGAATGGACTTTTTCGGACTATAAAAAGGTAAGAATGAAACGGTCTCTTCTTCACTCCAATTGTCATGTTTTCTGTCACTACTATTCGTCATTTTCCCCCTCAAGCGCTGATGTTTCCGTGATTGTCCAAAACAAAGTCCACCCTACATTTTTTTGTTAAATATCCTATTTCACTTGTAAATACATCATAAAACAGAGGAAAAATAGTTTTTGAACACCATTTCATGTAGGGGTGTTCGATTCCAGAACTCAGTCGACTCAGACTCTCACCACAGGAGTCAACGGAATCAACTCCGTGACTCCATTTACCATCAAAACATGGTCAGGAGGAATAATACAAGATTGCAGTCATTATTACACACTAAATTTATTCCCCCTCCCCCACCCCCACCACAAAGCCTTAAATTCCCCTTATTAGAACAACACACTTTCAGCGTATCTGTCCAAATTAGTGAAATGTATTGATGACATGACCTTGAAATGATGAGTAGCCTCAAGGTTGTTACCTAGCTGCCAATACCTAATTTTACATGGGTAAAAGCCACCTTAAAACAGCTGTGGTTGAATATGATGTCAGAATTAAAACAAACAAGAACTAAAGTATTAATGATTTTCACAAATTCCTCGCTTCATTTAGTTCACTCTTTGCTGACATAGTTAACTAAACTGCCGTGCTCTATACAGGAATTAGAGAATAAGTGAACATGTGTGCGAATTCTGACACAGCAACAGAGTCAACAACGAGGGTCAATTCCTGTGCTGGAGTCGACCCCAACTCTAGGGCTACGCAGAGTCGAATCCCCATTACTGAATTTATTTTACTTTAAAATGTAGGGAGGTAGCTTAGGGATTTGAGCAGAACGACAGTGTTTTCATTTATTTTATGTCTGTTTATGATGATTAAATGACAAATCCAATGTATCAAATCAGCAAACACACATTCCCCACTAAAGCCATAATGGCAACGACACCCTGACTAACACCCGCCAATCCGTTCCATCTGTTACCCGGCCCACGCTACAAACTCATCTTCCAAATGTTTGCTCCTGTTTTCACAGCTGACAGAAGCGATGCGTTAGTCTGTTAAAGGAGCATTTGTCAGCTTTTGGTTCATGTGAATGTGTGTTTTGATGCCATTAGGAGAGGTGAGTGTGTTGTCGCTGCCATTATGTGGTGTGTGTCATAAAGCGAAGTGTTGATTGTTCAAATGTGGAGGTGTAAGAATCAGCAGCAAAAAATAGACCTTCAGCTGTCTGAACAACACATGCATGCTTTCTAATAGCTCCCAAATAGCACTGAAACTAATAAAAGCATAAACAGTTTAAGCCTGTAGCTGCTCAGACAATGGCTATGTTCCCAAACCTAGAGAGCTGCCTATGTAGGTCATATTTTAAAGCTGTACTCAAAGATATGTTGGTCAAATTCCTAGGTAAGCATTGCATTTATCTGGGATTGCAGTGAAAGCAATATATTGCAACAAGCTCACTGGGAAAAAAAACTCTGGCAGACAAAGTGAGAGAAAAGTTAATTATAAATACTAAACACTTATATATTTTTTTAATACCAAAAAGTATCAATAAATAGTTTAAAATTTAAATTTAATTGAATATTTTGCTCAATATATGTGATTTTTTTTTGTTTTTACACTTTTCAGAGTTTAACATCACTGATGCAGCCCACTATGCTTTGAAACAGAGCTTCTGTGTGTATGTGTGTGCAAGAGACTACTTCAAAGGTCAGGGTTTGCAGAGAGAAAGGTCAGAGGTCAGTGTAATGACCTGAAGAGCTTCAGCGACCTCACACCTGTTTGAGATCATCCGTTTGGTCACATACCATCACACACACAATATACACCAGTGTTTTCAGGACCACTATTTAGCAGCGAGCCACTGAATTCACAGCTATCAATAAACTATGAACACACAAGGCAACATAGTTCAACTAGTAACGTCCAGTTTGTGAACGAATCATTCATTTGAACTGGTTCTTTTTATTTAATTGGACAAAACAAGTCAGTCTGACTCTAAATCTAAGCTATGTTCGGAATGGCATACTACTATACTAGTTTTACAGAATGCAGTAAACTGAGCATGGTATACTCACTACTACAACATATATACCAATTATAAAGTCAGAATTGCGAGATATAAAGTAGCAATTCTGACTTTTTTTCTCGCAATTGTGAGTTTTTAATCACGTAATTCTGATTTTATATCTCACAATTCAGACTTTTTTTCTTTGCGTGATTATAAAGTCAAAATTGTGAGATATAAACAATCGCGTGTTATAATGTGCAATTGGGAGGGGGAAAAGACTGACTTTTGTCTCAGAATTGCGAGTTTATATCTCGCAATTGCATATTATAAAGTCAGAATTTGCGAGATATAAACGTCCTATAAAGTCAGAATTGACAAACTCGCAATTGTGTCTTATGACTTTTTCCCCTCCCAATTGCACATTATAACACGCAATTGTTTATATCTCACAATTCTGACTTTATATCACGTAATTCTGACTTTATATCATGCAATTCTGATTTTATAACTCCCAATTCTGACTTTATAACTCGCAATTGTGTTTATATCTCGCAATTCTGAGAAAAAAGTCAAAATTATGAGATATAAACTCGCAATTGCAAGAAAAAAGTCAGAATTGTAAAATAAAAAGTCGCAATTACCTTTTTTATTTTGTATTTCATGGCGGAAACAAGTTTCCATACCTTCTTGCTTAATGTTTTGAATGCAAACACTGTAAAATGCAAAGATATTTTTACATAAAATTGGACTAAAAATATTAAATAACTGTTTTAGTTCCAAAATGATGACTGGGCGCCATTAAAAAACATGCACATATTGAGGTAATGTAACATTATTGTTTGAACACCAAGGTGAGTAAATAATGATTTTCCATGAAAACAATCAAAGTTTATCATATTTATCCTAACTGTGTTTCGTTGCACTAATTGCTTGTTGTTTTGCATTTTATTATTGACTAGGATCAGTTGAAATGGTCAACGGCACACAGACAGTGAGGCAGAGTGAGTGTGTGCGTGTGTTAGTGGGCCGTGAGGGGAATGTGTTAGAGTTCAACATGGGTGAATGGAACATAATCAGCACATGCAGGCTGCTCCACATTTATTCTGCTTAAACAAAGACAAACACACACACATTTTCACACACTAACGAGGGCCATCGCGGCTCCGCTGCCACCTGGCTCATCCCTCCAATTAAGAATTCCCTAACGAGGTGCCAATTAGAGGAAAAGAAAGAATGATACAAAAGCAAAGGGTTGCAGAGGGCAGAAAACATTAAACAGAGAGAGAAAGAAACAGACAACAAGGCAAGAGGAAGTGATGGCAATTACACATGACAAGACAGAACGCAGACAGAAACGTGTCTGTTTAGATCTATTTTTGCTTTTTCTTGTTATCATCAGGAGTTTAAAGGGTAAATGTTTGACATTTGTAAATGTGCTAAAAGTGGTCAAAGGAAGCCCCTTATCACCTTTAATCTTTATATAGTGGTTAAAATTCAAGATGGTAACGGAAAGGTTGTAGGTTTGAAACCTGGAAAAGTTTTGTTTTGACAGAAATGGTATGCATGGTTCGGCTGCACAGATATTAAAATTCTGGGTGATTTGGGTGAACACTATGTAACTTTTGTTGCTCTAGCAGTTAATAAATAAAACTGTACGCGGCTTGCGGAAGAACATTGCAGCCGGAACTACTTCTCTCTGTTTATGTATATGACGAGTCATGCAGGGAACTGGGATACTCCACAGCGGTTGCCGTCCCACCCCATCTAAAATAGTCTGAATATAAAGACTTATTATAGGCGTATTGTAGAAAACAAAACAGGGTTTGGAAGATGGATTCATGATGTACTCACTCATTATATAAACTTTGTGAATTAAAAAAAACTAAAAAAGTTACATAATGTACCTTTAAATAAGCCAAAAATACATTTCTAGATATGGCAGAAACTGAAAAATGGCAAATAATAATAAAAAAAATTTTTTTTTTTAAAAATGAACTTTTTAAATATAAAATTTTTAGTGTTTTTAAAGATGAACTTTAAAGCTGCAGTCCGCAACTTTTTTTGTGTTTAAAATTTACAAAAATGATATAATGAGAATATACAACATGAATCCATTTTCCAAACCGTGTTTTTGTCTTATCCTGAATCATTATGGTACACTTATAATAAGTTTTTATATTCAGACTATTTCAGACTGGACCGGTAGGACTTGCCGAAGAGTAGCACAGTTACTGCGTGACTCGCTATAGACATACACGGAGAAAAGTAGCTCCGGCTAGAATGTTCCTCCGCAAGACGCGTGCAGTTCTGTTTATTAACTGCTAGAGGGCCAAAAATCGTGGACAGCAGCTTTAAGTAAGCATTAGATGACAGCAAAGGTAATCTAAATGTAAAAATTGAAGAAAATAAGTTAAATTATATCAATACTGATAATTTTAAAAATAATATCGGCTATTAAACAATGGGGAATTCACTAAGAATTAATTGCAGCCACTTATAGTGTCATACAGGCACTCAATTCACAAAAAAAAATGAAGCAAATCAGGTAATGGCATAAACATCTCCACAACACTTCAGTCTGGACATAAAACCTCAACTGTTTTTACACCTGCACGTCTCAAAAAAAACTACGCAAATGGATCCTACTTAAAGCTCTGATAACAACCCCCACACAGGCATTCCACTGGAGGTCAGGACCTCTGAACATGACCTTCGACCTCTGTCTTAGGATCAGTCAGTCAGGGCGCTGTGAAAAAGTCGACTGCCTGTGAAAACATACAATATCCCACCCGGAAGAAAAGAAAGACAGATGAATGGAGTAAAGAGACCAAGAGGAGAAAGGATGAGGAATTGAAGCGTGCATGTGTCTTTATATCAGTCAGCTTAGTCTGACCACAAACCGCCCACTTAGACAGGAAGAGATTGTTTGAGCGATATGTAAATGCGGCAACCGCTTTGTTTTGTCTTTGCATGTCATTTAGTGGTGGGTTTATCTTAAATAGATCATACCACATACAGGTGTGGAAGAAAAGGAATCCAATTGATATTAAATGCTTCAAACAAAATTGAGTTGCACAAAATCTTTGAACAATAATCACATACACGTTCACTGTAGCATCCTGGGAATTTGTAAATGTGACAAGTTTTTTTCACAGCGAACTAATACAAATTTGTGCACATGTCTTGAAACTGTGGCCTAAATCCACCAAAATAAAAAAAAAAAAAAAAACTATACCAAAATCTATTTAAAATATATTAAAAAAAATTATTTTATATTAAGTATACTTCAAATCTACTAACATATTTATTGACATATCACTTAAGACTTACTGATATATAAAATTATAATTAAACTTTTTTTGGAGTATTTCTTTATTGCTCAATGCACATTTCTTAATATTATGCCTAAAAGTGTTTTAATATCACTATTAATAAGGATTGTATGATCTTTGTATAATATCAGTCTTTAAATGCAAGATATTTAAAGTGTACCTGAAGTATACTCGCAATAGTTCCACTTTACCACAAGCAAATATGCTTTAGTATATGTTTAGTTGGACCTCAGCACTACTTAGCACAAAACAAATGTATTTCAAATACATTTCAGTATATTTTTAGTACATATTTTCTTCTCACTAGGGCAGCCAAATAATTTTTGGAAAATTCTTGCCATATTTGAGAGCAATATGCATCAGACCTGGGGGTCGAGGTTTGTCTGGTTAGCCCCTGCTGGTTAAGACGCACCTACCATATTGATACCAAAAAAAAACATATTTCTCAGTTAAAAGCCATTCAAAAGTAGCATATTTTATTTATTAAAATATAAAAAATAAATAAACAGATGAACAGTGCAATGAGACCAACCTGATTATGTCATTTGTAATGCTTCATGGAAGTGGGCGGCTGCTACTGAGTTCTTTTGGTTTATTGGTAATGTGGTTCTTCAAACGGACTAAGGGTAGTTGAAATCAAACTGACTTTTGGTTTCTACAGAAGCATTTTTATCCCTTAAAGCATTAATTCACTTCAGAATTAAAATTTTCTGATAATTTACTCACCACCATGTCATCCAAGATGTTTGTCTTTCTTTCTTCAGTCGAAAAGAAATTAAGTTTTTAATTTTAATTTTAATTAAGAAAACATTCCAGGATTTTTCTCCATAGTGGACTTCAACGAGGTTCAACGGGTTGAAGGTCCAAATGTCAGTTTCAGTGCAGCTTCAAAGAGCTCTACATGATCCCAGACGAGGAATAAGGGTCTTGTCTAGCGAAACAAATGGTCATTTTCTAAAAAAAATAAATACAATTCTATGCTCTTTAACCACAGATGCTCGTCTTGCACTAGCTCTGCGACGAGCCACGCATTACGTAATCACGTTGGAAAGGTCACGCGTGACGCGGAAGTACCGTGGTGGGGCAAAAAACTCCATCTCATTTTCTTCTCCTACTTCAAACTCGTCCGATATCGTTGTTTTACCTTTTTTTTGTAAAGGGCGTTTGACTTAGCCTTTGCACGTTCACTTTGTAGACACTGGATTGGTACTTCCGCCTACGCCACACATGACCTTTACAACGTGATTATGTAATGTGTGACGCATCGCAGAGCTAGTGCAAGACAAGCATTTGTGGTTAAAAAGTATATACATTTAAATTTTTTTTAGAAAATGACCGATCGTTTCTCTAGATAAGACCCTTATTCCTCGTCTGGGATCATGTAGAGCTCTTTGAAGCTGCACTGAAACTGACATTTGGACCTTCAACCCGTTGAACCCCAGTGAAGTCCACTATATGGAGAAAAATCCTGGAATGTTTTCCTCAAAAACCACAATTTCTTTTCAACTGAAGAAAGAAAGACATGAACATCTTGGATGACATGGGGGTGAGTAAATTATCAGGACATTTTAATTCTAAAGTGAACTTATACTTTAACAATCTCAGATGCTCACAACAGATCTGTCTTGAAACATTTATGCATTTTTATTACAAATTACTTCCTCGATGAAGGAAATGAATGAGATTTTACTTCCAGAACCTGACTGTTGCGCTCTGTTTCCAATGACACACAACCCTGGTGTGTGTGTGAGCAGGTGGTGGAGTGGATCTAGGGGTCAGCAGTCGTGCTTCAGCTCCCAAATATAGAGCGACCGTGTCACCGACTACGAGACGCAGATCTCATATCACGCCACAGTCGACCCTCTCTCTCCCGTTCACACTACCGTCTTTATCTGCCCTCCATAGACTGGCATTCAGAGCAGTATCATGTGTGTAGTGTTGTCTGTCTGTTGTCTGTACACTCACCAGAAACATAAAACCACCTCAGGGCCCCCTGAGCATGACCTCTGACCTCTCTTCCTCTCCACAGATATGAGACTCCTGGCCACTCTCTCTGCTAATACGGAGTGTGTTTGCGCACATATAGGTTATGGTGTACCTAAAGCTTCCGCGTTGATCACGTTACAGTGGTATAAACTTTATCGGTTACAGCAGGGTCTCGACCAGCAGTGAACGCATATGTAAGGTAAGGCTGAGTTGCATATCGCTGTCCCGCATACATTAGCTCCCACGAACCACTGAACCCTGAGCACTGGAAATCTGTAGGAACAAACAATACCACTGTTTTACAATTACAAAGGCAAGCAAAGCTATTTGAACAATTAATTATCAAACAAAAAATTTCATTGCATTATGTGTACACAAAATATAAAATTGTTTGTTTAAAAAAATGACACCTGCTTTGACACAAAATATAATAATATCCTTTTAAATAATAAATGACACTTGCTTTTAGATTCTTTTTCATTTGAATCAGTAATCACCCAGAACACCCTCATCTAGTGAAACCTAGCATTATTACTATCTATTTAAGTAAAATCTACAATAATTTTTTTTAATATATCATAATATCTTTTAAAAAAAAAAATGACACATCATTACAATGAATTTATAACAGTGAAAACATTTGGTTTTTAATATCATAAAATCTTTTTAAATAAGTAAAACCTATACAAATTAAAATATATATATATTTTCATTTCTTAAAATCCACTAAATATGTGTGATATGATCTCATAAAAGATTTCGTTTTTTTCATAATTTCATAATAAACTTTTATTCATTCCTATAAATGTTTTTATGTTAAAGAAATACTTTGATACTTGGAAAATAAAGTGACATTGTAAGGATGTTTGTTTTAGCCTCTGCTCTCCCATCAATGTCAATTGATTACCATGGGTGAGAAAATGTGCAAAATCTGCTACCAAACTATAGCGCACCAATCGGTTGAGAAAACTGTTAAAGGGTTATTGGCTGATTATTAGCTGCCTGATGCTGATGATTTCTGATGTCATGTCACAGCATGTTTCCACCAATCAGACAAAGAAAACATCTAATGTAAAACACAAGACTTCAGACACAACCACATCAGCACCAGTCACAAGTCAGTCAATGTAATCGAATCTGTGAAAGAAAAGCCTTTCATACTGAGAAAGAGAGAGAGAGGGGGGGTAAATGAGTTACAGACATTAGCTCTAATTCAATCTGGGCTATAACGTGTATGGCAAAAACAAATATTTTTGTACATTCATGGCTCTCTCTGCCTCACACACACACTGAATTTACTGCCGTTTATCAGTAAAAGCTGAACAGTTTATATTTTTTATATTATTATTTTAAATCATAAAATGTCGATTATTCCCTTGAAATTGTAATTGTGATTATTAATCGCGATTATCACAATTTACATTGAATGATGTTTTGAATAGCTGTAAACCATTGTTTGAAGCAACAACATGCCATATTTTTTACATAAAAATAAAAAACAAGCTGAAACTATGTTTCCTGATATCGCTTTTCTATAGCATTAAGCCTCAAATGTCAACTGTACATTGGTTTAGTTTCTTCTTTAAATGAAAACAAAAGTTAACATATGCATGGTATAATAATCGGGGCTTTCGCACCGGGTTGTTCTAGTAACGTAGTTATAGGAACTGGCCACCAGGGTGGTTCCCCGCGAACTAATGTTCCTTTCGTGCTGGGTTAGACCCTTTACACTCTGAAGTAGTCATGATTCGCCTCTCACAACGTAACATGAGTACCTGTACCTGTGCTTGGGTGCATGCTCGTGCGGATTTTCGGCATCCTGTGTGTTTTTAGTGAGTTTTACTCGTGCCTTTTATGTTTAATTGCGTATGATTGTCATGAACGTGCTTTTAGACACTGCACCATCGATCTGAACTAATGGAGCTTTTAATTATCGCTGCCTTGTGGACTTTGGTCAACTTAACCTTCGTTTGTCAAGGGATCACACTCCAATCTCCGAGGATACAATATACTTAAGATCAGCTGTTAAAGTCGGCGATCAGTCATAAGTATCAATTTACATTCATAATCGGCCTTACAATCATTAAGTGTGTGCGCGGCTTAAGGTAACAACAGCTTACCCGTATTCCCCTGCCTTCCTTGGTTATGGGAAATGTTCAGTCCTTACGAAACAAACTTGATGAGCTACAAGGGAATGTTCGTTACCCTCAGGAATATAGAGACAGTAGTGTCATGGCATTCACAGAGTCTTGGCTTACAGAGCAGGACTTGGACAGCGATCTGCTTATTGATGGATTTGGCAGGCTACTCCATTTCGCCTGGATCGGAGAGCCGATGCAACAGGTAAATTACGTGGAGGGGGCGTGTGTCTCTATGTCAACAAGCGCTACTGTTCCTCTGTGACTGTTAGAGAAAGACTCTGCATGCCCGATATTGAATTGTTATCGGTATCGCTACGTCCAATCTATCTGCCTCGTGAATTCCCGCAAATATTCATAACAAAGGTGTACATTCATCCTAAAGCAAATCATGTTACTGCAATGAGCACTTTGTTTAATTGTGGTGCAAAAACTTCAGAACATTTCACCTGAAGCACCCAATCTCTTTCTTGGAGATTTGAGTCATGTGTCCCTAAAAAAGTCTCACAAATTTGTATCAATATGTAACTTGTCCCACCAGGCAGAATAAGACTTTGGATCTCTGTTATGGGACTGTCAAGGGAGCATATAAATCAGTACCCCTGCCTGCCTTAGATTCTGCTGACCATAATTGTGTACTGCTTCTTCCTACATATAAATCTGTCCTTAAGAGAGAAAAAATTCAGACCAAAGAGGTTAAAATCTGGTCTGAAGAATCCATTGCTTGTCTTCAGGGATGCTTCAACTGCACCGATTGGGAGATGTTTAAAGACTCTAGTAAGGACATTGATGAACTCACTGATGTAGTCTGCTCTTATGTTATTTTTTGTGAGCATGATTATTACTACTAAAAAGATTAAGGTTTACTCTAATAAACCTTGGATGTCAAAAGCAGTTAAAAGTAGTTTACAGAAGAAGAAGCTGTCCTACAGTCAAGGAGGGATCTTAGAAAGAGAAGCAGCAAAAATAAACCTCCCGTTAAAGTGGAAATCTTAAAAGCTAAACAAAGGTGTAAAACTAAAGTAGAGAGTAAACTGGCAGAGAAGAATATTGCTTCAGCATGGTCTGGTATGAAATCTATAGTAGGTGTGAATAGAACTTATATTGCCATGGATGGTTTCAGGTCAAATAATGAACTTGCCAATGCACTAAATAATTTTTATTTGAGATTCGATCAGTTTGATTTTAAGAATGAAATTGAGGAATTGAGATGTAAATGTAAAGATAATCATCATCTCGTCCTGCAGCTGAAAAATCTTTTCTTTCTTTAAAGTTAAATAAGAGTCCTGGTCCAGACAATATCTGTGGCAAACCATTGAAATATTGTGCAGGGCAATTAAGTTACATCTTTTATGATATTTTTAATATGTCTTTATACCTACAACATGTACCTAACCTGTGGAAGCGGCTGTTATTATCCCGGCTTCTAAAAATAATTGTCCCAAGGCTTTAAATGACCTCAGGCCAATTCCCCTTACTTCTCTGGTAATGAAATCATTTGAAAAGCTTGTAAAGACAGAGATTGTAAGGCAAGTTCTTGACCCTATGCAGTTTGCCTATAGGGCACATAGAGGAGTTGAGGACGCTACAATTACTCTACTTAATCTTTTGTCTAAGCACTTAGAAGGGAGAAATACTCATGCTAGACTGTTTTTTATTGACTTTTCCTCAGTTTTTAATACTATCCAACCTCACATTATGAGACTTATAGAGCATTTTAAGCTGAGCAACAATTTGGTGGGTTGGATACTGGATTTCTTGACAAACAGAACACAGAGGGTGAAAGTAAATGGCATTTTATCAGATTTATTATGTTCGTCCACTGGTTCACCCCAGGGCTATGTTATTTCACCTTTATTTTATATTCTGCATACTAATATGTGCCAAAGTAAGCATGTAAATAGGACTATATTGAAATTTGCTGATGACACAGTTATCGTGAGTCTGCTACACGACAATGAGTCTGGTCATGGTCCTGTTATTGAGGAGTTTGTCACCTGGTGTGATGAATCTTATTTGGAGTTCAATATAACTAAAACAAAGGACATGATTATAGATTTTAGAACTTGTGCTTTCGATATAACACTACGTTCTCCTTTGTGGAGTGGTTTGGTCATTTGTCTTTGAAGAACAAAAATTCTTTGAATCAAATTGTTAGGTGGGCAAGTAAGATTATAGGTGAACCACAATTTAACTTAGCAGGTCTTTACCTGGGAGTGAATTACAGTGTAAAGCATGCCATTTCCTGTTGCCAGCAGGTGGTGCTATGACTAACTGAATATTGGCATATAGATGTCTTGAGGCCAGGACTATTATCAAACGTGTGAAGTTTGGGGAAGATCGGACACTGTATGCCTGAGTTACAACAGCTTCCTCTTTAATGCGGAAACATCAGATTTTGTCAGGCCGCCAAGGACACGCCCTTCAACGAAAACTCAAGATCTTCGCAATTTAACATCGTTAAGGCCTTAATATTAGACTGACCAAATGTGATGTTGATCTGGTTAAATCTCTATGAGGAGTTAATCACAGTATAAAACATGTCATTTCCTGTTGCCCCCTGGTGGCGCAATGACTGTAAATGAATATTGCCATGTTGATTTTTTCAGGCCAGGACTCTAATAAAACATGTGAAGTTTGGGGAAGATCGGACATTGTATGCCCGAGTTACAACAACTTCCTGTTTCATGGTGAAACATCGAATTTTGTCAGGCCACCATGGACACGCCCTTTAGCGAAAACTCAAGATCTTCACAATTTAACATCGCAAAGGCCTTTAGATTAGATTGACCAAATATGATATTTATCTGATAAAATCTCTAGGAGGAGCTCGTTAAAGTACAACATCTGGAAATGGCAAAAACATCTCACTTCCTGTTGGGTTTTCAGATTTTGCACCCAGGGACTTTTTTGTAGGTATTGGGCTGTTACATTTGTCTACCAAATTTTATACTTGTACGTGAAACGTGGTGGCAAAGGGCGCTTAATTGAAATTTTGTAGGTGGCGCTATCGAGCCATTTTGCCACACCTAATTCTGAAACCCATATCAGACGTACATTTTCACCACTTCTGACGCGTGTGCAAAGTTTCATGAGTTTTCGAGCATGTCTAGGCCCTCAAAAATGTGATTCATTTCGGAGAAGAAGAAGAATTGACCATCGGTGCTCGGGCCCTAAAAACACTTACCATTTAACACACTGAGTTCATATTCTGGGCTCATTTCGACTGTATTTACTGGATTTGGTCTTTCAATATCACTGTTTAAGGCACTTTAAGTGTTTTTCATGTTAAGCGTTTTAGAACGTCTCGTTGTTTTCAGTGATTTAAATACTGCAGCAGGTGCTGGATATGGATCACAGGTGCCCAAAACTTTCATTTCGTTCACACATTTTAGTTTTTCTTGATTGATTGAGATGAAAATGTCTGTAATGCAGTTCTATGGATGTTTTGCCCGCCCGGTCTCCGTGCCAGTCACGTGACTGAAAATGAGATTCATGTCATTTTCTGATGCTTTTTAGTGGCGAGTGCCTCAGACAGGTGCAACTACCCATAATTCTCTCCTCATTAACCTGAATGACTCAACAAATGAACAAACCTGTAGGAATCAAGTTTTCTGCTTTGGATTGCTCATCAAACCAGCCACATATTGCACACTTGCAACACGGTCTCAAGAATTTTTGGGCCTATTTTATCATCTGCCAAGTTTAATCACAAAAAATACACAGCACAGAACTAGGTGTGTTTGTTAACACTCTAGAGGAAAGGGGGAAAAACACACACAAACTATACAGTCAGGACAACACACACACACACAGAGTTGTGCTGAACCACAGGGGAAAGACTTCACAGTGCATTGGCTTTTACGGCCGTCCAGTTTGGCAGTTGGGTAAAATATTCCGGAGCTAAAATTAGCAGCACGGCACAAAGACCCTCATTGAGAAGAGTGTCTGGCACGGAAAGCGAAATCACAGCAAACCTGTCCAAACCGTAAGACAGCTCAACAGCTCCCGACGGTTTACCACAAAACCACATCTCCAGATAAACCTTCCTGAGAGCGAGGTGAATCTGATAGTGCCTTAACCAAACTCAGAATCCGTCTGATGACGCGCTCTACTAATCCTTAGCACCGGAACACCGGTCACCTTGGAAACTCCAAGGATTCCCTCAGAAGTCCTTAAGTGTGTGTGTGTGTCTTGCAGACATCTCTATTTCAGCGCGAGTCACTGAAGGATTATACTCACATCTCTTCTTTCACGCTGAGCTTTAACACACACAGAACAACATTGGCTCTGTTGAAAGCTGCTATTGTTCAAGTAGATACTCCAGAACAATAGAAGCCATCAGCAAAGCTTCACAACACCACTAACATATCAGCCTATTACACATTACAAACTAGTACACCGATATGAGTTTATCTATGGTGATATCTGAAGAGTATGGAAGCTACCTTATTTAAAAAAAGGTAATTGCAACTTTTTTTCTCACAATTCTGATGTTTTTTCTCAGAATGGCGAGATATAAACTCACAATTGCGAGTTATAAAGTCAGAATTGCGTGATATTAGGTCAGAATTGCGAGTTATAGTCAGAATTGCTAGATATAAACAACTGTGAGAAAAAAGTCAGAATTCTGACTTTTTTTCTCAGAATTGTGATATAAACTCACAACTGCATGTTATAAAGTCAGAATTGCAAAATATAAACTCGCAAAAGTTTATATCTTGCAATTCTGACTTTATACTGTAACTCACAATTGTGTTTATATCTCACAATTCTGAGAAAAAAAGAATTGTGAGTTATAGTCAGAACTGTGTGATAAAAACTCACAATTGCGAGAATAAGTCAGAATTAAGACTTTATATCTCGCAATTTTGACTTTATAACATGCAATTCTGACTTTATATCATGCAGTTCTGACTTTATAACTCACAATTGCCAGTTTGAATCTTGCAATTCTGAGAAAAAGGGCAGAATTGTTAGTCAAAAAGTCGCAATTACCTTTTTTATTTTTTTATTTAGTGGCGGAAACAAGCTATAGAATAGTCCAATAAAACATCAATCAGCAAAAGAAATCTAAAATGCTAAAGCAGCCAATCAGAAAAGTATCTCGGTTTGTACGCTTTCTAACATATAGAATTTTGCTATTTTAATACTTAAAGGATTAGTTCACTTCTGAATGAAAATTTCCTGATAATTTACTCACCCCATGTCATCCAAGATGTTCATGTCTTTCTCTCTTCAGTCGAAAGCAAGTTAAGGTTTTTGATGAAAACATTCCAGGATTATTCTCCTTATAGTGGACTTCAATGGTCAAAATGACAGTTTCAGTGCAGCTTCAAAGAGCTTTAAACGATACCAGACGAGGAATAAGAGTCTTATCTAGCTAAACGATCGGTCATTTTAAAAAAATATACAACTGTATATGCTTTATATAAACAAACATTTGCCTTCTAAGTGCTTCCGCCAAAACCACATTTCCGTATTCTCCAAAAAGTTTACGCTGTATGTCCTACGCCTTCCCTACTCTACTTACGGAAAAAATTTAACTAGCGCTGCGTTCGTTCCTTAAGTAGATATAGCATAAACAGTTGTTGTTGTTTTTTTTAAATGACCGATCGTTTCGCTAGATAAGACCCTTATTCCTCGTCTGGTATCGTTTAAAGCCCTTTGAAGCTGCACTGAAACTGTAATTTTGACCTTCAACCGTCTGGAGGCCATTGAAGTCCACTATAAGGAGAAAAATCCTGGAATGTTTTCATCAAAAACCTTAATTTGTTTTCGACTGGAGAAAGAAAGACATGAACATCTTGGATGACATGGGGGTGAATTATCAGGAAAAGTTTATTTGAAAGTGGACTAATCCTTTAATGATAGCAAATAAACTTTGTTCAAATACTTATTATTTGAGCCCTTATTTTTATAACAGTATTACAGAATATTCAGAGTTCAGTGGTAATTACCACAAAAAAAAAAAAGCAAAAATCAGTGAGACTCTTACAATTGAAGTGAATGAGGCCAAATGCTTACGGTTTAAATAGTACAGAATTTGTTTCCGCCATGAAATGAAGCAAATTTAAAAGATAATTGCGACTTTTAGGCCGTGTGTCCACCAAAGTGTTTTTTCCAGCGGCTAGCGTACTTTTCCAATTGTTTTCAATGGGAGCACCGCGTTTTTTAAATGCCAGGAGTGTAACGAGGCGTTGAGCATCTTTTACACTCTGAAGCACTCTGCATTTTTTACCGGTCGCCTTGAGTTGAAGAATGTTCAACTTTGAGTAAAATGCTGCGCTTATTACTGTCACTTTTTAGTCAACTGTCCAAACAGAGTTGAGGAGGGGCGGGACAAATACAACACCGACCAACTGTCACAAAATTCTTGCTGTACAACGACGTCAACAAGCAGAGAACAGAACAAAATGGACGAGAAATTAATATTGCTCGTCTCCGGACATACATAGCAAGAACTCTACATTGTGTCGACATTATTAGTCTGAAACAAATGATCTGCAAAATCAGTTACAAGTAACAGTGCCGCAGATATTCCGTGTCATAGCAACAAAGCGTCTCTACTGCTCAACTCAAGCGCTCACAGCGCGGTAGGTGAGCACACGGCCTTAGTCTCACAATTCTGACTTTTTTCTCAGAGTTGCGAGTTTACATCTCAGAATTGCGAGATATAAACTCAATTGGAAAAACTGCTTAACCATCCATTTCCGCCAGTTTTGACCTATTCAGGCCGATTTCTGACCAGTTATGAGCCTGATAGGTTATCTGTCGGGAGCCTGACATTATTTATTTAAAAGATGATCAGCCAATCACAGTGCTAAGAAGGCACTGCCTCTTCCTCTCACATGGGTTTTTACCTGCATTTTACCATTCCGCCTCACAACCATGCCACATTTTAAAGAGAACAAAATGGATGAACAGATGCTGAAACTATATCAGATGGAGGCAGCGCCATCAGTCTCCCTGCATGACACACAAGTGAGCGGGTGAGTTTATGTGCACTTGAAAATGATGTATACTGCATCTCAGGGATGCAGGATAAATGGGTTATGTGAGGGTTGTCCGTCAGCACTCTATAACTTCATAAGTGCATATGTGAGTAGTGTCAGACATACACATACAAATACAGCATTGATCACCAGTCCAGCCCCTGAGACAGGAAGTAATGAAACTCAACTAGCATAAGCACTTTAACAGAGGTGAGCACTGGAGTGGGGGGTGTGGCATACCGGAAGGGTGCTAAATCAATCTTAATAACCAATCACGAACATATAAGAGCACAGCAGGGCATCTGTGTAATGTCCCATGTGATAACTAGATTACAGTTTCTGCAGCAAATGTGAATGGTGCTTGCCTGTGCTAAACTCACTGCTATGATTCTAGGGTGCAAAGGCTGTATTTATTTGATCAAAAATACAATAAAAACAGTAGTATTGTGAAATTTTATTATAATTTATAAGAAAACTGTTTTCTATTGTAATATATTTTAAAATGTAATTTATTCCTGTGATGCAAAGCTGAATTTTCAGCATCATTACTCCAGTCTTCAGTGTCACATGATCCTTCGGAACTCATTTTAATATGCTGATTTGATGCTCAATATCATTTCTTATGATTATTTTTGTGCCAACTGTGATACATTTTTTCAGGACTCTTTGATAAATAGAAAAAAAAAAGCCTTCATTTGAAATAAAAGCTGCAAAATCTTTTGTAAGAATGTCTTTACTGTGACTTTTGATCAATTTAATATGGCCTTGCTGAATAAAAGTCATACTTTCTTTTTAAAAAAAATACTTTAAAAAGTTAAGTTAAAAGTTAAAGAGAGCGAATCTCAAAATCATAAAATGCTTCTGTACACACAGGCATCACAAAAGCTATTTTCTTTTTTTTTATCTTTCTCCTCAAAGAGTGAAAATAGGTTTGTGGGTCATAGAGATGAGTGGTTTTACGGTACATTACGCACAACAGTAGAAATGTGTCATTATGATTTACTGTTTATAATGCGGAAGACAAATTTGAACAGCTATGATTGGACAAAACTGCTTTACATTATTTACACATGAGCGTATCAAAGAAAGATGAAAAGCACAGTTTAGTTTCAATTTGGCGCATTAATATAGGGTTCAAACTGATGTGCGAGCATATAAGGATCACATAACCTCAAACATGACTCATTCAATCAAAATGTACCATTAGAAATATCTTTTTTAGAGTATAATATTTCACTATATTGTTTTGTTATATAATGATATGAATAATCATCTTTTCATTTACTTTTAAATCAAGAGAAAATAATCAAGTATTCTAAGGTTTCATTTTCTAAAGTATCCAGAAATAGATATTACCACATGGTTATAAAACATAAACCACTTTTTCCACTTAAAAAACTGATATAGACTGCTACTGTCATAAAAATTACTCATAGCATGATATAAGATTTGGGACATACCGCCCACCCGTAGTGGGTGGATTGCAGAGGGTATTTGGCTTTTGGACAATGGAAAAATGACTGATTTTATGAGTGTGTGTGGTGTTTTATTCAGCTGGTTGCCAAATCTTTTCAGAGAGACAGTATAATATCTGACAGCCATTAATCATAAAGTGCTCCTGGGATTTAAATGGCTCAATTTCCTCTTGATCTATATCTCTTTTCAGCAAGCGATAATATCAGCCCTGCAGACACCAGCGATCTCTCTGTCACTCGCTTATACACACACACACACCTGGGTCAATGGGAGGTGTGTGTGATCGTATATTACCTGAGGAATGTGCCGTGATAACATTATTTCCTGTATGATAAATCACTCAGTTGAACCTGAAGCCTTTATAGACTCGCTAAACTCCAGATTGGAGATCTCAAGTTCCTTAAATGCTTTAAATCTGTAGCTTCATCAACTGGGGTTCAAGAGAGCTACTGGGGCCTGCAGAACAACGGCTGATCCCATAGGAAAGAAAATCACAAATGAGATCTCATTACTAAATCTCAGTCGTTTCTCATAGATAACAATGAGATTAGAGAGAGCAAACTGAATGCCATGGAACGACATGAGGGTGAGTAAATAAATTCAATAAATTTGACATTATCCAGTAGTTTATAATTTGCTGGCTAAGGATTAAAAAGGATTTTTTTAAATATTTTTTTATTACAATTAATACTAAAGGTGTAATGATTTACTTCCTGCTGATGCATTGATCTTGAAACATGGATTTTTTAATCGTGAATCAATTGTTTCAGTCAGTAATCGATTTAAAATACTAAAAACATCAACTGGCTTTCCTGTAGCTCAGTCCTGTAGCTCTAGCTTTCCTGTAGCTCAGTGGTTAGAGCGTGGCACTAGCAATGCCAAGGTCATGGGTTCGATCCCAGGGATTGCACATACTCAGATACAAATGTATAGTATAATGCAATGTAAGTCGCTTTGGATAAAAGCGTCTGCCAAATGCGTAAATGTAAAAATTGAATGAATTTTGGTTCAGTAAAGTATCATTCTATATTTTAAATTATATAAACATTAAATCAGTTAATATGTGCAAATTAGTGAAGACGTGGTCAAAGATATAGAAAGACGGTGCACTCATAGTACTATAAATAGGAGAAAGTGCAACGTGCAATTTGGCGGAATAAGTCCCGCCTTCTAAATAAAAGTGCCAATCACTGATTGGGAAAGTCATTGCATCACTGCAGCTGCTGTTAAGCGCGTCTCAGAACACTGACTGGAGCTTCTATGACTGCACATGTGCATTGGCTTGTCTAGCCTGAAAAATGCATTTGAGCATTTAGACACAACATTTATGAGACAGTTGTCAGATTTCACTGATGATTTCAAATACGAAATTTAATCGTAAGCTTGGTGAACAGCTTTGGAGAATTTGATGTTTCCCCATTCAAAAAGAGATAAGAGCTGCACTTGCATGATTGAAATAGCTGCCTGAGAAGCGTTTCAAAGATGGCCATCCGAGTGAAATTACTTGCCTTAAAGGGACTTTGGCGTAGTGCAAAATACTTTCAAAACTAACCTTCAAAGACACTGCCTGCACCTCTTTAACACCTTTAATAAATAAGAAAAAAATATCGCCCATCCCTTACTTCGAAAGCACTTAAAAAAATACAGAATCAAACCATTAAATCGAAATCGATTTCAAGTGAATGAATCAATCAATCATTCTGAATTTGCAAAAACATTCCTGAGTCAAATTGAAAACCTATGAATCGATTCACTGTCTAACCAAAGATTCACTAGCCTACCCTATAAAATATTTTTATGTTTGAGCTTGGCACAACTAGAAAAAATTATATTCATTCTAAAAATGTCCATGGCATTTAAAGATTTTATTAATTTTCATGATTTTTCCAGATCTGTAAATCACACTTCCATAAATAAATATAAATATATAACCAGGTTTTATAAGACCATGGGAACCCAGGTTCTTCAAAGAAAAAGACAGTTGTTAAGATGAAAAATAAGACATATCTTGATTTTTAGCCGTTTTTACTTATTTCAAAGCTTTTGTCTTTAATCAAGTCACCTTGAGGTCCCCTTATAGACACCGGCTGCCTGGTTGAGAATCACTGGGCTAATCCATGCCAATATTCTTCAAAATGCTAATATTGCAACTGTATCTTTAGGCCTCATGATTCATAATACACCTGGAGAATGAATACTCCTCACCTTTCTAATATAAGGACGCTCCATAACCAACCTGCAGCCAATCAGAATGCAGATCACCTGTGAAGAGAAAACACACAATCAAATATGCCCAAATCCACATGTGACACTTTCCCTACATACTACAGGAATATTCTAATGTATACTATGAACACCAGTGTTGGGCACGTTACTTTAAAAAGTAATTAGTTATAGTTACTTGTTACTTCTCACAAATAGTAACTGAGTTAGTAACGGAATTACATCATTATAAAAGTAACTAATTACCAGGGAAAGTAACTATTGCGTTACTTATAAAAAAATATAAAAAAATGTCCCACAATATTAAATATAAGTCTAAAAATAAATTATTCTTGATCCGACTCGTGACTCATGATCCGCTCTTGCTCACGACATGAAATTTCTCTGTACCGTACTATACGTGTTGGTAGCCATTAAAGAAAAGGTAGTTTCATATTTATGTTTAAATAGTCCAATGTTATGTTTTAAATTCATCTATTTGATTATGATTAAAATGTCTCCTTGCTGTTTTTGTCACATTCATATTCATTACTTTTGCCGGTTCTTTATGGCAAGCTTTATGCGTGCGCTTGAGTGCTATATAGCCTATATCACGTAAATGCTGATTATTATGGTTTATTCTCTCCAGTATTTAAGAAATTAAATTAATATAAATGTGATTAGTCAACTAATGGCTTAAATGAACAACTACTAGTCGACTAGAAAAAAAACTTATTTCACATAGGCTATTGTCGATCCAGCATGTCACAAAGGATATTCTGTTTGAGCTCGCGCTCCGCTCGCATGCTCACAGACACACACACAGAGCATCGTACATTATTATCAGTTTAAAATTATATTTGTGTATGACTAACCCCAACACACACCAGAGAAAAAACTTTGCAGGTCCTATGGCTGAGAGAGCCTACTCGGATGAAAACCGCTTCAGTGAGCTCAATTATAGTAACGCGGCATTTTTTTTGTCAGTAACGGTAACGCCGTTGAAACGGGAGAAAAAGTCATTCGTTTGATTACTCGTTACTGAAAAAAAGTAACGCCGTTAGTAATGCCGTTTATTTATAACGTCGTTATTCCCATCACTGACGAACACACTAACACATAATGCTCCAATAAATATTGACCTTCTGGGCCTGGCATTTCTCTTGTGTCAAATGATGCAATCAATATGAAATAAATATGAATGTGTGTTGTGAGCAGTAGTGTCAGGGCGAGGTTGAGACTAATGGAGCTCAAACAGAGACTCCCTTTGAGTCACTCACACACACACACACACACACACACACACACACACTTGTTTTTGTGAATTGTGGGGACATTCCATAGGCGTAATGGTTTTTATACTGTACAAACCGTATTTTCTATCCCCCTACACTACCCCTACCCCTAAACCTAACCATCACAGGAAACTGTGCACACTTTTACTTTCTCACAAAAACTCATTCTGTATGATTTATAAGCCTTTTGAAAAGTGGGGACATGGGGAATGTCCTCATAAATCACCCTCTCCTGATATTTCACAAAAACATGCCCACACACATATAAACAACCACACTTTTATACACACACAGCATGTCTGTGTTACATTCTTCTAGTCATATTAACATGCTAAACCCAATGGAAGTGAAAAAAAAAAAACATCTAAGAAAATCTAAATAGCTAAAAACACACAAACACAGTGTCTACACCACAAGCATGTTAGTTTTTGCACACTGGCAGTTTAGATGAGAGCTTTGTTCCAATTTTTTTTTTTTTTTTGATTTGGCACACTTGCAGTGTCGACAGCTTTGTTGATTCAAACAGACACATTTGAGTTATGACACCTTTGCACGCTGCACTTCAGACAGCTTTGCAGTGTTGTTATTGTTAACTAAAACTAAAAATCATTTTCGGTAATTGAAATAAAATAAAATATAATAAATATTATATGAAAAACTTAGACTAAACGAAAATTAGAACTGCCTTGGCAACAAACTCTTAAGTTGAAGTACTAAAATTACTAAAAATAAAACTGAAATGACATAAATTAAAGCTATAATATGAAATATTAAAACCCCAAAAAACTAATGTAAAAATGACAAAAGCACATAACAAAATTACTAAAAGTAGTTTTTATAAGTTTTGTCGACTTAGCACACTTGCAATGTAGGCAGCTTTTTGACATAACACAAGCGATGTACAGTTGTTTTCCCTATAGCTATGCTTATGGTTTTGACAGAAATGTAAACAGAAATGTGAGCATAATTATAATCGGCAAGAAATATTATCGACAGTTTTGTTAGTTTTAGTTAACAATGTTAAAAATAATTTTTGTTAATTGAGATAAAGCTAAAATAAAACGTAAATACTAGATGATAAACTTAGGCTACGTTTACACAACAACGTCGTACAAAAAATGGAAAAGATTTAATGTACAGACGACAACACTGTCAACAACGCTGTCGCAAAAACAACTAAAAAAATGCCAGGCCAGCAGTTGGCGAAGTCACTTTGTAAAAAAACACTACATGCCTATAGACTGAACAGGTAATATGCATGCGCATGAAGTCACTATTTTCACAAAAATTTGAGATTTTGTAGTTTACACAGAGACAATAAAGGTATCGTTTTAAAAAACTTGCACTTTGAAAACTGAAAATATAAAAATAAAAGCTAATTCAAATTTTTTATAAATAGTAAAATAGCATAAATAAGAACACTGGTTCTCGGAGTTATCAATTTGTGATTGGTTTGTGAAAAGTGAGAGTTATACAATGGAACGGAGGCAGATCTGAATGCGATTGGTCTAACTGCAGTGCAGCCTTGAATACGTCATAGATGTCTAGAGTCGTATCACAGGAAGAGGAAGTTATGACATTTTGATTAAAAATTACAAGGTCAAAAACAAAAAATATGTGCACTAATGAAACATTCACAATAAGACCAGTAACATGCATTAAGAAAATAATTAGGGTCACTTTTGAATTGAGTTAGACTTTAAGAGTTCTAGTTTTGTCAAATTTGTGCATTTGCACTGTAGCTAGGGTGTACTGCTACTCACACATTCCATCTTTCTCTCTCATACACACACTCACATCTGCTGTTCGACTCTGGCTGGTCGTTGAGTCTTTCCTGCCTAGTCCCATGACGAAAGGTGGGGGGTGAGGTAAGAATTGGACGCTTTATGCCATATGGTCACACACTCTACAACGTGAACTCCACATAACACACTGACACACAGCTGGACATGATTAGTGCCTGTGTGTGTGTGTGAAAGCTCACATAGATTCAGGTCTCTCTCTGTTCATCCGTGACATTGGACCTACAGTCATATCAATGAATTTGTTTTGATATCACACACAACTGAGCTGTAACTGTGGTAAAATGCATTCCCATAATTAAAATAAAGCTGAAATAAAATAAAATATAAATATAAGATGAACAACTTAAAATAGAAATTAAAAATGTTGCCTTGGCAACTAACTGAAATAAATAAGTGTAAGATGAAGTACTAAAATGACTAAAACTAAAGATATAGAGAAATATATAATAAAAATGACAAAACAAAAGCACATAACATAAACAAACTAAAAAAATACTATAAAAGTATATAAATAATACTAAAACAACACTTTTATGAACACAAGAACACATCCTATATGAATACACCTCTGAAAACACATCTGATCAGAGTGTGATCAGATTATAGAATTAATAGTCTAGTATGTCATTAATAAATCATTCTCACATCTCTCAAACCTATACACCTAAAGTGTTTCCAATTAATTACCTAGACTGTGGCGGCCCGCCATAGTCAAATCTGTGCCACCAGTTTCATAATGAACTGAAAATATTTGAACTTCTCATAATAACATAAAACGTGTTGTTTTGACCCATTGCTTTGGCAAAGTATCTGTCAAACAAAACCAAGTATATAGCCTGTTTGTGCTGCATGTTTCAAAGCGAAGTGTGCACTTTTATCCGGTGTTTTCCGCATCTCAGAACGGCTCCATTTTCTGCCAAAATAAAAGCTCAAGTGTAGAAATTAGGACAAAAGTATTGTAATTTTCCTACTGTAGCGTAAAGTAAAATAATATACTTATGAAATATTAATTTTCATTCATTTTACAGTGGAAAAGTTCGCTTCGGCTGGTAAACACCTTCGTTCTACCTTCTCCTCTCGAGTCCGTAATCAGACATCTGCGAGTGAAAACACGAACACTGGAGAGCTGCTTTATAGTAGAAAACGAAGTTGTACTTCTGATGGAATGAGAGACTGACACTGTTTGTCGTGTTTAATACGGTAAAGCTGCTTGCTTTTAAGCAATCTATTTTATAAAGTGCTAACGTTATAATATAAACGCAATGTGACTTAACTGGAGTGCCGAATTACAGAGCTTGTGCAAACGAGCAACCCATGTTGCCATGATCAGATGCGTTTCCTATGCTTTTTAAAAAAAATCCTTGCTAGTTTCTCAATTTTGTTGTGTTTATTTTGTTACTGAGAGCAAAGCGCGCAACATTTTTACATATTCATCTAACCGTCGCTCTCAGCAGTGTGGGCGGCGTCAGATGTTCGATTACAGTATATCGCTGCTCACATATTTCGAACTTCATTTTAAAACTAAACGAAGAACGAAAAATAACTTTGCTTGAAGTATATCGGGGCCTTTAAAGTTCAGGTGCATGTCAATTCATCGACGTTGTTGATTTGTTCAATTTGTGCACTGAACATGGGTTGAAGCTCTTAATTTTGAGCTCTTAAAGTGCACCATATTAATGAATTTAACTTTAAAATGTACAACATTTTAAAGCATGCCGCCGGACCCCCCTAGAGGGACCGATGTCCACTCAACAGTCTCACAATTCCTGTGGAAAACACTTACATAATTATCATATACTATAGTTTGATCTATACTAAAGGTGAATGTTTAACATGTTTTACAATTAAGTGAAGTGAAGTGAAGTGACATGTGGCCAAGTATGGAGACCCATACTCGGAATTTGTGCTCTGCATTTAACCCATCCAAGTGCACACACACAGCAGNCTCTTAATTTTGAGCTCTTAAAGTGCACCATATTAATGAATTTAACTTTAAAATGTACAACATTTTAAAGCATGCCGCCGGACCCCCCTAGAGGGACCGATGTCCACTCAACAGTCTCACAATTCCTGTGGAAAACACTTACATAATTATCATATACTATAGTTTGATCTATACTAAAGGTGAATGTTTAACATGTTTTACAATTAAACAATTGTGAAAACAAATAAACAACAACTTATATGCAACACAGTGAAATCAAGCTATATTCACAGTGTTAAACACTGATGACATAGTGTGAACTGTGCTTGAGTCAACACTTGTTTCTTGTGTTCATGGAAAAGATGGTTCATAAAAGTCAAAAATCAAGTGGTCTAATGGACACAAATAGTCCAATTCCCCTATTATCCCCAGAGAAAGTTGCTCCTGTTGGGATTACTCTCTAAGTGCTGAAAGAGTAGAGGCTATCAAGATAGTGCGAGTTAACTCCTTATCAGAGCAGTTAAAAGTTTCTGTCGCTGTATCATATTCCCACCAGACGTGTCCCGGACACGATATATCATGACAAAATCAGTAGTGCAAACCAATCCAGTTTGTTAAAGGAATATTCTGGTTTCAGTACAAGTTGAGCTCAATCGACAGCATTTATGACATAATGTTGATTACCACCACAAAAGTAAATTTCCAATTTGTTTCCAACATGTTTTTTTACAGACTACTGTAATGTTTATTATAAATGTATAATATAATTTTCCCTTCCTCTCGCACCTGCATCTCTTCAGACGTGTTAACTGGTGCAAAGATGGCAGCAACGTCACTCACACGAGATGGCAGCAATAGCAAACGACAACAACCAGTGATTCAATCAATTTCCGATGGAAAGTCCCGCCCTACATTTTATCTTGTTCGAGAAGCCATTTCACTCGTGTATACGTCATAGGGAACAAAAGACTACCACAACTTCCATTCATGCCAACTTTAAAATTGTTGTTTTAAAAGTATAGCCACAAGACACAAAGGATATGCATGTTAACATAATGTTAAAGGTGGTACAGAGGATCTTTTCGTCGACTGATTTTTTTAAATGAGCGCATGCGTAAGAACAACCCCCCTCCTTCACAGGTCTTTTCGAGGGAACGCCTCCCAAAACTCGTGCACGAGTGTTTACCACCGGCATTCGCTGTGTTATTAAGCCGGGCACACATTTAATGACTAGCTAAAACATTCTAAGACTATGCTCAACATACAGCGATTGTTTCCTGCTCCTGAAGCAGATTTATATACTTTCACATGGAATTTGAACACCGACTGTAATCGCAGACTGAACGCAACTGGCTCTGACTGGACGCGTTTGAGCGCGATCAGTCATAAGTATCAATTTACATTCATAATCGGCCTTACAATCGTTAAGTGTGTGCGCGACTTAAAGCCGCGCACACACTTAGTGGATTCATTATGTCGGACTCGCCGTAGGTAACTCATAATCTGCAGTTGTTACTTCTGTCTCCTGACAAAAACATTGCATGCGGTGCCTGTGGAGTGTGGAAAGTTACTGGAGCGCGCAGCCGCACGTCTCTCACAAGGAACGTAATGGCAGTGATTGACAAGCCAGAGGGCCAATCGATTGGCTGATGTTTTTAAGGCCCTACCTCGTGCACAGATGATGTATATTAATAATATTCCTTTCAGTGCACCTAATAAATAGTCTTTTATCAGTTAGTTAGACAGTTTCAAGTAATATTGCAAAAATGTATAAAACAAAACATCCTATTTAGCACCTTTAATGTGAAAAAAAATTGCAAATGAACTTAGCAATATCTAATTAACTAACTTCGTTGCTATGACTGCGCAACACCATAAACCATAAAACAAATGTAAAAATTATTTAAATAGATTTTTCAGCTTCAAATAATTGGAATCAAAACCACTTACTAACTTACTTTTTTTTTTTTAAGTAATGTTATGTCCAATTTTACACCTTTGTCCCCATGATTACTCAAAACCTGAAACCCTAAAATGACTCTAATACAACATTATGAAATAATACACAAGTTAGAAGAACATCCCAGATAGGGGTGGGACTATCTGTTTGTCTGACCAATGGAAGACATTTATGGGAAACTTGTTTGAAAACAGCCATTATTATTGACTTACTGAGTCTGACACAGAAAGTGCAGACTTCAGCATTATGTCAAGTTAAGTGTAACTCTAAAATGCAAACTATCATATGAATTCAAGCGCATCTATCAAGGCAACAATCTTCCCTAACAAAAGAAGTATACCATAGTGATACCATAATACAATGATGTATCAGATATTAATACCATGTTATTATAATATACACCATGGTACTGAATATTTACCACATTCATATGCCATGGTATAGTGGTGCTCTGCAAGATAATTCAAAGAATACCCATTACCATTGTAACTTACATGTCCAAAAAAAAAAATGGTAGTAAATTGTTATTACTGCATTTCAACATTACTGTGCATTGAAACATGTTGTTAAACAGGCTAATAGTGAAAAGTGTTGGTTTCATATAAACATTTATTATACAAAATTATTTAACCATAAGTTACCCTGAAATACCATAGTAACTAACTACAGTTTAAGCTGCTGTCGATCACATAAGTTAATAAGAGATCTCCTAAGTATGTTCTCTTAGGAACTACACAGTACAATAGTAACTTTTTTGCGGAAATTTACCATGGTAAATGTTTATGTAAAGTGCTACCCAAAAGCTAGTGTTATGAATCGTCATCATGACGCACTGATTTAACGTTCAATTTCATGGAAAATCAATCGCAGTTCTGTCAAATATATCACGAGACCGACCCTTTCTCTTCCCCCGGTTCAAAAACACATGATTCATTTGATTATTACCCGTTCTGAAGTGAAAGTGTCCGTGAGATCTTGTAAAAGCTCCAGAGAGTCCGTGTGAAGGGAATGATGTGTCAGTTCAACACAAATGTCTTCAGCGTTCGTCAACATCAGCAGCTCGAGAGACGCGCGGGAACTCCACAACACCTACTACCGGC
The DNA here is from genome assembly GCA_003731715.1 of Anabarilius grahami. Taxonomy (NCBI): domain Eukaryota; kingdom Metazoa; phylum Chordata; class Actinopteri; order Cypriniformes; family Xenocyprididae; genus Anabarilius; species Anabarilius grahami. Next base: position 395,278 of record RJVU01007700.1, on the reverse strand, counting down.
GGCGCGCTCACCACACCACTGACTGACGCGGACACGCGCTGGCAGACAAACTCACTACTTATTTAGGTGGGTTGATGATTTAAAACAAAAAATCATCCTATATGTGTGAATGCATCGTGGAAACAACTATCTGATGAAAGGTATTTTGTTCAAATATTTAGTTTATAAAATTATAATTATTAATATAAACATTATTGTAATTTATTAAATTATATTTTGCT